>WBND01000334.1:896084-909122 GCA_013398595.1 Tychaedon coryphoeus
TCCCCAGGTTATCACCAGCAGTGCCACATCCCGGTGGCGAGCGGCGGCGAGGGCCCGCTGGGGACGCCGTGGTTCTGCCGCCGCTGCATTTTTGCCTTGGCAGTGAGGGTGAGTGAGGCTGCCCCGGGTTCCCGGCTCCGTGTGCTGCCATCCCTGGTGGCTGTGCTGACCCCGTCCCTGTCTCCCACAGAAAGGGGGTGCCCTGAAGAAAGGAGCCATTGCCAGGACGCTGCAAGCCGTGAAGATGGTGCTGTCCTACAACCCCGAGCTGCTGGAGTGGGACTCCCCACACCGCACCAACCAGCAGCAGTGCTACTGCTACTGCGGGGGCCCCGGAGAGTAAGGCCCTGCCCGGGTGTGGCCGTTGGTTTTGTGGGGATCGGGAAGATGGGATCAGGGCGGGGATGTTTGATCTCAGACCCGCAGGGCACTGCCCTGGGTCTGAAACACCAGCCAGGGACAGATTTCTCTCCTTGGTTGGGGGTCTGTGTCTGGGGGTCACTGGGGCAGTGGCTGCCACACGCTGCCCTCGCTGTCACCTCCTGTCCCTGCCAGGTGGTACCTGAAGATGCTGCAGTGCTACCGCTGCCGGCAGTGGTTCCACGAAGCCTGCACCCAGTGCCTCAGCGACCCCATGATGTTCGGAGACCGGTACGACCCCTCTGGGCTTTGCTGAGACGCCTCCCCGGGGTGGGGCTCATGGACACACCCCAGCCGTGTGTCCCTGATCCGGCTGACACCGACACGGATCAGAGCTCCACAGAGCCCCACTCCTCCCAGCCTCGCTGTCACCCTTGGCACTGTCCCACCTGGCCCATCCCTGGGTGGATGATCCTCACTCCCAGCATTTTCCCCCATGTTTTCCAGGTTCTATGTGTTTTTCTGCTCTGTGTGCAACCAGGGACCAGAATACATCAAGCGCCTGCCCTTGAGATGGTAAGAAACGGAATGTGAAATCTGGAATGTGCCCAGATGGCTCTGACACCATCCTTGGAGGTGCTCAAGACCAGGCTGGACAGGGCTTGGAGCAACCTGGTCTAGTGCAAAGTGTCCATGCCCATGGAAGGGGGTGGGACTGGATGATTTTTGAGCCCCCTTCCAACACAAAGCGTTCTAGGATTGTGTGTTTGGGTTTTCCCCCAGCTGCAGGCAGTATCCCACCTCTTCCCAAAGCTCCAGGGATGCTGTCCTGGCCTTGGCATCAGCTGGGATACACCTCTGGGCTGGGCTGCTTCCCTGTGAAGTGTGGGAAGGTTACAGGGGTGGGTTTGGGGGGACCTGCGAGCTGTGGTGGCCCTGGCAGAGCAGGACATGGGGGTGGCACCATCCTGCCAGGGCTGCTGACCCCTCTTTGCCGCAGGGTGGACATCGTTCATCTGGCCCTCTACAACCTGGGTGTGCAGAGCAAGAAGAAGTACTTTGACTTCGAGGAGATCTTGGCCTTTGTGAACCACCACTGGGACCCTCTGCAGCTCGGGAAGGTACAAACACACCCGGGGCTTGGGCTGGAGAGCAGCCGTGGGAGTGAGGAA
This sequence comes from Tychaedon coryphoeus, assembly GCA_013398595.1. NCBI lineage: Eukaryota > Metazoa > Chordata > Aves > Passeriformes > Muscicapidae > Tychaedon > Tychaedon coryphoeus. Next base: position 897,617 of record WBND01000334.1, read on the forward strand.
TGCACCCCAGCTTGTGCAGCTCTCAGCATGGAGCTCAGCCCCCTTCCTCTGCGCTGGGATTTCCCTTGTTGGAGTGTCAGACCCGACACCTTTCCCAGCGGGAGCTAGAGCTGGGAGCAGCACCCACACCGGGGCGTGTTGGAAACCTGTCCCCGGGGCAGGACAGGGCTCCCGAGGGGGCAGCGCCAGAGCCGGGTGGCTCTGCCAGGCCTTGGCTCCTTCCCTCCCTCCCTCCCCGGCCTCGGGCAGGAGCCGAAAGCCGGAGTTCGGGTTCCCCCGTCTGTTTGGATTTCGCATAACCACAGCGGGCACTGAGCCCTGCCTGCCCCTGTCCCGCAGCTCACGGGCACCCCCATCTCCGAGCGCGGCCCCCACCTCCTCAACGCCCTCAACAGCTACAAGAGCAGGTGAGTCCGGCCGGGGGCTGGCCCAGCTTGGGGTGCAGGATGCTCCGTGCCGGCCTGGCTGAGAGCTGCTCCCTCCCCTCCGCCGCCCAGGTTTCTGTGCGGGAAGGAGATAAAGAAGAAGAAATGCATCTTCCGCCTGCGGATCCGCGTCCCCCCGAACCCCCCCAGCAAGGTGCTGCCGGAGAAAGCGCCCGGCGAGGGCGAGAGCAGCTCCTGTGAGCTGAAGAAAGGGGGCAAAAGCAAATACGCCCATAAGGAGAGGTGAGTGCCCCCCGGAGCCTCCCGCAGCAGCCCCGCTGCCCGCGCCCCCCTCACGCCCTGTTTGCAGCCTCCAGCAGCAGAAGCGGCGAGCGCGGCGCAAGAGAGCCAAGTTCCTGCTGGAGGATGCCATTCCCAGCGTGAGTCCTTCCCCGCTCCCCTCTGCAGCCAGGGGCATGCCCAGCCCCGGGCAAGCTCCTCCTGGCAGCTCTGGGGAGCGTTCAGTGCCCAGCCCAGGGCAGAGGGTGCCGGTGCTGGGGTGTGGGCAGCACCCCTGTGCCAGGCAGTGAGGAGTGAGCTTGTTTTTGTGACAGAGTGACTTCACCTCGGCCTGGAGCACCAACCATCACCTGGCCAGCATCTTCGACTTCACGCTGGATGAGATCCAGAGCCTGAAAAGGTCCGTGCAGCCGGAGCAGGGGTGTGGGGGGCCAGGGGTGCTGCTTGTGCCGGGCTGGGGGCGATGCTGGGTCCCAGCCTGTCCCATCCCACCCTGTCGCGTCCGCAGTGCCAGCTCAGGACAGACTTTCCTATCGGATGTGGACTCCACAGATGCCACCAGCACCTCAGGCTCGGCCACCACGAGCCTCTCCTACGAGTCCAGGTGAGGACTGTGCCCCTTGCCCCCTTCTGGAGGGGTCCTGGTGGCACGGCCAGGGGGCTCGGGCCTCTGTCTCCCCTCTTCAGTCCCACCCCGTGTCCCAAAACGGGCTGGGGGTCCCAGAGCAGCACAAGGATCGGAGCCGTCGGTCCTTGCTGGGCTCCCCCAAATTCCCGGCAGAAGCCAGCACGGGGAGGGGGTGGCACCTTTTGGGTGCTGCCCTCACTGCTGCCCGTGCCCTCCCCGGCAGCCGCAGGACCGTGGGCAGCCGCAAGCGCAAGCTGGCAGTGCCAGCCTACGCCTCGGGGGCCAAGAGGAGAGGGGGCGAGCTGGGCGGGCGCCCCACGGCCACCCCCGAGGGCAGCGAGGCCGCGGCCGGCCCCGCCCGCCCCGACGGCGGCATCGACAGCCACACCTTCGAGAGCATCAGCGAGGACGATTCCTCGCTGTCCCACCTCAAGTCCTCCATCAGCAGCTACTTCGGGGCCGCGGGCCGGCTGGTGTGCGGGGAGAAGTACCAGGTGCTGGCCCGGCGGGTGACGCTGGAGGGGAAGGTGCAGTACCTGGTGGAGTGGGAAGGCACCACCCCCTACTGACCCCGCCAGCCCCGGAGCCGCTCCCGGAGCCAGAGCGGAGGAGATCGGGCTGCTGGGGAAGCCCGGGAGGCACCGGAGAGGGGCTGGTGCCTCCCCCCGGCAGCCTCGGGGCCGGCAGTGCTGCCCAGGAATGAAACCTGAAGCCCTGACGTTCTATTTTTTGACATTCTATTTTTTTAATGTTAAAATTTTTTAGTTCCTTGGCTGTGTTTGTGCAGTGATGGAGCCCGGTGGTGCTCAGAGCAGTGATGGGGTCTGGCCCTTCCAGAAGGGTCCCCCTGGCACAGCTGGAGCAGCTGCTTGGGGGGCACCCCACACCCTGCTCACACTGAGGGACCTTGGCCAGTGCCTGGCACAGCTCATCCTGGTGTCCCAGCCTGGCTGAGCAGCCTCCAGGGGGTCCTGCTGCCCAAACACGAACCCCTCCTCACCCCTGAGCTCTCACAGCTCATCCCTGTGCCCTGGAGACAGCTCTTGGGCTTTTTCACCTCATCCTTAAGAAGATCCTGGATCAATTCATTAAAGGAATGTGGTTTGTTTTATATGAGAGGAAAATGCCCCCAAACCAGCCCACATGTGGCTGTTGCAGCCATGGGGCAGATGTGCTCTCACCCCACGACCTGGACTGTGTGTGGTGCTGCACCAGCTTCATTTCCCTGTTCTGACAATCATGATCTTGGAAGAGGTCATCCAAAAAAATCCTCCTTTGCCTTAAAACCACCATGGGCACTTCACAGACTGGAGCCCTAGGCCTTTGCTTCTACAGGAATCTTCATCCCAAATGTGCCAAACCAGCAGAGAAACCAAAAAAGGCTGAAGAGGACAATGGGGCAGGGGAAGGGGCTGTACCAGGGTCCCTGTGGCCATCCCTGTGGCCATCCCTGTGGCCTCCTGGCTGTGCCTCTCTCGTGGTGATGTTTGTGAGCACTGGGCTTGATTTGTCTGCAGGAGAGGAGGAGCAGCCCCCTCCTTTAACAAAGCAATACTGCAGCTTGGGCAGGAGCAGAGCAGTTTTTGAAAAAGATTCCAATATCAGATACATGTGTTAGATTTTTTTTTTTCTTTTAGAGAGAGAGAGAGAGAGAGAGATTTTTAATGTCCTCCTCATCTCTCTCCCACCCCACTGTGGCTGTCCCATGGGATGGGCTGGGCCATGCAGGGCTGTGGGGTCCTGTCCTACTTGTGCTTGTGGGATCTTGGCTCATCCTTTTGGGAGAGGTGCTGCCGGGTCCCCCCATCCCTGGCAGGGAGGGGTCCAGCAGCTGGAGATCTCCCTGTCCTGCCTTAGCTTTGTCCTTGAAGGATCACTTCAGATATTTCCCTTTCTCAGTGCCTATGGAGCCCTCCCAAGGGGCTGCCCAGAGCTGTGCCAGGGCTGAGCTGGGTAATGCCTGTGGGATGTGCCAATGCACATCACACTTGTGGAAGCACCCACAGGACGTGGCCCTGGCTCCTCTCTGTTCCCCTCTCCTCCTCTCCTGGCTTCTCGCAGAGAATTGAATGTGGAGCCTTTAAAAGTATTTTTGTTGCAGAGTATATTTTGCATTCGCTGTAATAGAGATTATAACAACTCTGTGCACCTTCTGATTTCTGAGTTCAGGTTGCTGCTCGTAAGCAACTCTCGTTATACCCGAGTTGTAATTAATATGTCTGATGCACAATTAAAAAGTGGGAGTTTTTTCAAAGCCACTGTTTTTCTGCAGTGTGAGGATTATTGAGCTGGGATGCCAGTGGCAGCAGCTGGTGCTGCTGGGTGTGTTCTGTGCCAGGTGAGCTGGGCAAGCCCAGGACAGGCCCCTCCTCCTGCCCAGCTGTGACCATGAGAGCCTGCCCAGGTAAGAAAAGCTCCTGTTTATTCCCTTCCCAGTCACATAAACAACACAAAAAATGTTCCAGAAGTTGTATCCTATAAACCATTAAGGATCTTTTTTACAAGGTTCAGCTTGGCTGGGCAGAAAGCCACTGCCCAGGCGGGGGTAGGGATGCAGGGCCAGGGCAGTGCCATGGTCCTGCTGGCACTTGGGTCCCCTGAGCTGGCTGTGGATCCTCCCCAGCTCCCCGTGACAGACCAGAGCCTGCTGCTGGGGTTCCTGCTGAATCCTCGCGGCGTGTGCTGCTGCCTTCTGTTTCCTTGGATTTTCAGGGCTCCAGGGGAGGCGGGAGGAGCCCGGCCACATCCTGCAGGGCTGCGGGGGCCAGGCAGGCTCCAGGGCTGCCTGGGGGGACACATGGCACTGCCAGGCCACGGCTCCCAGCTGGAATTCGCTGGGGACAGCCTGAGGCAGCCCCGAGTGTGCCCACAGCAGCATCTCCGCGTACCCTCATCCGCAGCTTTTGGCGCAGGCAGCCCTTCCCCAGCTCAGCCTGCAGCTCCCGGGGCAGCCCGGGGAGGGGAGGTTTTCCAATCCCAAGCTCCTGTGTCACAGCAAACCCCAGAAGGTAAAAGCTGCCTCGGGCGCGGCTCAGCAGGGTCCCGGTCTCCCCAAAAATGAGCTGCACTCAGCGCTCCTCAGACCCGCGGGACGTTCTCCGCGATCCATCGCAGGTAGAGCGGGTTTCCTTGGTCGATAGGCAGGCTGATGATTTCGGGGATTTCAAAGGGATGGATGGATCTGAAGTGGAAGCAGGCGGAGGAGGAGCGGAGTCAGCGGCAGCCCCGCAGGGAGCCCCGGCGCTGCCCGCGCCCCCCGCGCTTCAAAGCACCCGCAGCTTCTTCCTGCCACGTGGGAATTTCGCTTTGAGTTTGGGTTTACCACAGGCTGCCTGGCCCAAAGCTGAGCGTGCTCCCCTCTCGGGAAACGCAGGAAATCCTGCCAGGGAATAACCTGTGCGAGGAGGAGAATCCCTCCTGGAATGGAGAGCTGGGTGAAGCCCAGCTGTTGGCATTTCTGCCACCTTTTCCTTGTTGCTGATGCCATCTCTGGGGTTCTCTGGCTTGTAAGACACAGCAGGAGCACTTAACTCCCCAGGGTGGGATGGGGCTCAAGGAGTTCCCAAAGCTGGATAGGAGGTGACAGCCTACCTGGGATGGGACACCCAGTGCTGCTGTGGAGCCAGAGCCTCACCTGACATAGTTGGACAATTCCCCTATTTTGGATGTCCTCGTTTTCACCAGCTGTGGAGAGTAAAACACCAAACAAACCCCAAGGGAGATGAGAAGGGATGGAGTGACCCTGATGTGCAGTTCCACAGCCCCACCCAGCACAGCCAGGGCTGTGACAGGAGCTCTTTCCAGCTCCCTCAGCTTCCCTGGGGGATGTTCCCAAACCCAGCAGGTTGGTGCCACCCTCCCCAAACCTCCCTGCAGCCCCTTTCAGCCGGGACCGTTTGCAACAGGGATTTTTGTGATGTAGGGAATGATCACTTACCAGCAGTATTTCAGTGGATTCTTCCAGTTCTCCTTTCCAGAAATACCTGGATTTAAAAGAAAAGCAGCATCAGCAAATCCAGCTCTGGCTGCAGCCATGCCAACCCTGGGGTTGGTGCTTTTTGCACGTGGCCATTTCTTTACAAAGGGGTTCAAGAAGAATTGCTGGCTCCAAAACTGCTGAGCATGTGAGTGAGCACCCCAGATTTATGGACCAGACAATTTGCCCAGGGGGACTGGCAGGGTAGATTCACTGGGACTGGGCTGTCCTGTGGTGGTGGCCCTGCTCGGAGTGCCTGCAGGGACCGTGGCTGGGAGGCTGAGCTTTCTTCTTCTCTTTCCCTGCAGGAGAGGAGCTGTGCTTCTCATGAGTCAGATATGACCTTTCAAAACATTTCAGCTGCCAGGAGCCCGTCCTGATCTCATCTGCCTGCAGGGCTCCTGTGCCAGGAGGGCTGGGAGGCACCGTGGTGTCTCCTGAGCAGGGCACGGGGCAGAGCCCAGCTGGAGCTGCCAGGGCAGGGCAGGAGCAGCTCTGCTCTGGCTGCTGGGGTTTGTAGGAAATGATGAGGGGTAGGAATGGATAAGGGGGAGTAGGGCATTTCTGGATATGGGGGTGCACTGTGGGGAGCCCCTCTTGAGGGCAGCTGTGGTGGGATCTGCTCCTCACTTCTGCCAGGGTGTTTCTAGGAGGAAAAGCTCTTTTGGGGCTTTGCTCTTGAAGCCCTCTAACAAGTGCAGTCCCTTTGCATGCACAGCTGAGAGCACCTGCAGAGCAGGGCTGGGCCTGTTCCAAGGTCAAACCTGCTGTTCTTCCTGCCTGAAAAAGCTGCTTAATTTTGTAAAGGCCTTTTCTGGTCCCTATTTGGCTGCTTTTTAGAGCCTCTAATAACAGACACCATGTCCTCAGGACCATAAACCCGAAATTGCTGGATGTCTGTGCAGCCAAGTAATCAATAAATGAATGATGCCCACGGGCAGTCGGAGCATCTGCACTCCTCAATAAGCTCCAAACATGGTGAGACTCATCCCCATCTGCAACAACAAACAGGCCCAGCAGCTTTCTGGAAACTGAGGCCTGTCTCCATCCCCTCCTCCCCTCCCTGCTTTGCCTCCTCCATTGGGGAATATCCAGCCTGACTTACAAGGCCGAGCTCTTGGGCAGGATGTTCACGTAGGCAGCCAGTTTCTTGTCCATGATGGCCCTGGGGGAGACAGGAGGGGAGTCAGTGCCAGCCCAGCTCAGTGCTCACCCCCAGCCTTGGGGACATTCCCTTGTGCTGCCCAGGACTGGCAGCAGCAGCTCTGACATTGGAGACATGGAATTTTGGGTTACTTATTACCCTGAGAAAACAGAGGCAAAGGTGAACTTTGGGTAGAGACATTTCAGATCAGGCTCTCCTGGCAGGGCTCTGGGACCCTCCCTGTGCTGAGGAGGGAGTTTGGGTGTTGCTTCTGGCCTGGAGGAGCCTGCCCAGTGCCAGCCCTGTGTCCCTCTGGCTGTGGGGTCACCAGGGCAGGGACTGAACCGTGGGACCACAAGAACTTGGCCTGGGATGGACGTGGAGGAGTTTGTCTGCCACTGTCCAACTGTGCCCATTCCTTCAAAATGTGCGTCTTCTAAAATTAACAACATCAAGGTTTTCCAACCCAAAACATCCTAGAAATCTGAAGCCCAAATAAATTCCTTCCCTGTGGCTGCCTCTGTGAGTTGTGGGCTGGTTTGTTATTGCAGAGCTGCTCAGGGTGAAGCGATACTGCAGAGATTACAGAGCACTGGAGCAACCTCAGGGAGGATTTATAGAAGAAAAGGGGCAAATTCTGTGTTTTGGGAGCAGAGCAGTGCCTGGCCTTTCTCACAGAGGTGGCAGCCACCCCTTCAGGCAGGGCACCAGTGACTCCACCTTTGGTTTTCTCTAACACTGCCTTGGGGGGACCATGGCTGGAGAGGAGAAGCACCCCAGGAGGCTCAGGCTGGCTTCCTCTCACCATGTGCAGGCAGTTCCAGGCATTTAATACTCATGGAGCATCTTGAGTTAATCTTTAGACCAACAGAGTGCAGCAGCACCAGCAGAGCCACCCCTGCTGTGCCTGCCGTGTCACACATGGCACAAATCAGTTTGGATTTGCTGCCTGCAACTTGCAAGTCCCTTCAGCACAGGAACCTTCTAGTTTCAGTGCTCTGTCCCAATAAACTGAGATCCTGAACTTTGTCCCAGCAAGCTGAGCAGCAACAAGAGGCCACCAGGGGAACAGAGAACATTGTAAGGAGCTGAATGTGATCTGTGGAAAATGTCTGCATAATACACGATAGCTTTGGGTTGGGCACTTAACTGTGTGTTCTTTTGTCTGTGCCTCACTCTGGGCCCTGAAGTGAGACAGATTAAATATTAATAAGCAGAAAAGCAAAGAAAATGATAAGCACAAATCTAAGGTGGCAGTGGGGGCTGCAGGGGTGCTGGGCCAGTTGGGTGAGGTGCAGTGGCCACAGCACCCAGCCAAGGGGGTTGGCTCCTCCCAGGGCAGGCAAGAAGGCCTTGAGATGCTGAATTCTACCTGCAGCTCCTCTGCTTTCCCAAAGCTTGAACCCCTTTTCCTTAAATCAGCGGAAAATCTCCTCGCAGACTGATCTGAGTGTTCCACTGAGCAGTGCAAAGGAAGAATAAACACGACAGCACAGGAGAAAGGAATGGGGGAAATGAGTGTAGAAGCCCTGTGTCATCCCCTGCCACCAGGACTCATTGCTCCCAATGCCAGAACAAAGGAATAATTACTCCACCAGTAAAACCACAACCAAAGTACACATATCTCAGCGAGGGGGAGTGATTTATCTCCCCTCCCTTCCCTGCAAGATGTGGAACAAAGAGTGCAAAGCATTTGCAAAGCTGTTAGGATGAGGCATTTTCAGGAACTGAGGCTCTTTTCACCAGGTACAGTTACTCCTTTTTTTTTTTTTAGGAGACATCGAGCAGTGCAGACATAATTCTATTTGAACTTCTTAATACAGTTGCAGTATTTAAGGTGACACAAACTCCCTTTCAGTAGCCTGTCAGTTCCTGAACATGTTTGGGAGCACTTCTCTGGAGATGGAGGGGTTTTGGCAGCAGCAGGGCAGCAGGAAAACGGCGCAGGAGGTGTTGCAGGAAACTTCACGGTCCATCATAAACACTTCCCCAGTCAACACGGGTTCAGTTCTTTGAACAGACCATCCATTGAGTCAGGGACTGACAGAAAAAACTCTGCATGCAAAATATCACACAGAGTATCTCATATATTAAAATAGAAGAAGGCAAAAAAATGAGGAAGAGCCCTCATTGCCTGAAGTTTGCCTGGTGAGCAGAGTGGCACTTCACAAGTGTTGTGGACCCTTTTGGTACTTGCTTTATTTTCATGTCAGAGCACTGTGCTTTGTCCCTCTCTATAAATATCCCTCCTGGCATTTTGTTGTGCCTGTTGTTCTAGAGAGGAATAAAGATTGTGGCAAATCAGAGAACATCAGGTTGGAGCTTAAAGCATTTGAGAACGCAGAAATTCAGAGTCATGAAAGTGGGTCTTGAAAATGCAAGGCAGTGAAATAAATAGAAAATTGCTGCTGTTTCCATGGCATGGAAATGTCAGCTTTCCTTAGGACACAGCAGGCAAGGGGGTGTGATACAGAGTCAGTGGAAAGGAGCATTGCTTGGGTATCACAGAATCCCAGAACAGTTTGGGTTGGGAGGGAACTGAAATTTTATGTCATGAGCAGGGACACCTTCCACTACACCAGGGTGCTCTAAACCCCATCCCACCTGGCCTTGGACACTGCCAGGGATGGGGCAGCCAGAGCTGCTCTGTGCCAGAGCCTCACCCCCTGGAAATGCAAAACACGGAGGGCCAAGGCGCTATTCAGCTTTATGCAGCTCGGGACCCCCGGGGCAGGGGCGCGGCCGTACCTGGCGATGTCCCTGGCCGTGGGCTGGTCCAGGCAGGCGATGAGGGCGATGGAGTGTGTCCCTGGGACGTAGCTGCCCGTGAGAGCCGAGTGCAGCTGCACAGCCAGGCCCCGGAGCAGGGGGGACATCAGCACCAGCAGGGCCAGCACCTCGGGGACAGCACACGGCAGCTGCAACGCGGAGCTTTGGAAAGCTGCATGGCACTGCCCCTGCCTGGAGGGACGCTGCCAGGCTTCCCTCAACGCGGCAGGAAGCAGTGCAATTAAATTAGGGTGAGAACCTTTAATTTAATTCAATTAAATGAAAGTGAGAACCTGCTCCTAGGGGGATTCATCTCCCTCCAAGAGGGGCAATCTCAGGGCAGGAGAGGGGCAGCTTTGAGGCTGGATCAGCCCAGGGGTGCCCAAGCCTCCACTGTGGGAGATCACCCCAGACTCATGGGGGTTACAGACCCCACCACCCAACCCCAGCAGCCAGGACTGGTTTTATGAAGAAGAATAAGGAGGTAAGATATGGAATGTCTCGGTTTCTAGTGCAAAAAAAGAGCAAGAAGGGAATGGCTCCCACAGCCAGCACATCTCTCCCGCTCAGGACACATCTGTAGCCATCCCTTAGCCAGGTGCCAGGGGTGAGGTGTGTCCATCCCCTGGGAAATGGGGGGACAGCACCCTCTGCCCCCCTGGGGAATTTCCACCCTGCCCTGTTGGGTTGTTCTCCTCTGCCACAGCTCTGTGCAGCCCACCCAGACCATGCTCCAGCCTCACAGCCCAGCTTCAAGGCAGGTTTGGAATTCATCCCTTTCTAATGATCTGCTGCTCAAAGCACAGTGAATTCTGTGGGGCACAGAAATCCCAGTGCACAGCCCAGGTCTGCAGGGCTGCACAAACACCGAGGCTCTGCCCGTGGCCCTGCACAGCAGCAGCAACAAGGGGCTTTGCTGAGCAGGAGCTGCTATTCCTGGCAGCCCCTTCACTGCTGTTTGTGCTCACACGCCATCAACAGCCTCCCAAAAATTACAGTTATCATCCCCAGTGGGGATGCTGTGGGAATGGGGAGGTTAATTTGGAGTGCTGAGGAGCAGCTGAAGGATGGTGCCATTCTGGGCTGTAGCTCTTTGTCTTTTGTTTTGTTTTTGGTATAAACAGCATCTGGCCCTGATTCAGCTACAGTGATTTTTAAAAATGCTTATAAGACTAAGAATATATTCCTTTTCCCCCCTTATTTCCACCCTGCTCTGTCCTCTACAAAACCTGCCATTACAGCACTAATGTAGAAATCTCTTCTAAATTTTTTTTAAAATTGAATTAAAAATCTTTCTTGTCACCACAGAGCCAGGAGCTCTTTCCCATTTGGAAAACGACTGATAAGCTGTATTGCTTGTCTCCTCTTTCCCAATCCATTTGAGAAAATGTTCTTTGTTACCACAAGACTTCTCATCATAATTTTTAGAGCTCCTTCTGTGCTCTTTTTTCCCACTAAGCCATTTAACAAATATTATACAACAAATCCCAGAAGCTACTCAGTGAGTTACAAGCCAAACAGAGATGTGCTGGTGTACCTATTTTTCCAGATTAAAATGTAATCATGCTCCTTGCTCAGGGAAGAAAACAAACATCCAACCTGTTCAGCCTGCTGATCATTAATCTTCTTGTAAGATGTACGTGCATGTGATGAGGAAATCCCCAACATCACTTGTGATTGAATATTAATACACACATGAACATTAACTTGTTTTTCTCCAGTGTTTCCCCCCTCCTTTTTTTTATGGAAAGGAAGACTTCCCCCCTTTTTTCCAGAATAATTGTATTAGCCAAGGAATGGTGCAAAAGAGGAGTGAAACATCAGGATTCCCACCTGATAAACTCATATCCCCAAAATACTAAAGTGAACCAAACTGAAAACACTCTTATGAGGATTTAAGGACTTCACTGAAAAACACCGAGCGGCAAAATGCCAGTTTAGTGCAGAGACTGAGATTTCTGCAACACTTCTTTTGGGTTTGGTGCACTAAAACCAGCTTTAGGTTTAGAATCACCATGCTGGGAGTTTTTGTCTAGTATTGATGAGACTCTTAAAAAACCCCAACTGAACAACACCACCTGAACACAATTTGTGGTGATGCTGAGTGTAAGAAAACTTGAAAATTTGCTTCTCTCCCAGCAGATACAGGGAGTGCACCCCTCCTGCAAGATAGTTTTGGGGAGAAGTTTGAATAAAGCTACAGACAGATATTTGTATGGCTGCTTGGTGTGGGCTGCTGTCTGTTGTGCTCCTCAGGGAGTGTCCTGTGCCCTGCATCCCCATCCCAGCCCTGTGTCCATCCCAGCCCTGTGTCCATCCTGTCC
>WBND01000334.1:912219-926497 GCA_013398595.1 Tychaedon coryphoeus
ACCGGGCCACGCCTTCATAACCGGGACCACGCCCCTTCATTACCGGGCCACGCCTTCATTACCGGGACCACGCCCCTATAACCCTGGCCACGCCTTCTCCCCACACACCCGATGGGGCGGAGCCGAGGGCGGCGCGCCTCGCGGACATTTTGTTTACATTTAGGCAGACGCAAAGGGCACCCTTAGCAACCGCAGCGCCGTTGCTAAGGGCGACCCGAAATCTCGCGATATTTCCGCTCGGCGGTTGCTACGGGCGACGCGAGTTCTCGCGAGACTCCCGGGTGATGGCGGAGGCGGCGGCGGCCAAGATGGCGGAGGCGGCGGTGGAGCTGCTGGAGCGGGCGGCGCGGCGGGACGCGGCGCTGGAGGAGCTGCGGGCCCTGCGGCTCGCCCTGCAGGCCGTGCCGCCCGCCGCCCTCCGCGCCCGCCTCGGCGAGCACCACCTGGGGGCTCTCTTCGGCCTCCTCGCCGTCAATGACCGGTGAGCTCCGGCGCGGTGCTGCGGGCCTGTGCTGCTGTGTTCCCGGAGCGGGGCGTTCCTGCCGCCTCCCCGGCTCGTTCCCTGCCTTCTTTCGGGGCACAGCGGTGTTCTCTCCTCACGGGCTCGGTTTTCTCTCCGTCCCGCCCAGCGAACAGGTATCCGCGTGTGTTGCCATCCTGGAGAGGCTCCTGCAGGCCCTGGACCCGCTTTACGTGATCCAGAACCTCCGGGAAGAGCTGCAGAAGGGCCTTTTCCACCCCGATGACTCCGTGAAGATCCTCACCATGTCCCAGGTACAGGGTTTCCTCCAGGAGGAGGGCACAGAGCTCTGGGTTCGTCCCCATCTGCTCTTTCCTGCCTCGGTTTGTGATAAAAGCCGGAATTGTGACCATCCACACTCCATTTGTGATAATTACCTTGCAGTGTGTATATAATGCTGTATGGTGTGTCAGTAATAATGGCCAAAACTATGTCCTGACACAACTTGTGACTAAAGCTTCTGCCACGTGTCCTGGTTGAAGCTTTCCAGGCCAGCAGGTAATGTAATAATGTAATGTAATAATGTAATATGATAATGTAATGTAATAATGTAATGATTAAAAGCAACAACATTTTGATATTCAGGATATTTTAAACGATTGTGGAAACATCTAAGAGGCTGTGGGAACTCGGTACTTGTGTTAATTTAAAAGAACAGGATTGTGAGATGTTGTGGTTTGGGATGGATTTCTAGAAATTCAGCTAAGGTGTTGTCCAGTTGAGTTTTGATCCAAAAACCTCCAAAAATTGTGATTCTGGCTTTCTGTGCAGCTGTTCCAGTGCTTGTGTATCCTTACAGTGGGAAAATAAAAAAGTTTTAATGTTGTTTTCTGTAACTCTTTGATCAGGTTGGGAGGATCGTTGAAGACTCAGCTGCTGTCACAGAAATTCTCCACAGCCCCGAGCTGTTACGGCAAATCATAAATTGCATTGGTGGGGAGAAAATAGCAGTGGCCAAAGAGGTAAACGTGGCTTTATTGTCCCATTCCTCTGCAAGCTGAGGGAGTTGGGTGACAATAATAATGAGCACAGTGAAAATTGAATTATAATTAAAATTAAGTATGTTTGAACATTACAACTGAGGCTGATAATCTCGGAATTTCTTCTCTGTGTGGTTTTTTTGTTCCTTTTTAATAAGAAGCTCCTGATTTTGCTTGCAGGCCATTAAATCTCTGTCAAGAATAGCCCAGAGGCAGGAGGGTTTGGAGGCTCTGTTTGGGAGCAGTTTGCTGGGTGACCTGAGGAGTGTCATGGCCACGAGTGACGTCGTTCGGTACAGGGTCTATGAGGTGGGGAGGTGCTCCTGACTCTCAGCCTGGGTTTTATCACTTTTAAATTATTCTCACTGCTTTACACACTTTTCTTCGTGCCTGTGCTTTATCAAAGCTAGGAAGGAATAGGGAGATTACAAGCAGTGTGGGCTCTTGTGATGTCATAACTTTTTTGTATAAAAGTGTGAATTACTGTTTATTTTCTAACTTGTAGTGCCTAAGGCGTTGGAAGGGCTACACAGAATTACTAAAGACATCAGAAAGGGTTTGTTTCTCTGAAAATAAAAGTAAAATAGTTAACTGTAGCCTCTCAACTTTTGGGTGAAGTGCTGCTGAAGGTTTTGGGGAGATGCCAGCTGTCAGTCTAGAGATGTTTGGCAAAGGAGAAATTACACAATTAACACAATTTAGCCATTCTTGAGCTTAATGGGGATTGCACAGGGAGAGCTGGTTGTGAACAGAGATCAAATGCAAACTTGGAACTCCTTATGAAGTTGGGTTAATGATAAAAATGTGATTAATTTCTTACTCAATATATGTAGGGCTAATTAGCACTACAAGGTGTATTCGGCTGTTGCTGTGAGTTACTGTAATGTTTTTATAACCAGTCCTTTTTGCTTTTGTTCAGTTAATTGTGGAGATTTCATCGGTGTCAGCAGAGTCTCTGAATTACTGTGCCAGCAGTGGGTTAATCCCTGAGTTAATTGGGGAGCTGACTGGAGAGGATGTGCTGGTCAGGTATGTTGGTGAGTTTGCCAAGGAGATTTCCACCGTTGTTAAAACTCTGATAAATGTATTTGTGTGTGTTTCTTGTAAAACCCTCTCCAGAAAAACACTGTCTGCCTCTTCTTAAACTGTCTTGAGTGTCAAATACTTCACACCTTAATCTGAGGACCAGGCTGGAATGGTAATTTGGCAATAGAAACACTTTAAATTCACAAATCTAAAGAGCTGAACGAGCTCGAAGCGTGAACAGTTGGGGTCATTTGTTGTTTGGTTTTTTTTTTTTTGCTAAGATTTTGGATGTGGTTTCTTTTTCTTAACCACTGAGTGCTTCAAAGCTGAAAATAAACTAAAAAAGAAAAGCTAAAAAGAACTAAAATAACTTGATGTGTTGCAGAGCCACGTGCATAGAGATGGTGACCTCGCTGGCCCACACCCCGCACGGGCGGCAGTACCTGGCTCAGCAAGGAGTCATTGACAAAATCTCCAACATCATCCTGGGGGCAGAGTCTGATCCCTTCTCCAGCTTCTATCTGCCAGGTGACACCATGCACTCCTCCTTTCTGCCTGCTTTGGGAATTACTTCATTCTCTTCATTCATTCATTCAGCTCTCTGTTGAAAGCTCAGGGGAAATTTTGAATATTAGAGCGGAGGTGTAAAATATTGGGTGTTTAAAAAATGCTGAAGGACAGTCTGACACATGAAAAATGTTCCTCAGTAAGGTCTGGACAGGCTGTGCTGTAGCTTTAAAGTTTGTGTTGTTGTAATGTTTTTTAGGAATACAAACATCATGAATTAAGCAACGGTCAAAATATTTGGCTCGTTGCTTAGCTCTGTCTTTATTTTGAGCTTTCTATCAACATTATTCAGACTTAATAACACATGTTTGGGAACAAATCAGTCTCACATTAATGTACATTTAATTTTGTCATTGCTAAAGTTGCTGTTCTTGTGCTCAATGCTTTTTTTCTCAGGATTTGTTAAATTTTTTGGCAATCTGGCTGTTGTGGACAGTCCCCAGCAGATCTGTGAGCGCTACCCTGTATTTATGGAAAAAGTCTTTGAAATGGCAGAAAGTCAGGATCCAACCATGATTGGAGTGGCTGTGGACACACTGGGAATCCTGGGATCAAATGTGGAAGGCAAACAGGTTTTACAGAAAACTAGTTAGTATCTTTTTTTTTTTTCTTTAATAAAACTTTATAATATAAGAGTGAATTGATTTGGGGTGATACAGAAAGGAATTGAAAAATGTGTTTACTTATCTAATGAATACATTTCTAATGTAGCTGATGGGTAACTGTATTCCTGTAGAGATCTGGCTGAATTAATTAAAAGCACTTTGTTTTTGTTTTGAAAGGAAGTAGATTTCAAAATCTCTTAAGCAAAATAGGGCACCAGGCCAAGAATGCCCCCACCGAGTTACGGCTTCGGTGCTTGGATGCAATTTCATCTCTGCTTTACTTGCCTGTAAGTTTGGGGTTTTTGTCTTTGTTTTTTCTTTAAATGTCCAAGAATGAAATCATCACACACTTGAGTAATTGTGAGGAGACATTTTGCAGCCTCCAGGCTGGGTAGCAGTGGTGCTTTCAGTGTTCTGAGTCACTGATTTACTGTTTTGAAATTCCCTGATTGGTTTGCTTAAACGTTTGGGTTTGTTTGTAAGGAGCCAGGTGTTCTGAAATGTTAATAAAAGATGAAGTCAAGACTTCATTGATGAGGGAATGAGAGTAAACAGGTTCATATCTTTGTACTCAGAGGGATAGGGGCAAACTGCTCCAGTCCCTGTGGGCTTTGGCTCCAGGGATCTGAGTTAACAGTGTAGCTCTAAATGTGTGATTAAACCATTTGAACACACCTGAAAACCTGAAAGCTTTGCATAATCCTAATCAAACTCTTTCATTTTTGTGATTTACATAGCCAGAGCAGCAGACAGAAGACCTTTTAAGAATGACTGAATCCTGGTTCACATCCTTGTCCAGCCAGCCCCTGGAGCTGTTCAGGAGCATCAGTACTCAGCCATTCCCTGATCTCCACTGTGGGGCTTTACGTGTCTTTACTGTGAGTGCTTTTGGTTTTAAACATCAGGGAATGACTTGTGTTGCCATTCAGTCTCAGATTTATTTATTTCTTTGAAGTGAATACCACAAACTTCTTGTTAAAGCCCAGAAGTGGTCAGAAAAAGCCCTTTTTCCTCATGTCCCACTTGGCTTCCCATTTAAATAATGCAGCGGACACATCATGTCTGTAATGCTAATTTTCTACTAAATTGGAGAGGGGCAAAAAGGGAAGAGCTGTGCTGTAAGGTGCTGTTTCTGTACCAGAGGCACTGCTGTGATAATTCCCTCCAAACTTTGAAGATAAGCACTGAGCTCTTGTTCTCCAGTGTTAAACCCTGCTGCTTGGTTTGAGTGGTGATTTTGTATCTCATTTAATTTCTCCTGTTCCTTGTCCATGTACCAAAATCCCTACTGTGTAACTGCTTTTCTGGGGTTTTAAAATGTTTCTTCTCCTCCTCTCACATCTTCTGTCTTCCTGTTCAGGCCATTGCAAACCAACCATGGGCCCAGAAGCTGATGCTGAACAGCCCAGGCTTTGTGGAGTACGTTGTGGACAGATCTGTGGAGCCTGACAAAGCTTCAAAGGATGCCAAATACGAACTGGTGAAGGCCCTGGTGAACTCCAAAAGCATTGCAGAGATCTTTGGCAATCAGTACTACCTGAGGCTCAGGGCTTACCTGCACGAGGGCCCCTATTATGTTAAGGCAGTTTCTACTACAGCTGTGGAAGGAGCAGAATAATGTCCTTGGTGTCTGGGGTCCCCCTCTTGCAGAGCACAGTCCTGGCACAGGTGTTGAGGTACAGGGTGTAAAAACTCTCCACACTGGAGGTTGTCTCTTTGAAGGAATATGAAGATATTTTGACTCTATTTGAAATGAGTCAGGAGGGCAAATTAAAGGCTGATTGCTATTTCCCCCTAAAATGTTATGGCAGAAGTTCCCTGTGTGCTTCATGAGACAGGCAACCCAGGTGAGCACTTAGCAGCTGCTGACTGTGTTTTGTTTGGCAGAATTTATCAGTGTTTGTTCAAATTGTTCTTGGGTTTGGAGTTTCTGTTGTGTTTTCTCAGTAGGTTACAGTTCAGTTTAAACAAAACCACCAAAACTCCTCAAGGTTTGTAACCTCAGATGCTGCCATAATTTCTATTCTTTTTTAATTCTTTTTTTTTTACCTGCCAAAGTTGGCACTTTCATGGAACAGCCTTTGTTCTGTCAGAGTCTTGTTGCTGAGTAAGCCAGTGGCACTGTCCACATGAGGGAGTGTGGCCTGGATTCTCTTGTTTCCAACCTACTGGATGTGAGTCTTGCTGGAATAAATAATCCTAAATATTGTTTACATTTTCTGCTGAGGATTTAAAATCAGAAGAAGAGTTTTGAGCCCTTATAAAAACAAATCAATGCACTCTGTAGGGATCAAACCCACCTGGGAGCTTTGTCTCCCTTGCTGGCTGTGCTGTGGGGTGGCAGCTCAGTTTAGTGGCTGGAGCACTACAAGGCTACTTCAGAACCAAATCTCGAATTGTTTACATTTACATTATTTTTTAACAGAGATACCATTTTTTAAAGTGTTATTTAAAGAAATGTGGTGTTTTAGTTACCTGAGTTAGACTAAAAGGGGTAAGAACACAGAGCTCTTGTTTTGAAGGGGGTGAATGATGTGGGAGTATGGAAATGTGGCATCTCAGGAAGTTGGAATCATCTTTTGAAGATGTCAGAACTGTGGGGGAGAATCAGGAGTGGCTGGGCACTCAGAGACATGTGACATGTCCATAAACAGAGACCACAGGGTACTTTATACCAAAGGCTTGTATTCTTTTTGTTGAGGGGGAGCAGAATAAAACATGAAATTCCTACTTTGGGGCTTATTTTAGTGATGTGTCAGCCAGATGTAACTATGGAAAGGGCTGGCCCCGTGTCCCTGTGCTGCCAGGGGAAGCAGGAGGGTCCTGTCCTGCAGGAACTCTGCTTTTGCCTGTGCTAGTTGGAGATGCTGCCAAAAATTGCTGTCCAGGAGTCCAGCTGGGCTCAGAGGAGCTGGGGGAGATCTCTTGATGTTTGCTGAGCTAAGTGCAGGTGAGGTGCCTTGTGATGTCCCCAAGTTGTCACCCCACATGCCAATTCTGCTGCTTTTATCCTGAGTGTGCCCAGTAAACATCTGCCAGTGAGAAATGCACTGCAGTGGCTCCTGACTGGAGAGAGCACAGGAGCTTCATGAATCCTGCATCCAGCAAACACATTGAAGCACTAACAAGGAAATCAAAAGAGTGTAGAAGTCCTTAGCTTGCACTTATTCTGGGCAGTTCAGCTCTGTTATTTTAGGTGGCTTTGTGTGCTGGTGGCTCTGCACGAGCCATATGCTGAAATGTCAGTAAAAGAAATAAATGTCAGTAAAAGAAATCAATATATAAACCTGTTCTGCAATTCATGAGCCTCTTCCATGTGTGTTTTCAGCTGGTGCTTTTGAAGGCTACTCTGTGTGCTGAGTGTTTAGCATCTGCTTTGCATGGTACACTTGCCAAAGGCAATATTTTAGAATGTGCAGAGATGCCAAACAAGGGGATTTTTTCATGTATACACATATGCTTTATTTTACTGAGCTTTGAGCTCAACGTTGATTGATTAATTGATCACTTTCCCCTTATTACTCAGATGCAGTTCCCTGCCCATGCTGTACATTGCCATATGGATTCCATGCTGCTGCTGTATCTAATATAAATGACAAAACTGAAGTGTGTTGTTTTTGTCATCCCCTCTTAAAGTACCAGGTGGAGATAATTGAGGAAAAACACAAAATGGAATGCTGGAGAATTGAGGTAACATGCTTAACATTTGGTTTAAAGGCAAAAAAAAACCCAAGGCAAACCTTGTCATTTGATAGATGTTAACAAACAGCATTACTTGAGGAATTTCCACGGTGGCTCAGTGTCTGTTCCTGCTGGAGCTGCTCTGATTCTCTCTGCTCAGATGCAGCCCCTCCTGTGGATGGAAAGCTTCCCCTTTGTTACAGAATTCTTTGGAAGTAGGTGATGCCTCACATAAAAAGGAGTTTTGAAGACTCAGAAGTGTGAAAACCCCTGGATATAGACAAAGTCTATTGGAATAATCTTTCTTACTTCCATGCATGCAGTTGTAGGTACTTAGAGAGGCAGAGTACATCCAGTTCTGCTCTGTCACACTGACAATGAGAATTCATTTGCTGCTGAAGGGAAAAGAACAAACTTTGGGAGGGCGTCCTTTGTAACGAACACTAACAGAATAACACAGCTGATAAAAGAAAATCCAGCCTCTCTTTGCAGAAGTTAAACTTTAATTGACAAAATGAAGGAGCTCATTTTTTATCCTGTCCAAGTTGAACTGTTTGAACTTATCAATGTAGGTGAGAAACTTGCAGGACACCAGGCTGTAGTAAGTTTCCAGCAAGGAACAATCTTCCCCATCGCTCGTTTCCTTCCAGCCTTTAAATAACTCGTCCTCCTCCATGTGTGCAGAGGTGAAAATGAATTTATAGCAGCATCGATTGTAGCTGATGTGCTTCTCCCCGGCGAAGCGGGAGCTGTGCCTGGCAGTGATGCCAGCTCTTTTAGCACAGATTCCTACAAAGGCAGCAGGGGGCAGTGCCAGGGGCACCTCCCTGGCAGCCACGTAAACCTTGCGAGCCACATCCTGGGACAGGAGGAAGGCGCTGCCGTGGCAGAAATCCGGGTAGAACTCCCCGGGGTACTGGTGGACGGGGACAAAGGCCGGGCTCTGCGGGTCCCTGTCGGGCACTCCGTGGTGAACCACCCTCCCCAGGTAGATGTCCTCCAGCTGGGTTAAGCTCAGCAGGTACCCAGCCAGGCTGGGAACAGCCACAAACACATCCTGGGCTGTGTGGAGGATGAACCTGGCACGGGGACAGAAAGTCACCGCCCACTCCACGCTCATCAGCATCTTCTGTGTCTGCGTCCGGGGGGAATCGATGAAGCTGCCCTCAATGATGTCTCGGTGCTTTTGAGCCTCTTCCTTGATCTGCAGCTGGGTGCTTGCTGCAGCTGCCTTTCCTACAGCAAACACAGTGAGGACGCTGTAACCCCCCAGGCCTGTCGTGTTCCCCCAGGTCTGCCTGATCACGTTGCGCCGTGTCCTGTTCTCGGGGCTGCTGCACACAACAATGAGCAGAAATATCTCTTGGTCGGAGCACGTCGCTGTGCTGCTGCTGCTGTAAGAGAGGTTGGCCTTCAGAGGATCCAGATGCAGCTTCCTGGCCCTCTCCCTGATCTCCAGAGCCTTTGCATCCGTGTAAGAGAGAGGCAGGGAGTGCAGGAAGTATTGCTCCAGTAAATCTGCCCCGAATAGCAGCAGGTGGAAAAGCAGGACGTTGGAGAGGATGAAGCACCACTGGTGTGTGCGGAGCCTGCAGAGTGTCAGCTGGGAACAGCAACACGGACACTGAGTTCTCTTGCCTGCCAAACCAAAAGGCTTTCCCTTCTTTTGCAATCCATGCAAAGCAATCACAGCTTTTAGGTCTTTGTATTATTAGTGTGAGGCTTTTTTTTCTGCTAGAAATTTAAGGGATCTACTTGTGGCACGGTGAGATCCCAAACTGAGAAGGATCTTACCATGTTGAAAGTTTCTTTCTGTGCATCCACATGTGGAAATACCAAAGAATGACTTGCTATGGCTAATTTTTGACTATTTTTAACCTGGTACTGAAGGTCTGAGGTGCCCCTTAATATGTCCTTGAAGAATTTTTGGTACTTGGCCTGACACTGCCCTATGAAAGCTGTCAGGGTTAGAATCCAGAGGAAAAGGCCGGGTTGGACAGGGCTTGGAGCAGCATGGGAAAGTGAAAAGTGTCCCTGCCCATGGCAGGGGTTGGAATGAGATGATCTTTAAGGTCCCTTCCACCCCCAGTGGTGAGAAAGCTGTAGGAGGCTGCAGCACTTACCTGCATGGTGCTGGGAGCTGTCCCTGCAGCAGGGGCTCTCTGGGCAGTTCCTCCTGGCACTGGCTCTGTCTGGGGCTGCAGGATCCAGTTACTGCCCAGTACCTGCAGCCTGTGCTTCCACCTCACCTGCCTGGGTGGAGGAAAGATGATCCCTGGGGCTGATCGTGTTGCAGCCACATGAAACACCAAGCAAACAAACCCCTGACCTTTCCCTTCATTAATTTCTGTCACTGAGAAATAAGTGAAGCAAATTCTGGGGCTTTCTTGGTCAGAGGGATCCCTGGTACTGTTGAGTCTGTCCTTGACCTGCCAGTTTGCTGCTGGCCCTGGGGTTGTGTTTTTCACAGCTGTGCCATTGTGGTGTTGGCTCCTCAGTCTGGGGATGATGCTGAGCACTCTGCATCTCCAGAGCTGGAGCTTTGGGGTGTGAACTTGTGGGGTTGTCTTGTGAGGGGTTTTAGAGGACACCCCGAGGCCGTGGGTGCTGCTGGGCCAGGCTGGCTCCAGCTCATGGGGCTCTGCCTTGGGCTGCTGGGGCTTGTTGCTGTTGGCTCAGGAGCTGACAGGGCTGGGGAGCCACAGGAGCCTGGAAGTGCTGCAGGGGGAAGTGCCAAAGACACCACAAACAGGATGGAGCTGTCAGCAGGGGAGAGTTGGCTTTGGCAGTGGGGAGCACTGAGGGGAGAGGGGCTTGGGGGTCCCCAGCAGCGCCCTGGGAGGGCAGGGAAGGGATGGGTGATGGCAAAGCTGCTGTTTGAGGGGGAGAGGTGGGAGGTTCTGCCTTGTGGGAACTCCAGCCTGCACTGGAGAGCAGGGAGATCATGATTTCTTTTGAATTTTGAGAAGATTTCTCAGAGGTCAGGGAGCATTTCTGTTCTGCATCCGTGGGTGAGAGGAGAACACAGCACTGCTCTGGTTTGTCTTGGCTGGGCCATTGCAAGGCTCCCTGCAGCATCCTCAGGGCAGCCTGGATTAGCCCAATGTCCCAGGGACATGGAGAAGAGCTTTGATTTCTGCCTTGAGGGGTCCAGGGTTAATCCCCAGCTCTGGCTGAGCTGCTCAGCTCTCCCAGCTGTGTTGATAGAGGGAACAGAGGAATTACAGAAGAAACCAGGTTCCCAAAATCTGCTCACAGCTTGGAAGTGCATCTTACCCCACTGGAAAACCCCAAAACACTCACAGTGTGCAAGTCCCAGTGTGGATTTCTGTTTCAGGCTCTCAAAAAAGAGGGAAAACTCCTTCCCCAGGGCTCGTGTGTCAGCTGGGCCACAGCTTCATCCAGCCCAGCCTCACACTCTGCAACCCTCACTGAAGTTGTGCTTTGAAGCTGGGTGAGCTGTCAGCACGGGAAGTGTCAGTTAAATGTGTGCCCTGAAATAAAAGGCTAATAAGGAAGTATTTTTCATGTACAGTAATACAGCGCTGCAACTCCAGATACCCATTCTGGAGAAAAAAAAAATTCCTTCTTTGAAGATATTCTATCTCCAGCTGAATAATTTAATCAGCAAATAAATACCAGCATTTGAAACCTCATGCATTAAAAATTGAGCATCTTTAGAATAATAAAATAATAATAATAAGCCCCACATGTGTATCATCCCTGGTGCAATTAGGCCCAGCGTGGTGCTGGCAGCACTGCTCTGTGGTGGCAGCAGCAACTTTGATACCAAATATATAAAATTAACACTCCCCAGCCCCAGCCAGGGCACAGGCAGCTCTAGGATGTGGGTTTTTATTTATCCACAGAGCCTGGTGGAGTTCTGCTGGGAGAAAGCTGAGGAACAGCAAGGCAAAGACTGCTGAAGGGGAAAACAACTGAGTCCCTCAGCTGCAGGAATTTTCCCTGGGGGTGATCCCTCCATCAATCACCTTTAACCCCAAGTTTCAGGTAAACACAACAGCCAGCAGCTCATGTGTGACTTTATCTCACTTTTCAGAAGGGTAAAGTGAAGCTCATTTGGGAGAATCTTCACTCCCAGGGAGATCCAAGAGTTTCCTGGAGAGGAGAGGATTCAGGACTGGCACGGCTGAAGTCAGGTCAGTGTGGATGGGAACTCTGCTCCTACAGCTGCACAGAGACCCTGCACAGTCCTGGGGGTGTAAATCAGGCAGGCAACCAGGAGAGCAGATTTTCCTGAGCCACAGGGCTACAATTTGCTTTCTGTGAGATGTTTCCACATTTTCATTACATTTTACATCCAAGCAAACCTTGCTACAGGAGCAGGGATGTAATGCTGTGAGCAGCTTGAGCTGTCCTAAAGCTGTGAGTGTTCAGACTGAAGGGTGTTTGGGTTTGATTTTTTGGAGAGCACATATTTTGTGATACCCAGAGCTGCCAGGAGGGTGGTGGGAGATGCAGTGGAGCAGGAGGAGCCTGGGGCAGGCAGTGGGTGCTGCAGGGAGCAGCAGGACCTGCAGCTCCTTAAAACATCTCCTAAAGCCTCCTGGCTTTCCTCCCAGTGCTGGGAACATTTGGGAGGGGGAGCAGAGCCTGGCTTCCCTCAGTGCTGCTTGACTTCACGGTGTGAAAATGTGAAGGCTTTGGAAGAGGTGGCGTTCTCAGGAGAGGGAGGATGGAGGGGATTGATGGGGAAAATCCAGGCAAAATCAGGTTTCCCAAATTTTGTTCAAATGTGAAAGCTTGAGCTGAGCCTGCCCTAGGTCAGCAGGGTGGACACCCCTCTCTGTGCCCAGCACAGTGCCCCTGCTCTGGGGCTCTTCCCAAAATCCAGGCTGATTCCCACAGGTAAGTTTGCAACTTTTCACTTGCTGCCTCCTGCTCCAGGGACAGCTCAGAGCCCGCTGTGGAACCCACCTGGCACAGCATCCCTTCCCACAAGGCATTCCCTGTGCTCTCATGGGTTCTTTGGTCTGATTCTGAAGCTCAGAGATGCCCTTTGTCACCCCAGCCAGGATGCTCTAGGGACACAAAACCCTCCCAGGTTCCCAAAGCTTTTTGGATGCTGCACAAAGGATCCCTTTTATTCCAACCTGCCTTTTTCAGTTTCACCAGCACACACAGACCTGAGAGCATGAGGGGCTGCAAAGGGACCTGTCTGGTTTTTAATAACAGCATCAGTTGCAATAAATAGAGATGATTTTTTAGGTCTTAGTCACCTAATAGCAATGTTTGTGCTTGAAGACATGATTCAGCTCTTGCAGGATGTTCTTCACCTCACGTTCTCCATGGGGTTTGGGAAATGATGGAAGAAGAGGCTTTGTAAGAGTTCTACAGCGTGTGTTCCACTTGTTATTTGATATTTAGTGTCCCTTTGGGTATTAAATAAAAGTAGAAAACTGAAAACCAAGCCAACAAACCTGAGCACTGACACAGCAGACAAACATCTCTGTGGCTCCCAGCATGCAGATGAAGGTGTCTTTGCTTCTGATTTAATGGCTCAGTCGATGAGACTAAAACCATGTTTTTATAGCCAAGTTTCCTGCATTCTTCTTTTTGCTTTGCATACATCAGTCTAGGAGTTAGAGAGCTCTCTCCTTTTCTATGCTATGTTTGATTATTCCTTCTTGAGATTAATGACAGCTTTGACAATTCTCTACCTCTGCATTCCTGGATAACGACAGCCTCAACCCCCTGTGTGTTCTGCAAGTGCTGCATTCAGCCTCGGGAATGCTGAGTTTAACATGAGCTGAGTGGAAAGAGCATAAATTGTGTGAAATGCTGAGTTGTGAGGCCACAGGGCCGAGTGGGTTCCCCAAGTGGTGTCCCTGCCAAGATGTCAAGAACTTTTGACAGAAAAGTTGCTTATTTTGCAGTGGACCAGAAGTTTCCTTGTTGTTATTAATTCTCAGACTGTGCCATGTGAGTTGCTTTTTTTGATGCTTTTTTGGTGCTTTTTGCCTCGTCCTTTCATTCCCTGCAGGCTGTATTTGTGCCTGGCAAACAGAGATTCACATGAAATTCATTTGACACACACAACATCCGCAGCATTGGAGTCTCGGCTCAGGCTCTGCTTGGATTAAATTCAGTCCATGCTCTGACAACATTTCCAGCTGGGAGCAGATCCAGTGTTGCTGTTCCTGACTCTGTGGCTCCTCTGCACTGCACTGGGCATTTCTGCTGGGAAAAATGGGAGAAATTTCAGCTGGGGCATTTCTCCTGGGCCCCTCCTTGCCCTGGGGTGATGGGGTCCCTGTGTGATGCACCCAAAAAGGCAAAGCTTGCCCAAGATTGTGGGGGGAAACAGGAGCTGGATGGGTTTAAATGATGCCCCAGCCCATCCTCTCCAGGTGTTGGATGGATCCAGCTGTGCTCCAGCTGGTGCCCCAGGGCTGGGGAGGGGCTGTCCCCATCTCCCTCCTGGCAGGGGATTATTGGGGGGCTGGAGCAGGAGAGGGACCCCTCTGACACAAATTCCTGGAGCCCTGTGGATCGCTGGGCTCGGGTGATGCGCTCTGCAGAAGATGACTTTCTCTCACTCTCGCCTCTGACTCATCCCACTGTTGCCTCCCACGGATTTATTTATTGTTCTCCCAGACACAGAAGTGGCAGAGCTGAGTCTCCCTGCCCTGTGCCAGGCCCTCCTCGGGCAGCTGGGCTGGCATCTGCCAGAGCAGCCAGGCCTGCCCCACACTCATCCCTGGTGTTCTCACACGCCTTCCTGGGGAGCCCCCAGTGCTGCTCCCCGAGCCTGGCTGTGCTCTGAGCTGCTCACACGCAGCCCCCGGCTCTGGAAATGGCACTGAGATCTCGGGGTGTGCCCGTTCTCGGCTCTGCTCTGAGCTGCTCACACACAGCACCCGGCGCTGGAAATGGCA
>WBND01000334.1:929400-943220 GCA_013398595.1 Tychaedon coryphoeus
GAAAGGTAATAGAACAAAAGAAAGGGGAAAGGGAAATGACAGGGAAGAGATAGGAAAAAGGAGAGGAAAAAGGAAAATAAAGCAAGCAAGCCACCCAAAGGTCGTGCTGACAGAGGCCAGAGGCGAAGGGACACAGACTGCGGGGGACCAGCGGCTGCTGCCCCAGCCCGGGGGTCGCGGGGGCCGGGGCGAGGCCGGGGGGCAGCTCCGGGGGCGGCGGCGGCGGCGGGCGGCGGAGCGCGCTGGGCGGAGCCGGGCCCGGCCCCTCCATCCCCGCCCCTCCATCCCCGCCCGTCCCCGCCCGTCCATCCCCGCGCATCCCGCACCTGTTGCCGCCCGGCCCCGGCATGCGGAGCGCCCGAGCGGCCCGCGGGCTGCGGCGGCGGCTGCGGGGCGAGCCGTGATGGGCGGCGGGCAGCGGCCCCGGCAGCGGCCCCGGCACCACCGGCACCACCGGCACCACCGGGACGGCGGCGCTGGCTGTGCCCGCGGCCCCGGCAGCGCGGGGTGCCCATGCTCTGCCCCGCCCGGCCGCGCCGATGCCGTTCTCGGGCGAGGAGCGCAGCCTGCAGGGGATCTACAGACCGGCGGAGGGGCGGCCGGCGTGCCCCGAGTGCTACACCAACCGCTCCTTCGTCTACGACGATGGCAGCGCCCACAGGTACCGGGAATGCGGGGCTGGGGGGTCCGGGGGCTGCTGCAGCGCCGAGCTCCCGGTGCAGCCGCTGGAGCCCCTTCCCCTCTCGGGGCGGCGGGCTGGATCCCTGTCCCCGTCCCATCGCTGCCCCGAGCCTGGGGGAAAGTTTGTGCGGCACTGCCCGGCCTGGCCGGGACCCCTGCGGGCGCAGCGCCTCGGGAATGGGGCAGTCGGGAGCTGCCCGGGAGGGGAAGGGGCGCTTGGAGACCCCCGAGCAGTGTCACCCTTCGTGGGAAGGGTCCGTGCTGATCCCTCTGTCACGGACCAAGGCTGTGCTCCGGGGTGTGAGCAGCGTTCGGCTGAGCCCTGCAGCCATCCCAAAGCCAAGGGGCTAAAATACACCCAGAAAAAGCCACATTCCCGTAGGTGCTGCCCAGCTCCGTTTTTTTTGGCTGGTTTTATGCCAAAGTTGCAGTGTCCAGTGAGGGAGGGAAAGAGCTGCTTGAGGTCCAGGGACTCAGTGCCACCATCCTCTTGTGCCTGGCAGCAGCACCTGTTTCTCACAAGTGGTTCTTGCTGAAGTATCCCAGTTTTTTTCCTGAAAAATGCTGTGTATGATCATTGTTCTGATTGAATTTACTGGTGTGGCTCTTCTGCCTGTCACACTCATCAAGTGCCAGCTGAAGTGAGCAGATGAATTGTGTGTATCAATTCATGCTTGGCAGATAAGGACCTTAGCTGGGTTTGTGCCCTGGGCTGCCCAGCTGGGATTTTCTATGTCTTCATCTTCTTGCTATGATTTAGGGAAATGATCTTTTATTCCTAAAAACCTGAATAAAAAAAGAAGAAACAGTCTGTTCTTTAACTCTCAGCACATTGCCACTAAGTGGGTAATTAATAAAACCCCTGAATGTTGTTTTTTAGGATTAAGACCCACATTATTGCCTTCTCTCTGTCACAATGTCCAATGCATCCAAGGCTCCGTGGTGCCTCAGGACCCCCGGCTCTGGATGACACCGTTGGTTACTTTGGGCACAGCAGGGTGGCTGTGGAGCACAGTTCTTTCCCCAGACTGCCTCATTTTGCAGCCGTGCTTGATGTGTCTGCACAAATGACACCCTTGGGGGGTTTTCTGTCTGTGAAGATCAGGGATCAGGCTGGAGGCAGCAGCTCCCAGAGGTTTCCAACTCCAACCTGACGGGAAGATGAGGAGCTGCTCCTCATTACTGACACTGCAACCCTGCCTGGGGTCATTTATCCTCATCTAATGCACCGCAAAATCCCTGCCCAAATACCCTCCTGCCTGTCTCTATCAATCTGAAGAGAGGAACTTTGTTTCCTAATTGTTGTTCTACAGCTCGGTGTGTTTCTAACCCCCTCAGGCTGCGGGGAGGTTGAAATGCCTTTGCTTTCCATGGCTTGTCTTGCCCTTGTGCTCAGCCCTTTGCTGCCCTGGTGGAGATTTTAAACAAGCTGCCTGCAGCCCTCGGGACCCAGCAGTTTCCCCAGCTCCAGCTCGGGGCAGACTGGTGTCTGATGCACTTTTCCTGAGCTGATCAGCTGAAGAAGCAGAAAAGGATTGCTACAGACAAGCTAAAGAGAAAGGGCAGGAGCAGGCAATGAGCACCATTAGTGGGTCCCAGGGGCCTCTGGCTGATCTGCTGTTTGCTTTCCTCTTCTGCAGCTTGGGCTGGGGTGCAGATCCTGTCGGGGGGGATCATCCTCAGTCTGTCTCAGCCTAGCCTGGTGCACGAGTTTCTCCCTCACCTCCCGTGGGTTTCCCCTCCAGGCTGCTGTGGGGTTTGTGCACAGCCCCCGGGCAGACCAGGGCTCCAGCACCATCTTCTTGTCTCCTCTCTGTGCCTCCAGGTGTGGAGCTTTGGTGTGGTGGCAGCTTTGTGTGTGAGGGGTGTGAGAGCCAGGACAGAGCAGCAAAGATGTAGAACACGTTCACTGAACCTTCTGCTCAATGTTCAAGGGACCTCAGCTGGCCTGACCCCACTGAAATAAGTGGAAAACTCAATTATCCCTTCACTTAGCAAATCTAGGGCTGGCTTAAAAGCTGTTGAAGAGAAATTCTGTCTTCTCAGTTTTCTGAGTGTGGAGATGTGTGTGGGAACATCCCTGAGCTTCCTCCTGGCCCCCTTTATAAGGGGACAATGGTCTGGAAAGTCCCTCCCGAGGTGGAGAGCAAAGAGTTAATTGTAAAAGCACTTGAGAGTTTGTTTGGAGAGCAAATACACATTTCTGGCACCCAGAGGGTACAAAGAGCCTAAATTTCGCTTTCCTACCTCGTGGGAAATCTGGGTAAATGTTTGCACAAGGATCCAGCCTGTCACTTTGGGGAGCTGAGGATTTCCTCGGGCCAGCGGCCGCGCTTCCTCCGCCGTGCCCATGTAAGGGCAGCGCGGGCAGGGTGATGGATGAGCAGCCAGATGGAAGGACTCACACAAAAATATCCTGCCCGGCTCAGGGGGCCGGCAGGAGAGGCAGGGATGGGCGGGAGGATGGATTTTCCATCCCCTGCCTCCTCCTGCTCCCATGGCTCGTCTGAGGAGGAAAAGCTGGAAGGTGGCGGCGGCTTAGGAACCATGGCTTTGTGTTAGACGTACGTGTCTCTTCTCATGTCTGCTCTGAATGGCTTTTTTGGGGGGTCTGTGTGTGGGTGCTGCTGTTTGTAGCCCGTGGGAGCTGGGATTTGGGTGCTGTGCCATGGGTTTGGGGGCGGGATGTGGAGGGAAGGGGGGTCCCAGTGCTCCGGTGCGAGCGGCAGAGGAGCTGAGCTTGGAGGCTGGACAGCAGCAGCCTGCCAGACTCGGGATGTTCCTGTGGAATGTCAGCTCCAGGGGCTGTGCTCAGTCCCACCTGGCTGGGCTTTTGGTCCTGGAAATCACAGCAAGATTTGCAGCCAGGTTAAAATTGCAGTTATTTGGGTTAAAGCCTCTGCCTGAGTCCAAAGGCAGGAGAAAAGAAGAAAAGCTTTGATGAAATGGGGTTCTTGCTAAGTGTGAGCACTCATCCAAGCCCAGGATGGCTCTCCCATGGCTTCTCCTGCTCATCTTTGATGAATCCAAGGAGCTGTCTCAGTTTAGCACAAGGATGGTCCCTGCAGCTGACAGCCTGTTGTTGTCTCTTAAGTTTTCAATTTTCTGGAAATGAATGAGAAGATGCTTCTTTGGCAGAACTGGCACTGAACCAGACTCTGTAGCTGATTAGTAATCAGTTCCTCCAGGCGAGATTTCTAGCTTGGACCTTTATCAGCTTCCAGAAAGTCAGCCTTGTGCATTGCAACAACTGTTGCTTTGGCTGCCCGTGGGCATCCGGCCTTGCTGTTCCAGGAGAGATTGCAGTGGGGAGCCATGAAACTACAGGGCCAAACATCCTGTATTTTCAGGGTGTTTATGTAGCAGAGATAAGACAGAATTCTGCTCTTGTTTTCCTCGGATGGTTTGGAAAGGGAAGTGTGAGGCTCTGGAGTGCTGCAGGGAGCACCCACCAGCACACCTGGCTCAGTGGGAAGAGGTTTTGGGACCCTTCCCCATTATTCTGTTCATAAAAGGACCTAAGTGTGCTGAACGTCCTCCTTAGGAGCTGCCCTTGGGCTCTGGCAGGGCCGTGTCACCCTTCAGTGGAGAACAGCAAAGTAGGTCACTGCCTGTGCTCAGGGCTCTTTCTGCTCTGCAAAAATATTTACAGCATCTATTTGAATCCTCCCAGTCCTCCTGCAGTGACCTCTCCCTGACCCCCACGCCTGGTCCCCGAGTGCTGCACGCAATTTGTTTTGGAGCCTGTGGACGTTTCTCTTGCATCCCTGCCAGGCTGGGCTGGAGTGTGGAACATCTCATTCATCCTTCTCATGAATAAAGCCAGGCCAAGAGCCAGGAGAGCTCTGAGCACAGGTGCCTCTGGTGCCCTTTGGAAGTGCCTGGTGGCAGAAACTGCAGGAGGGAAGGTTGAGGTGGGATCTTAGGAAGGAATTCTTTGCTGGGAGGGTGGGGATGCTTTGGCACAGGGTGCCCAGAAAAGCTGTGGGTGCCCCTGGATCCCTGGATGTGTCCAAGGCCAGGTTGGACAGGGCTGGGAGCAGCCTGGGACAGTGGGAGGTGTCCCTGCCCATGGGAATGAGATGGGATTTAGGGTCCCTTCCTGCCCAAACCATTGTGTGATTGCTTGGCAGGGACACAGGGCAGGACAGAGCAGCCCTTCCCAGGGCTGGGGGTTGGCTGTACCCAGGGCTGTACTTCCACAGCCTGGATTGATGGGGATTCACCCTGGGATTCACTCCCTCCCTCCTGGAGCCATTGGTGCTCTCTGCTTCCAAAGAGGATGGGAGCTCTGTGATGCAGCTGGGACAGAACACTCTGCTGTTCCTCTGAGCTGCTGCCCTGGGATTTCCCAGTGATTTCCCAGTGATTTCCCAGTGCTCCTGTGATGTTCTTGTTCTCTGCTTGTCCTCTCTGATTTTATCTCCTTTTCATTCCATCTCTTCCCAGGCCAGAGGCTCCTCCTGATCTGTTTGGCCTTGCCTTGCACAGAGCACTTTATAACCCACAGTTATCTCTGGTGCCCTTCTCTGTGCTGCTTCAGCTCTGAGGAGGGGAGCCAGGAGTGTGTGGCTCCATGGTGGGCTTATCTGGAATAAAATCCTGCCCGAAAATGTGGGGTTTGGACCACACTGAGGGCTGTTGTCTTTGTGGGATCGTCTGCTGTGGCTCTGGCTCTCTTCTGAGCACTGATTTGCAGACTCTTCATGCCTGTGCAGGAAGATGATTGCCCTCCTCTCCCTTTGGATCAGTTGGAATTTATTGATGCTAATTTTTGTCTGACATTTTAGCACGAGGTCGGTCAGTGCCACGAGATCTTCCTGTTTACAGTCTGGTCTGGATAATTTGCATCATCCCCATCCCTTCTGAGGCCATGCAATAGTGGAGAGCCTTGTGGGACTCCAATGATGTTTGCTTCAGCATTCCCCCTCTGTCTCCTGCCTTCCAATCCAGGAGACATCTCCCCTTCATCCCACCACATCCTGGCCTGGCAGGTGTGGTGACAAACCTGCCTCTCAGGGTTTATTCCTGCAAGACTTTGTATTTTTGAGCAGTGTGAAGAGACTCTTCCTCCTCCCACGTCCCTCTATTATTTTCTGCTTCCATAG
The DNA here is from genome assembly GCA_013398595.1 of Tychaedon coryphoeus. NCBI lineage: Eukaryota > Metazoa > Chordata > Aves > Passeriformes > Muscicapidae > Tychaedon > Tychaedon coryphoeus. The sequence goes on from WBND01000334.1 coordinate 935,190, forward strand.
CAGGGACTGTTCTGCAGGAGTCTGGAGCACAAAGAAGTTTTTTTTTTTTCCTCCATGCTCTGAGCCTTGCTGCTTGTAGCAGCTTGGGGCTGGGCAGAAGGGAGGATTTTCCCAGCAGTTTATGTGCAACAATTAGCACTTTCCTGATCTTGCAGTCTTTTAATTTTCACATGAGCCTGAAAGCTACTGGGCACTGACAAATGTGGCAGAGGATGTAACAGCTTGGGCTGAGGGGGAGTGAGAATTGCCAGGATTGTGTCCCTTGGGATATCACAGATATGGGCAGCAGTGGAGGGATGGCCACTGGCTCTCCAGGAACAGCTCTGGAGGCTGTGGCAAGGGAATTTTTCACTTTTTGGTTTAATAATCTGTTTAGGTTTAAGATTTGTTGTGGTTAGTTGGTGTGAATCACGAGCCTGGTGTTACCCCCGTGTGCTGCAGCTCCCTGTCATTAAAGGCTGGGTGGTTTTCCTGAGGGATCTGGTGTGCACAGCCTCCAAAATTCCCAGTGGGACCAGCAGTGAGTGGTTGCTTCATTTCTTGAGCACTGGGGTTGATTCAGCTTTTAAAAGAATTTGTGTTTGCTCCCAGGCCACCCTACAAGCCCAGCAGTGGGACAGGCAGGAAAAGGGGCGATGTCCTTGCTGGGAAAGGGCTGGACAGGCTGGGAAAGCTGCTCCTCAGCAGACAGCTCCCAGAGCAGAGAAGGGCCTGATGGAATCCAGAAATAGCCCTGGAGATGGCTGAGCCAGGGATTTCCTGGAACTGGTGACCTTGGCTCTGCAGGCTGGGCTGCTCTGGGCTTGCCCCTTCTCCTGAGGCTGCTCCTGGAGGAGATGCTGGCAGTGGAACCCTGGAGCCTGTGCCCAAGGACACTGGATGGGCAGCAGGGCTGTGTCCTCAGGCTTGGCAGGTTGTGCTGCAAGGGATCAGCTGAGCTAGTTTGCATTTTATTTGCATATTTACACAATGGAATAGGCTGGTTGCAAGTCACAGAATCACAGAAGGATTTGGGCTGAAGGAACCTTAAAGATGATCCAGTTCCAAGCCCTGCTGTGGGCAGGGAACCTTCTGCCAGGTTGGTTCCACACACCTTGCACTACTCCAGGTTGGTTTTTCTTATTAAAGAGATGAGGAGGCCCCAGCTCAGGTCTGAGGAGGAGGAGCTGCTCCCCTCACCAGGAACCCAAGATGTGCTTTCCCTCCCTCCTTTTCCCCAGTGTTATTTGGGATTTTCAAATTTTTGTTATTTGGGATTTGCAGTGACCAGGAGCATCAGCATGGCTTGTTTGCTTTTGTGCCTGCTGGGAACCCCCAGCCCTTCCCAAAGGGATGCTCTGGAAAAAGGGGGGATGGCTGTGGCTCACTCTCACTGCATCCCTTCCCCCTGGGAGGGCCAGCAATGGAAAATTTCACTGGGGCTGGGGCTGCTGAGCTGCCTCTGCCACTGCTGTGCTGCTGTGGGATCAAAGAGGAGGGGAAAGGCTTCTCCATGGGGCTGTGCCTCCTGTGAGCCCCACCCTGCCACACAGAACATTCGTGTGCACCAGGCCAGAGGGGATGGGGAGGTGTGGGGCTCAGCTGCTAATGCAGGGCTGTCCAATGAGAAAAGCAGCTCTGGACCTGGAAGGTACAATTTCTACTTTTATCTTCTAGAAAATAGCATTTGCCAGCAGGGGAAAGGCTTGTGGAGCTTTGCACTGACTCACTCTTCCTGTTCATTTTCCACGTGGAGCTTTGCACTGACTCACTCTTCCTGTTCATTTTCCACGTGAAACACACAAAATGCTAATTTCTCCGTGAGGCCTGTGGTGCTAAATTCCTGTGCTTGTTGGAAGCGATGGGTGGATTTGTCACAGGGCTCAGCAGCTCTGGAGAAGTTCTGAGCAGCAGCAGCTCCTGACGTGGACAGTCCAGCTGTCTGTGGAGATGGGAATTTTGGATGCAGGAGTTTAATCTGAGCACTTGATCCGTTGTGAGTGTGTATTTATAGAGATGTGTGAGTGTGTGCTCTGCAGCTGCTGTACCCACAGCCAGGACTGGAGCCAAAGCTGCTCAGGCTGCATGGGAATGACGACTTGGGTGTTGGGATGTTCGCATCCCTCAGAGCTCTTTAAACTCCCCGAATCAAAAAATATTAATCCCTCAGCCATTGTAGGAGTCCTGGTGTCTTGTGAGTCACTGTGAGGCCTCTGGGGAGGGAGAGGGCATGGTGGGATGAGAATTTGGGGCTCTTCCCCAACAAGCCAAGGCAGAACCAGCGGTGACTTGGCTGCTGCTGGCAGAGAGAGGAGAGAAAACAGCTCTGAAAGGAGCACCCGACCCTTGCATGGGCTGTCCCTGCAGGGCAGTGCCTGGGCAGGGGGATGCTGTGCTGGGCTGTGCTGGGGCCTGTCCTGCACGTTGCTCACCCCCACAGGAGTGCAGAGCTTCTCCCTTTCCCCCTGCCTGGTCCTTGCCCTCTCCTCTCCTGTGCCAAAAGCGGTGCCAGCCCTGCTGCAGGGCTCTGGTGTGGGGTGTGCTGCCTCCCAGCCTGGCTCCAGGGACAAATCTGTGTCCCCACGCACTCCAGCCATTAGGAGACCCCACAGGGATGTCACTCAGAGAGGAAAAAAACCAAAAACCCAAACCTAAAAGAGAGGGGAGAACAACTGTAACCTGGTAACCAGAAGAGCTGTGGGAGGGGAAACAAACACGAGATGATTGTATAAATTGAAATAACTATAGGAAAAGAAAGGGCAGCATTTCCTGTATGGCTTGGTTCCCTGGAGAGGCTCAGAGAGCCTGGGGGTGAGGATGCCTGTCCTGGTTTGGAGGACAGGTGTCTGCCAATAGAGGCAGGAGCTTCTCTTTGAAATGGAGAATGTAAACCCCCTCCCTCCAAATTATTATAATTTTGAAATTAAGGGGCTCTCAGGCAAAGATATGGGAATTTGGAATAACAGTTCTTTACTAGGAAAATTAAAATAGAAATGCAGTATTACAAAGAACAATCCCAAACCCTGCCAGAGCCAGAATCCAAGCTGGCACCCGTCAGTCAGTCAGGGTGTTGGCAGCAGTGCCATTCCATGGTGGCTGCATCCTCCTGCAGGGGCAGATGTGGTTCAGCTGGAGCAGTGCTCCTGGAGAAGGTGCAGTTTCCTCTGAAGGTGCAGGGATGATGTGGAAAGGTCTGGCTTTCCTCTGGGATCTTGGACACCAAAGGTTCCTTGGTGTCCAAGATCTCAGTTTTTATCTGGGTAGGAAAGGCTTGGCTCCTGCCCTGGCTGGAGCATCTCCCATGGGATGATGGAATTTTATCAGCCATGCCCTGGGACTCAATGGCCATGAACAGGAGAGATCTCCTGGAGGGAGGATGGGCTGTGGGAAAGATAAAGATGATTGCCCCAGCTGGTTTAAAGCTGGCCCATGAGCAGATAATGTGTGCCAGGAGATCAGGGGCACTGCCCCACCTGCTTTAACACATGGTGACAGAATCCACATTTCTGGTCACATCCTGTATTGCAACCCAAGACAAAGGACCAGGATGCAGGACCAGACTCTGCAGCCACGGCTGGTCAGGAAAGACAGGCCATGGCAGAGTCCTGGAGCAGCCAAGGACCCTCTGGAGAAATGTCCCAGCCCTTGAGTGCAATCCAGATCCTCCCACCCTGTGATGGGCTGGGCCAGCAAAGAGCAGCTGGAGCCTCCTGCCCAACCAGTGCCTGTGTCTGTGCCAGCAGCAAGGGAAAGGTCAGACCCTGTGTGTGATCCTTGCTCTGCTGTTTGCCCAGGAATGTGCTCCCCATCCCCTCAGAGGTGCCAGGAGGCCCAGCAGGCGCTGCCTGTGCAGCTGCAGGGGTGCTGGCTCCCAGAGCTGGCGTGGCTCTGCCTGGGGAGGGGATGCTGGTGCTGGACACGAGGTTCTGGCTCTGCTGGCGGCACATCCAGGCTCCCTGGCCGTGCTCCTGGGAAGGGATGGAGTCAGAGCAGATGGCTGCCAGCAGCACCTGCTGCCTCTGGCTCCTGTCACAGCTTGGGGTGGGAGAGGAGAGGGTTAGACTGGAGATTATACAAATGTGTAATGCCCCAAATCACCTGTTCTGTGTGCACAGCCCAGCCCTCAGAGGGAGGAGAGGAAGAGCATCACCTCTGGTAACTCTGGGTGCTGGCAGAGCAGAGGTGTCACCAGGTGTCACCTGCGGGTGCCTGGCAGGTCTGGGCAGCCCCAGCACCAGTGTGGGCTCTGGGATGACCCCGGCAGGTTTGGGACTGGTTTGTGGTGGGAAGCAGGAAGATGCTCTGTGGTTTTTGTGGTGTGCAAAGAAGCAGAGGAGGAACTCAGCTAGTGTCCTTCCTCTTCTTTGACAGACACAGCTAAAAATAATACTGGAAATCCTAATATTCATCACAAGAAGCTGCCTGCCTGTGGGTTTTCCTCGGAGGCAAAGCTCTGAGGAGCTCTGGAGAGCCGTGGCACTGCAGAGCCGCGCTGAGCTGTCCCTCCCGGGTTTGTGCTGCCATCCCCAGCCCCAGGGCTCGGTGCTGGCTCCCCTGAGTGTCCCGGCAAGGGAAGGAGGGGAGGACTGGGGAGCCCAGGGCAGGGCCTGGGGCTCCTGTGTTTGCTGAACTGGGCACTGCCGGCTCTGGCTGGGGTTTTGGGGGGCTGGCCTGGATCCCGCAGGGCTCGGTCCCACCCGGGGGTCCCAGGAGGGCGAGCAGGGCGTGGCCCCTCCCCGCGGCTGGGGAGAGACGCTGCCCTAGCCGGGAGGGGAAGTGTTGAGGTTTCCATATGCTGATTGCAGAGAGCTTTTTTGGTGGTACATGGTTCTGGAGGAAGGAGGGAAAGGGATGATAAAAATAAAGCTGCAGATCTGTATTTAGCTATAAACCACTCCAAGATTTTTTTCTTTTTTTTTTTTTTTTTTTTTTTTTTTTTTTTTTTTTTTGGTAGTATTTGAAGACTATGCAATAAATGATCTTGTTCATGAATTTTTTATTTTATACCACTACAGTTTTGAAGAAGTAGCCAGGTTGCTGTGGCATTTCCATAGCTCAGGATCCCTGTGTTTGGGAGGAGAGGTTGTAAATCCTCTGTGCCAGGGTCAGGAGATCTGTGTGCAGTGCAGGAGCACTTTTGTCTGAGACATGGATGTGCAACATCTCAAAGTCACTGTGCAATTGATAAAGACATTTTAACAAACAAGCCAGTGTAGTGGAGCTTCATCCAGAATAAACAAGTGTGCCAAAATTTTAAAATTCTGAATGATTTTGTATGCAAGAATAAGAGAAAAAGCATTCAAAGTGTAGCTGCTACTGCCAATGGGAGAAGAAATTGAGATGCAAATAGCAGAAATTGTGTTTCCAGAGCTACTGATATAACTGGATTTTACTACAGTTTCTAAATGCTGATAGAGAAAGTGGTGAATATTTGCTTTGTTTCATGATCTGACACATGATCTGAGGCCAGGAGAGATGGATTGAGTTGGAAAAGAATCATGTGGAATTAAAAAAAAAAAAACCAACCTATCACCCAAACCCCAAAAATGAGCGTTTGATATCCAAGAGAATGGCTGGGAACAGCTGTGAGCATGCACAGCTCCCAGAGGGGGCAGGATGAGGGTGGCCCTGCCTGTCCAGAGCCACAGGAGAGTCAGGCAGGGTGGCAGCTGTGGGTGAAGGTGCCCTTTCCACATGGCAGCCAGTGTGTCCATGGCTGTGCAGCCTTTCCTCTGCGAAAGGAAGCGAGGTGCTCCTTAAACAGGCACTTCACAATCACTGCAGGGCACTGGCTGTGACAGGCTCCTCCAAACCCAATTATAATCACCCCCATTTGGAGCCAGGCACCTGGCTCCCCACTTTAAACCACGGTGATAATAAGAGAGTGGATAATTTTGAAAAGTTGCATTTCCTCATGCTGAAATTTGAGTTTCAGAATGCTGTCCTGATGGCCTAGAAACAGCGTGCCTTTGGCCTAATTTATCATAGTTCAGCTCTAAGAGGAAAGACTTAGTTGTGGCTTTCTCTTTTTTTTTTTTCTTTTTTTTTGTGCTTAATGTTAGATCCTCCTTTGCAACCCGAGCTAGAGGTGGTCAGCAAACTTTGGTGGTTATATCACTTGATCCAGAGGGAGTGCTTGAGTTGACAGGAGTTTGGCTTGATTTATCTTAAAGAGCAAGTTTTGGATCAATGAGTAGCATACAATAACCTCAGATGCACAGATGCATTAGTCAGTGCAGGGCCTTGGCTGCACCGTGCATATGGCAGCTAAAAGGAGCTGGAAAGCTCTGGGGGGATAGAATTAAGTGGCAAATAACATCAGTGAGAACCATCTGAAGCGCTGAGAGTGGGCTGGGCTGGCTTCTAGGGCTGTGTTCAGCAGAAATTCTGCATGCCCATTGCTCTGCTGGGAGCTCGGAGCAGCAGCTGAGCAGGAGTTTGGAATGTGGTCAGCTGGGAGCTGATTTACAGGGGAGGGAGTTGTTAAAGAGAGGAGATGATCAGAGGAGCCCCAGCTCCCATTCCTGCGGCAAATCCCCGGGTGTGTGCACAGTGCCAGCTCAGGATCCAGCTGCTGGGAGCTCTCCCTGCCTGTCTTTAGCTTGTGCAGGCTGTACTGGAGGCAAAGCTGTGGGAAGATGCTGGGAATGAGTTGGAGAGCTTTGCATGAGACTCTTGGAGGTACATCAGACAGGAGTTGGAGTCTTTCAGCTGTTTGCTGCCTCACACTCTGAAGTTACCTGTGAGGGACAAGGAATCAGCTCAGAGGCACCACTTCTCTTCCAGCTCCTCTCTTCCCTCAAGGAGTCTGAAATTGGTGCTCCTCTCATGGCATGGATGAGTTTCACTGAAGAAGCCGAACCAGGATCAGGATTTGGGGTGTTTCCTTTGGGGTTCCTGCTGTGAATGGCTTGGCTGCTTTGTGGATTTGTTTAACCCCAATCTGCTGAGATGGGTGGCTCGAGCTGGTGCGGCCGGCAGGGGCGTGCCCACGTTCTGCCTGATAAATGCTCTTTGAGAAAACCGACCAAAGAGAGCCTTTCACCCTCTGAAATGACCTCCCGAGAGCTGCTCGGGTTTGCTCTCCTCTCTGCGCCTGCTGGCCACACGCAGTGTCTTTGAGCCATCGCCCTGGGTCTCTCCCAGGCACTGCCGCCCCCCAGCCCCCGAGAGGAGCCGAGGGATGGGTGATGTATCCTCCTGGCCGCGACACTTGGCAGCTGGACAGGCGACTGAGTCATCAGCCTTCGCGGTTTCTCATTTAATCCTGGGGCTGTTGGGATGATTTAAGTGCCGGCAGCCCGGAGAGGAGGTTGTGCTTCTGCTCCCAGCACGGTTGTGGAGCCATCGCCTCGCCTGCCTCCCATCCCCACTTTTCATTGCGGGGGGAGCCCGGGGGTGGATCTGGCTTTGCCTGACAGCTCTCGATTATCTTGCGAGCAGTTTTATTCCCTCCCGGCAATTGGGCTTTTCCATTGGCTCCTCTTGCTCTCCGTCGCTCGCCTGCTGAGCAGCGAATGTCCTGTGCCCGGCTGCGCTGCGCGGGGCGCTCCGGGGGACCCTGCCCAGCCCGCCGGCCGCTCCGCTGAGCCCCGAGCCCCCCAATGCCCCCGGGGGGAGCGCTCTGCAGGGCGGGCACGGCCGCCTGCCCCGCAATGTAACCGCGGCCGGGGGGGTGCGGGAGGCGCGGGGCCGGCCCCGGAGGAGGTGCTGGGGTGGGCAGGGCAGGGCTGGCCCCCCCCCATTGTCGCTGTCCCCTTCTCTCTCCCGCAGGCTCTCGTCGCCCGGCGGCTGCGGCGGCGGGGACGGCGGCGGGAGCCGCAAGAGCGGGGTCATTCTGGACATCGCCTCCCTGAAGATGACGGAGCTGGAGTCCGAGGTGCTGCCCCTGCCGCCCCGGTACCGCTTCCGCGATCTGCTGCTGGGGGACCAGTCCTTCCAGAGCGACGACAGGTTCGGGGGGCGCGGCGGGGACAGCGGCGGGGAGGGCGCGGGGACAGCGGCCCGCCGGGAGGGACACGCGGAGCTGGGGCGCTGCCCGAGGGTGGGGAC
>WBND01000334.1:957962-981371 GCA_013398595.1 Tychaedon coryphoeus
AAAAAAGCTTGGAGCCCTTAAAAACTGCAGAGTGGGAATCACTCTGGCATTTTGAAAGTGCCTGTGAAATTGCTCCTGAGCTCTGGCAGGCTCGGAGGTGTTTGCAGCAGAGGGAGCTGCCGGTGCCGTCTCCACCCCGAGCATCCCCGGCTCCTCCAGGCACTTTGCTGCCGGGCACCAAACCAAATTCCAGAGGGGAGCACGAGGCTCCTCTCCAGCTCCCGCTGCCTTTTCACATCCCCTGGATGTGGAGAAGCTGGGGTGAATCCCGGGGAGCAGGGTGGGACAGGGGCTGTGGCTGCTGCCTGTGCTGCCCTTGCTCACGGAGGATGCTCGGAGCATCCCTGCCCTTCCTCCCGGAGCTGGCTCAGCCCCTGCAGGACACCAAGGGGGAGATCCCGGCCTGGAAGGGACCCGCGGGGCTCAGACCGTGGGAGAGGCTGGAGGGTCATTAAGGAATCGCCTTAATTCTGCCACACGAGGGGGATTTACAGTCCCCTCTCCTGCCCCTCTTCTCCTGCAGGCACCGCCAGCGGTACCCAGGGACGTTTCCAAGGTGTTTTCAGACTCAGGAAAGTGCTGCACAGATGCTGAAAGCCACAAACATTTACGGTGCAAAGATGCGGGAGGCAGCAAACAGCAGCTGCTGGCAGGGGAGGGCGGTGCTTTGGGGCTGGGGGAGCCCGGAGCCCCCTCTGCTCCTCCTGGTGGGGTTTGGGTGCTGCCCTGTCACATTCTCAGCTTCTCCCGGCAGGATTTGGGTGCTGCCCTGCCGCCTCTGGCTCCTCCTGGCTGATTTTGGGTGCTGCCCTGTCACCTCCTCTACTCGTGGCTGGGTTTGGGTGCTGCACTGCCATATCCTCAACTCCTCCTGGCTGATTGTGGGTGCTGCACTGCCACCTCCAGCTCCTCCTGGCAGGGTTTGGGTGCTCCCCTGTCACCTCCTCTACTCCTGTCTGGGTTTGGGTTCTCCTCTGCCACCACCTCAACTGTTTTTGGATGCTCCCCTGCCACCTCCTCAGCCCCTCCCGGCTGATTTTGGATCCTCAGCCCCTCCTGGCAGGGTTTGGATGCTGCCCTGCCACATCCTCTACTCCTGACCGGTTTTGGATGCTCCCCTGCCACCTCCTCAGCCCTTCCCGGCTGGTTTTGGATCCTCAGCTCTTCCCAGCCAGATTTGGATGCTCCCCTGCCACCTCCTTAGCTGGTTTTCGGTGCTCCCCTGCCACCTCCAGCTCCTCCCAGCTGGTTTTGAACGCTCCCCTGCCACCTCCAGCTCCTCCCAGCTGGTTTTGAACGCTCCCCTGCCACCTCCTCAGCCCCGTTCGGTTTGTTTTGGATCCTCAGCTCCTCCCAGCGGGTTTCGGACGCTGCCCCGCCGCCTCCCCGCCCTGCTCCCCGGGGCTGGCTCACCTCGGGGGCGCTGCCCAGCCCCAGCCCCGGGCCAGGACCCGGCGCCGCTCTCATTAAACCTTGGGAAGCGGAGTGACCCCGTTATGTACTCACCTGGAAAAGTGACTTGGCCGTGCCTCATTACTATGCTCTGCCCGGAGACTTTTCATGCTTCCCTTGCAGATATATATTTAGGTTTTACCCGAGGGCTTTTAATTTCCTCGCTGGCTTGAGCAGCTGCGACAGGTACACGCTTACCTTCGCTTTCTCCTCCAGCCATTTTAACCTGCTTGTCGAGGAGCAGGGAGGGATTGGGAGTCACTGGGAAGCCTCAGGGTCTCATTGCTCTGGTTGTGAACCTGTCAAATGCACCCAGGAGTGGCTTTGTGGGGAGATTTGTTCAGCAGCTGCTCGGCCGTGCTCCATTTCTCCTTCTCCCCGCTCAGCAGCCCCGAGCTGCCCCACCGGGTTTGCAGTGTTCTCGCTGGTCGCTGGTGAGCCGCACTTAGAGAGGTGAGAATGGCTTTGCAAAGGCTGCGCTGACAGTTCTGGGATGCAGCGCCAGAACCGTGTTACATAAGGGCTGCTCCGGCCCTCCCTGCTCCCCCGGCCCAAAAAAGGGGTTTTGTTTGGGATCCCCTCCATCCCGCTGCAGTGAGCAGGGCACGGCTGTTGGAGCAGGAGCAGCCTCGTGGCTCTGGCTGGGAGGGAGATTTCAGGGCACTGCTCCTTTTACTGGGCAGTTTTAGAGTCCTGGGTCCTCTCTTCTAAGCCCTAGCATTTGGAAGTTGTTAACATTTGAAATGTTAGTGCAGAGGACACTGGGAACAGGAGAGAAATCAAAAGCTCTTCTGCTATCAGCCCGTCCCCCCCCAGGCTCACAGCCTGCCTGCAAGCTCTGAATGTGTTTTCTTACTTTACATAATTTTCCCATCTCTCTCCATCAGCCCAGCTCTTCAAAAGCTTCCTTCTGTTTCCAGCTCTCTTGCAGTTGTTAAATCTGCTCTTCTCTGTGCTTTCCAAAGTGTTCTTCCTTGCCTGAAACTCCACTGCTGCAGTTTGGAGAAGGCTCCCAAGCTCTGCCGAGGAGTGGCTGGGCGATGCAGGAGCTGCTGCCTGGTGCTGTCTGCTTGTGCTGCCTGCCTCAGCTGCCAGGGCTAAATCGGGAAAGTGGGGGAATAAAACACAGGCAGTGAATTTCTGAATTTCTGCCTGTGTCGTGCAAATCTTCCCGGTGTCTGCTGTGGCCTCGCTTGGCCGGAGGTTTCTGCAGGTGTGTGATGGTGTCAGTGACTGTCGCTGTTCCCCTGCCCCAGGCTCTCTCCTGGTGGGTTTGTTTGGATTGCCAGGATGCCAAGGAGCCCCCAGAAGTGCAGAGGGGATGCAGCAGCCCCCCAGCCCCACTGTGGTGGGAGCTGATCCCACAGAGATCCCTGGGGTGAGTCCCCTCCAAGGGTGGACGTGGCTGTGGCTGAGACCCGGAATGGAGAGAGGGAATTTGGTACCATTGTGATTTTGGCAGGAACACTCAGCCCAACTGCTGTCCCAGCCAGATGCTGTGATGACAGAAATCCCTGCAGTTTGTGAACTTTTCCTGAAATGCTTTTAATGACAGTTTAATAACAACACTTAGTGCTCGGTACAGAGCTTCTCACCCCTGGAACCGAGAGCTTTTGTGAGAAGGGTAAGGACCATTATCCCCCGTGCTGGCAGGAGGGAATGGCTGCTTTTATTTGTGAGCCTAATTACAACAAGTGGAATTAATCAACTTTTCATATGAATGGTGTTGCTTTTTAAAGACAAATGCCAGAAAGGAGTCCTAGAGAGCTCGAAGTGGTGCAGATCCATCTGATGGCTTCTCAGGGAACTCGTCAGAGCCTGTGGTGCAGAGGCATTAACCCTGCCCGGGCAGAGTGAGCAGGGAGCAGAGAGGTGAGGCAAGGCAGGGCACAGTGTGGCTTTACTGGTGCCTGGGTCCTGCTGGGTGGGTGTTTCTGAAAGCTGCTGCTGCCCCAGCCCTGCTCTGTGTTATTCCCTCTGCCCTTCCCCTCTCCAGCTGCTCAAAGCTTGGGGATTGGGAGAAAGCTTGGGAAAAACTTCCTATTGCGTGGGGATACTCTCCCAGCTCCTGAGTGTTCTCTGATTCTTGGTGCAGTCTGTGTAGTGCATTGAGAAATTCCATGGAAATAATTGCTTTAGTCATTGATTTGTTTCTTAGAGGGAGGACTCAGAGAGGCTACAACCTCTACCTGTGAAGTCACTGAGTTTGGAGCTTTTTCCCCTCCTCTCTGTCCTGCTCTACATCCCCCTGGTGCATCCTGGCCTGCAGGGGAGAGGACAGGCTCTTGTGCTGAGCCCAGGGAAGTGGGGGCTGGTTTGGGCTGGGGCCTCTTGGTGTGACAGCAGTGGGCAGTGAGGAGCTGTGAAACAGCTGGGAGAGTCCCTGAGATGCTTTTTGTGCTGCCCTGCTGCTCACAGCCATTATCCAATGGATTCACCCCCAAAATCCTGGGAAATCCTCCCATTATCCTGGGCACTCAGCTGCTGAGGGGCTCTGCTCACAGGGAGTGGGGAAGGTAGGACCCACCTGCCTTCTGCTTATAGAGAAATCCTGGTTTTTCTTATATATGTAAAGGAAATTTTGGCTAGAATTAAATTTTACAATTGAAATGGTGGTTCTAGAAGCGGTCCTGATTTGTGTTTATGAAGAATTTCATTGATAATTTGAGAAATACAAACTAGAAATATATTACAATTTGGTTTGAGGGAAAGCTAAAATACTGATAATAAATCTGCCAGACATAAATTTGCAAGTTTTTTTTTTTTTAATAGAAATTTAAAACTTATTAGTTTATGTTGAGGACATTCCAAATACTTAGAAGTTGGGTTTTTTAAATAATTAACTGTAAAAAAAAAAGGAGGCAGGACACGTTTGTGAGTGCTTTGAATTGCAAAGTGCACCCTGAGCTGCTCCAGCCCCACGGGATCTGTGTCTGCCCCACCTGGATCAGCCCCAGCTCACCTGGATTCCCTCTCTGGAGTGGCAGGTAGGACTCATCCTCCCCCCTGGCTTTCTGCAGCCCCTCAGGAGGGATTTGATCCTCTGTGTGTTTTAAATTTCATTTTTTGACAGAGCCCTGCTGGCTCTCCCAGCAGTGCTGAGCTCCTGCTCCCCTGCCAGGGGCCGTGGGCCAGGGAGCACCTTCCTCTCCAGCTAATGCAAAGAAAATGGAGAGAAGTTTTTTAAATTGACTCGGGATCAATAGATAAAAGTATTTCCTAAGCACTTTTATTAATAAATACCTGCCTTCTTGCTGCCCAGGGAGGGTTCCCAGTCACTGCTGTATATTCTAATATCTACAGTCTGACTTAATCAATGTATTGCTGTTGTGTGTTTGACTGTAAAAGGAACTGGAGCTCTTTGGTTCAACTCTCTCACTAACTGATGGATAGTCAAAAATCCCCCAGGAGGAGCTGTTCTGTTCCTTGGGGCACTCTGGAGCAGGATGTGCTGCTAGGGGAGCAGCTGAGGGATCCTGGCTGTCTCAGGGGCTCTGGGGGTGTCCTTGCCCCACATCCCTGTGCGTGGGAGCAGCTCTGGCACTGCTCAGACAGGGAGAGGCCAAGTTCCACACAGGGAAAGAGGATGAAGCACCAACGTTTTTTTGTTTTCTTTTCTTTTTGGCAAATTTATTATTTTCGTTGAGGCAAATGTCAGAGGAAAAAACATTCTGGTGAGGAAGCAGAAGCTCCTTTTTCTGTGATTTTAACTTCCCGTTGGGATAGGGAACGACTAGTAAATAGAGAAAAAAAAATCAAATTTTCAGATTTCCTCAGAGACATGGACGTTTCCAGGCAGTTCTGCTGCAGAGGGATGTTTCAGCTGGTGTTTTTTGTGCCTTGGCTGCAGGATCCTCAGTGGGATGGGGGGTGATTTTTACAGGGCTCTGCCTCAGGCTTGGCAACCTCCAAGCATTGGCAGCTTTTGAAAAGCAATTTTGCAGAGTGCCTGGTGACAATGTAGGGCACTCCCTGGCGACTCTGGGGCAGAGCTGGTGCACGAGCAATTCGTGAAAAACACTTCAGCAAGAGGCTGAGCCAGGCAGCTTTGTGCATTTATCTGAGTATTAGTGGCCCTCTGAAGTTTATTGAGCTGATAATGTCATGCTGTGACATTTGTTGGGGTCCTGAAATACAGGAGGTGTTTGTGGCAGTAATAAATTACGTGGGATCTTGTTTTTCCATGGTGTTATTAAATAAAGGCAGGTCAGGGTTGCTCTGCAAAGGCACAGAAACACAGAGGGGCCGTGCAGGGAAAGGTGATTTTCCTAGAGCTGCTTGCCAAGTGTGTCCAGGGGTTCCTGGAGGGATAATAATGAGCATTAATGGCTTTTCAGTCCCTGGAGTTAACACTTTAATTGCATGAGCACAGCCCCTCCTTAGAGCAGCAGCTCTGATGATGTCTCCTGTGAGATTCTGACTGCTCATGAGCACAAGCTCTTCTTCCAAAATGTGTTTTCCCGCCCAGGTTACTCTTTGTGGGTCTGGAATGATCTTTGCCGGGCTGATGCATTTCGAGATTTTTAAGTACATTAACCTGGCTTTCCTGGAGGAGATCTTGCAAACTAACACCCTTGGGTTGTGTCTCAACTGAGCAGGTTTGTTTGCCAGAAAATGGGAAAAAACTCAACCCCTTCCTGTATCATCAGCTACTTCTAATGGACAGGGTGATGCTTTATTATTAATAAGTTGGATATGTGAGTAAAGGGAGTTTTGGCAGTCAGGACTGAAAGCGGCCTGGATGAAAGAGAAAATATTTAACAATGCAGTTGCTGTGGATTCAATTAAGAGCAATGAGGAATCTGCTTCTTTCTTAATCTTATTTTCTGAAATATTATTACCCCTGCAACTGCTGCTCAGCAGTTCCCAGCCATCTCTGCAGCCCCCGGCACAGCAGTGGTCTCTGCATAATGTAGATGCTGAAATGAGAAATCAGCACTTTGTAATGGGCTCTCCAACTAAAATTAAACATCCATTTCCTGGCTTGCAGTCAGATGCTTGGCATTCAGCTGGCCCAGGAAGTGTTTCTGGACCAGAGGAATTCTTAGTTGGGCTTTGATGTTCCCGAGGTTGTGCTCTGCTGGTTTTGCCCTCCCGGATTCCCTGGGAGCAGGTGCTGTACAAACAAGGTGCTGGATGTGGAGCTGGCTGCTGTGTCCCCGGGGCAGGATCACAGAGGATGTGTCCCTGCAGAGCTGGCTCAGGTGACACAGCCACGGCTCTTTCTAGGAACAGGCTGTTTCCCAGCCAGAGGAGCCTTCTGGGTGTTCTGGGCTGCCTTTGCTCCGAGCTCCTGCTCCTCTCCTCCTCCCACTGCCCTTTCTGACACAGCAGCAGTCGGGCTGGGAGGGGAGAGCCTGCCCTGGGTCTTTGGGTGAAGGGGGGAACACATTGCATTGCTGAGAGAGGAATATTTTCCTGACAGAGGCAGAGCCCAGGAGCTGCTCTGGCAGCTCGGGGCAGGGCTGAGCGCTCTGAGTTGATCTGAGCTGGGCTCACAGATGTTCTGTGAGCTCTTTTCTCCCCCAAAAGGGCAGTGGTGGCTCTGACCCTCAGCCCTGGATGCAGTTCCTGCTGACCTGCTGTCAGATCATTCCCCTCTCTCTGGTTTTCCTGTCTTGGTTTGTGTTTGAGCTCTTGACAGAAAAGGAGACTTCATGGAGAGGCTTCTGTGGGCAGGCTCTGAGCTCCTCAAGGGGGTCTTTGATGTGCTTTTTGTCACCTTTTGCACAGCACAAGGATGACAGGAGAGTTTATATTTTCTGTTAAAATTCCCCAGGTCTTTCCCTAATCCCTTTTCTGTGCCTGCTGCTGTGTGAGGCATTAGTGCTGAGATGAATAACTTAAGCCTAAGCCCCTTTTCACCTCTAATCTCAAGCCTAAAATTAATGTTCTTCTGCAATTAGGAATACAACAGAATGTAGAATTCATCCAAAAAGAGACACCTGATTGCCCCGTGGCTGTGGCTCTGTCCAGGGGGATTTATCAGGGCACACTCCAACCCAGAGGGCTGACAGATTATATTTGGTGTTTGAAGACAGCACCCTGAAGTAAAGACATGTGGAGCAATAAGTTGAAGAGTCTGAATCAAACCATGAAGCAGAAAGGAATGACTTGGGTGGAAAATGAATGTATTGAGCTAATGAATCATTTCGAGGCAAAACAAGAAATTAAATGTACGCTGAAAGCTGGCACATTAAGAAAAGGGCTGTGGGTTTTTATCCATTTTGCATTTCAAAATGCTGAAACAAAGCACGTCGGATGGTGAAATCCCATTAAGAAATAATGCTGGGAGCAGGGAAAGCAGGATTTGGTTAACAGGAAATGGGGACTTTGCTTCTCCTCCCAGAGCAGGTGGGGGCTGTGCCATGGGGCAGTGATGGTTGGGTGCTGATCTCTGGGGGAAGAGGGCAGAGCTCAGCCTGGCAGCTCCTGGCAGGGAAAGGAAGGGAAGGACCGGAATTGGCACAGGATGGAGATTCTGGGTGCTGTGACAGCCTGGCAGGGGCATGGAGCTGTGCCAAAGGGGATTGTCACCTTTTCATTCTGAAAGGGAAGTACTTTGGACCCAGAATTCCCATTCCAGGGCAGCTCCTGCCCTGCTCTCCCAGCCAGCTGCAGCTCCCAGGCTCTGGGGAGACCCTTCAGCCAACACCTTGACTTTCTGTACAAAAACATTTAAAGAAATCCTGTGGTGGAGCCTGGTTATTCCCATTGGTTTAGGTCATGGCTTGGTGACCCTCAGTGAATTTATTGTTTATTTCCAGCCTGCAGTGGGGCTGGGCTGTGCTGGCACGGCTCGGGGTGGGGGTGGCACGGCCGGAGCTGGTGACGGCGACACCGCGGCTCTGCGGTGACACTGCTGTCCGTGGTGCTGAGCCCCGGGCCCCACCCTGCTCCGGCACCTTCCAGGTGGTTTTTATTCCTGGCAGCCATGGAACACAGGCAGGAGCAGCTCCGGACTGGTGGCATCCCCTAAATAAGGAAGGATACACCATTCATTCCCGAGTTTCCCATCCCACCTGTGCGCTCAGGTGTTGCCTCCAGCTCAGCTCTCCCCTGGCCTCGGTGAATTCCCTTTTCTGTTTGATGTCTTGAGAAATCAATGCCAAGAGTTAGGAGGAGCTTTTGCTGTCACCTGAAGAGGGAAGCGTGGGTCAGTTTGGGACAGGTGAGGTGCACCTGCCTGGCCAGGTGAGCAGGAGCCGAGCCCTGCTGGCTCGGAGGGAGCACAGCGAGTTGCTCCCTGCTCAGTTCACAGCAGGTGCCTTAGGAGGACACTGAGCTCTGCTGCTTTGTGTCTGAGAGAGCCAAACCTGCTGAGTCTGTTCCCTGGCACGCAGTCCTCACGCTGCTCTGTACACAGAGGGATAAGATAAAATAGCTCCCTCCTCCTCATGCTGCTACCAAAAAACAGCGATGGGGAAAAAAATAATCCTTCAGCCCCTGCCCTGCCTGTGGTGATAAGAGCAGTGCAATCCTTCTTTTGACAGAGTCAGGCAAGGCAATTTTCATTATTTAGCAAACAAAGCCCTTTCAGAGATTTCTGCATTGTGGACGTTTTCTCGGCGCTTTTGCACCAGATTTGTTGCAGCAGCAAGGCCGGAGAGTTTGCCTTGACTACCCTCACTACCAAAATAAATGAACAGGGCAGGATTGTTCCACTGAGCAGCCGTGACTGGGGAGAGAAGAAGAAGGAAGGAGATGGTACGTGCCGACAGCTCTGAACTGATTGCAGTGAGGATTGCTATGTATGAGAGAGTTCAGGGGGGAAAGAGGAGGAACTCACAGAGGCAGCCAAGGCTCGCAGGATGGCAAGAGCCAAGCTGAAGAATTCCCCTTCAGAGAGCAATGCCCACGTCAAAACCGTCCCGCCAGCCACGACGGAAGATGTCCACGGGGTGAGCCCCTTGTTACCGTCTCGGAGGATGGGATCCATGGGGAGTGATGTCGGACAAAGGTATTGCAGGACTGCAGTGCTGCGTGGGCAGGCTGGGTGGGGGAGGCAGCACCTTTTATCTTTTAAATGAGAGGGGAAAGGATTAGTGCCTCCACGGGCTGGAGGGGTGGCGGATCGAATCCTGCGTTAACGAGCCACGGCAGCTCCGAAGTTGTGTTATGAAATAGGGAGCTGGAGCACAAGGAAACCAGTTCTTTTAAATTTTTCATAGGTGCTTCTCGATTCTTTCTTATATGCCTGAAGCATGTCTGAATGGCAGCCTGAGACCGTGGGGCTGCCACACGCTGCTGTTAACTTGCACTGCACCTTCCCTGTGCAGTCTGAACCCCAGGCTTATTTACACTGCTAAGGCACTGCACACAAACACCATGTTGGAGAGATGGTCGGTCCCCCTATCTGAGCAATAATTTATTTGTAACTGCAATAAAAAAAAAAGCAAGCTGCCATAGGAAATGCTGCAGCCTTCCTGCAAGCACACAGCTGAGTGCAGGGCGAGGAAGGAGCTGCTCTGGAGCTGTTTTTCAGGAGGATGAGAACGCTCTGCGCCGCGCTGGGATTTCAGTGATTCAGAAGGAGCTGGGTCCCCTAGATACGATGAGGATGCAAATGTCACTAATTCAGTCCTTGTTCTGTTCGTTCCATTTTCTGTTCCATCCTTTTCCGCCATCTACCCAGCCTTCCAGCCCATCCATGCTGCCTCACCTGTGACTGTGTACTGTATGTCTTCTAGGATGCAAATTTGGTGCAAACGAGCACGGTGGGAAAGCTCCTGCTCAGGGGGAATTTGGCTTGTTTGGCTTTAGACTGGGATGAATTAATGCCTCAGCTTCTGCCTCCTGGCATATCTGGGGGGAGGGTGGCCCTGAGCCAGCAGCAGCAGCCGTGGTGCCCGCGGGGAAGCCGAGGAGGGAGGTGTGTGCTGGGAGCACCGGCGTGGCTGCTGCCGGTGTGAGCCGTGCTGGCCACATGCTTGGGTCTCCAGGTCTGGGAGGCAGAGTCCTGGCACGCTGGGGAAGTGTCCCTGGCGCTCCAGATGGCCCCAGTGCCGGGGCTGTGGTGAGCAAACACTGGGAGCTGCCCCAGCCTCTGCCAGGCAAGGCTTACCCGTGTGAGGAATGGGCAGTGTTGGGGTGCAGAGGGGTTAAATCCCTGCAGGTGCTGTGGTCTCGGAATGTTTTGGCAGTCTGGGTTTGCTCCCAGTGCTGGTCAGGCTGTTTGTGGTCTGGTTTTGTGCCTTGCTTTCATTGCTGCAAAAAAGGCACTGAAGCTGGACCTGTCCTGGGGGTACCTGAATCTCTGTGGGCAAAGCCTTTGGGGCAAGGCTGCTTGCTCTCTGTGCTCTTCCAGTTCTGGTGTTGTCCCTCAGGACAGGGTCAGTGGTCAAACCTGATGTGTAGGGGCCAGGAAAATGCAGCTGGAGACTGCCACGAACTCATTCCAGTGCTCAGCAGTGATTAAACACTGAGGGGCTTTTCCTTTCTGGCAGCCAGGGGCTTGGTGGATTCCTGCCCAAGTGCAGGTGGCCAAACCTCCATCCCAGGGCTGATCCTCTTTATCTTTTGTGCGAGCACAGCATAAAGTAGGGATGCTGCAAGGCACTATTGGGTCTGGAGGGCAGCAATTCCAAAAATTGTGTTTTGGTGGACCCTGGAGAGAAGGTGACCCAGGGATGAATAAAGCCCCAATTCCCTGGGTTTCACTGGAATTTTAAGTGATTTGCTGCAATCCTGTTGTTGGAGGGAGCTGCTGTGAGGTGGAGGAGCTGGTGGAACACTCTGACAGCCCAGGGCAGCGGGCGGTTCCCGACTGCCAGCATCTCCTCCTTCCCTGGGCACTGCTTCCCAGCCCTGAGCTGGCACTTGGGGTGGAGATTTCTGCACTTCTCTTCCACTGCTGCAACGAAGGCAGGGAGATTGGTTGGGAAGTGGTGAACAGGGAGTTTGTGATGCTTTGTGTCCCCCAAAGCCAGACTCAGGCGGCGTCACCGAGTCAGCAGCAATTGTCCCTGGGAGCTGGGGGTGAATTTCCAGGTGATGGTGGAAGGAGATGTGTGTTACAGGGTGATCTCAGGATGCAAATGACTCCTCCTGATGATTGAAGCCATGAAATTTATTCTCACCTACTTTATTTACCTCCTTACTCTGAGTCATTGCAGCATTTCAAAGGTTTTAGGGGTTCCCAGTCAAAACAGGAGGAAAGGATTTGAATTTGTCTGAGGGAAAACCACTCCAGAGCTTGGGAGTAAAAAGGGGAATTCAGGACTGCCCCTGGGCATCCAGGACAGGGATATTTTCCTGTGTCTGGTGACCTGCAGGTGGGATGGGACCAGCCCAGGGTGGGAGTATCCTCCACCAAAGAGGTTTGGAGTTCTTTCTGCGTGCCAGGGATTGCTGTGAGATGGGGAGGGAGCCATCCCTGGCCATGCCAGGGAGGGCAGGCTCAGCTGCAGACCAGCTGCCTGGCACTGAGACTCCCCTGGCACCACATGAGAATGACTGGAATCAGGACAGGCTGAGCCTTTTCCCTGCAAGGCAGGTTTTTCCTGAGGCAGGTTTGTCCCTTGTGCTGGGGGGATTTGGAGGGGAGAGGTGTGAAGGGAAGCAGAGCTCACTGTGTGTTTGGGAAGGAGCTGCTGGCAGGAGGCAGGACATGCAAACATCTGCTGGGATCCCATTTCATGGTGATCTCCCTCTAGCACCCGAGATGTGGCTTTAAAAACACAAAGCAGGGTTTTTACAAGATAACCATGTCCTGTTTGTGCAGCTCTGCTGGAAGCAGGGGAAGCTCTGAGCACTGCCTGTCCTGGGGCACACCGGGGCTCTGGGGGGACTGCAAACATTC
The DNA here is from genome assembly GCA_013398595.1 of Tychaedon coryphoeus. Classification (NCBI taxonomy): domain Eukaryota; kingdom Metazoa; phylum Chordata; class Aves; order Passeriformes; family Muscicapidae; genus Tychaedon; species Tychaedon coryphoeus. The sequence continues at coordinate 970,216 of WBND01000334.1, forward strand.
CTGTTTGGAGTCTGCTGTGGATGTCAGGTCCTGGCAGGGCTCTGTGTCCCCCCCCTGCCCCCCTCACCTCCTCTGGTTGTGTTTGTTGAGCTGCTGATAGCAGAATTGTGAACTGCTGGGGTTTGGGAGGGAGATTAGCATTGCAGAAGAGCTGGGCTTGGAGAGGACCTGCAGGGCTCTGCTCCAAAGCTGGACTGGCTTTAAAGTTGTCCCAGCTGGCTCAGGACCAGCCCTGCTGAGTTTTGAACGTCTCACTGGACATTTCTCAGCTCCTTTGGGTGCAGGGTTTGATCATTCTCAGGGTGAATAATTTTTCCCTTTCTGCATCTTCCACCTGTTCCCTCTTGTCCTTTCTCTGTGTGTCCCAGAGGAGCCTGGCTGCTCCTTTTCTGTTGGGCAGCCCAAGGCAGCAGCTGGATCCTTCCCTCCCTTTCTTTCCTGCACACTCCCACCCCCCACAGCTTTGCCTCGTCTCTCAGTTTGAGATATTTTTGGCAGGAATAAATGGGACTCTGCTTCAGCCCTGTTACAGTCAACAAGGTGGGGAAGAGCAGAATTCTGCTAGGTCGGGTTTAATGCAGGGTTCTTGGAAGTAAAGCACTCCAGAGTGAGGAATTCACCCCAAATGTGTCTGAAAATAGAATTTCTGACCGGTGGATGTTTGTTCCCCCCAGGTGCAGCTCGGTATTAACAAACAGGACTTGCTAAATGTGTTTTTTTTTTGCCTGACACAAATCACAGAGAGGTCCAGTCTGGCCCATGAAACCACTGCAGCCACTGAGTCCTTGCAGGAGCTCTGCAGGTGATGCTCTCCCTAGGACACAATTCCCTGCTGAACCATTGCGGAATTCCCTCCTGCTGGGACAAGGAGTCTATTTATTTATTTTTAACATTTCCTTAACAAAAGCTTTTTCCAGCAAAGGCCTTTCAGAGCCCTCTCTCTGCCCTCAGCAAATACCATGTGCTGGTTTGCTGCCTCAGCTCTGGGTGAGGAGGTTTTGTGCAGGAGAAATTCTGTGCCAGGAGCATTCCCTGTGTGGGGACTGCCCAGCCCTGCCCTGCTCCAGCCCTGGGCTCTGCTGCTTCTCTCCTGGCTGGGATGAGGGTTTGTACCAGAAATCTGAGCAGGGCTGAGGCTGGAGGTGCCAGAGCTGGCCCCTGCACTGCTCTCTGTGAGCTGGGGCCATCAGTGACACTGAGGGAGGGCAGGACCAGTGTTTTCTTTTATGGAGAAGGTTTGAAGGAGAATCTGAGGGATCCAGCACTTATGAAGCACTTTGGCTCTGTTGTGCTTTGCTCTGCTGGGCTGGGGTGTGGTTTTGGGGGTGTCTCTGGGTGGGGGCACTGGGGTTTGCTGGCAGTGTGCTCATCTCTGCCCACCCTGGAGCACCTCCCAGCCCTGCTGGGCTCCAGTCTGCCCCGTGGAGGGCTGGCATCGCCTCTGCTGCCAGCCTTGGGTGTGCTTCCCTTGGGCTCTTCTGTGCCAGGCCAGGGAGGTGGCACTGCTCGGGCTTCTGGGCACTGCCCTGGGCTGCTCTCAGGGCAGGATCACTGCAGGATCGGGCAGGGAGCTCAGGTGCTGGGCAGGCAGGGATCCTGGAGATCAGGACACGACCCCAGAGCAGGAGCTGCCATCCCTCACACTGAGCAGAGCCATTCACCAGCACAGCAGCGATTCCAGCGTGGCTGCAGGGTTGGGGTTGAACCTGGCTGCTTCTCTTCCTTGTCCCAAACTGCTGGAATGGCCCTGAGCTCTGCTCACCTCCTGGATTTGGAGCCACTCCTCTGCAGGGCCAGCACTGACACCCCCGTGTCCCCCCAGGGCTCAGCCCTCAGCTCCCTCCAGCTGCACTGTGTGTTTGTGGCTGCTCCTGTGCCCCCCATCTCCCAAGCCCACTCTGGCAGGAGGTGTTTGCCCTGTGGGTGCCGCCCCCGAGCTGGGTCTGAGGTTTGGGAGTGCTGAGCTCTCCTCCCACGGCTCCTGGGGAGCTGCTGGCTCCGGGAGCATCTCGGTGCCCTACATAGCCCTGACAGGCAGCCACGATCCTCACCCCAGGATCCACGCTCTGCACTCACACTTGGCCTTCTGCTCGGCTTATTTTGGGATCCTGGCTGCCATCAGGTCCCATCAGGGCGCAGGGATCAGCACGTTCCTCCCCCAGGGGAGGCTTTCCTGCTTGCACCCCTCTGAGGGTCTCACATCCCACCTCCAAGTTCATCCACAGTCCTTCCCCCACAGGGATCAGTCACTTGTCAGGATGGCAGGAACCCATTTAGCTCATTAGCAAAGGCAAGGAGCTGTGTGTCAGAGCAGCCTGAGCACCTGCAGGATGTTTTTGTCCAGGCTTGGCAGTGCCTGCCCTCTCCATCTACCTGAAAGGAGCTTGTAGCCAGGTGGGATCCATCTCTTCTTCTGAGAAACAATGGCTGGGACAAGAGGAAATGGCCTCAAGTTGTTCCAGAGGAGATTTAGGTTGGATTTGGAGCAAAATTTCTTTGCCAAAAGGATTGTCCAGCCCTGGCATAGGTGGAGTCCCCGTCCCTGGAGGGATCTGCATGATGTGTGCTTGTGGTGTTTGGGGGCATGGCTTAGTGGTGAGCTGGGCAGTGCTGGGGGTATGGTTTGATGGTGGATTTGCTGACCTCAGAGCTCCTTTCCAGCCTCAGTGACCCTGATTCTGGTTGGGGCACAGCTTCCTGCAGGAGCTGCAGGCCAGGCTGGCCCTGGGCTGGGAACAGCCAGTCCGGCCGCTGCGGCTCTGGCCCCGCGCCTGCTGCTCTCCAAACTTTGTGTTCCAGTTGTGGCACGGCTTTTGCAGGGGAGTGCCAAGGAAAAGCACTCCTGTGATTAAAGCAGCACCCTGAGGAGGCTCGAGCCCTTTCCTGGGGTCATTCCTGCAGCTGGGAAGGGGAGCTGCCCCTGCCTCCCCTCCCGCAGGGGTTGGGAGCAGACATGCTCCTCTTCCTCTTGCTCGTTCCTTCTCCCCCTCTTTTCTTTCTTTTTTCATCTCCTCCCATCTGTCCTTCTCACATCAGGCTATTTTGGGCTGAGTTTCTCACTGTCAGTATGGTAGGAACCGTGGTGCAGCTCCTGTCTCTGGAGGATGAGCAGTGCCTTGGGAAGCCTCCCCAGGCTTGGCTCATCCTGACCCCCCTGCCTTGACCCTGTCTTGAAGTCATTTTGAGATCAGGGTGAAAAGGCATCAAATCCTTCCCAGAGCCAGTGTAGAAAGTCAGATTTAATACCTTTCCACCCGGGTCTTGAAATGCCTCTGAGCCTTGCAAGTGGTTATTAAAGCAGCCTGAAGCCAAGAGCAGTGTTGGCAGGTCATTACTTGTGTTTGCAACTTCCAGAGGCTTCAAGTCAAGGCATGAAATTTTTTTTGTTTGTTTGTTTGGAAATGATGGCTGTAAATTGAATAGGAAATGCACCAGCAGCAGTGAATTTTTAATGCTCTTCATGTACCAAAAATTCAGGGGACGGTGGTGAAGTGCAGAGTTTCCTGGGAGGGAGCAGGTCCCCGTGTGAGCTGGGCTGAGCTGGGTTGAGCTGGGCTGAGCTAGGCTGAGCTTTGCTGCTCTCCCTCCCAGCACCCTGGAGCACTTGGAACACAGGGACAGCATGAGATAAATGCCACCCTGATCCTGCAGTGCCCTGGCAGAGCTGGGGCTTGGGGCTGGCTGGAGAGAAGGGACCTGGTTCTGCTGCCCCAGTTCTTGGGGTGCTGGAGCCCAGGGGTGCTGTCACACCCCTGCCCAGCTCAGGGGGCCCTGCCTTTGCTGGGAGGTGCTGGAGCCAGAGCTGAGCAGGCAGGATGAGGTGGAAGGTGCTGCTCAGCCAAGGAGCTGCCTCCAGCATGGGTGGGCAGGTGATTGCTCTCTCTTTTACATAAGCAAGCTTTATTATGGCTTTGTTCTAATAATAAATGTGCCTTTGTCTCCTCACCTTCTAATAAAACCTTCCCCTTTTGTGAGGGGCTTGAAAGGTGGGGGCAGACCTGTCTGTGAAGCAGCCAAGAAGTTCTTCCCCCTCTGCTCCTCTCCTTTCTCCCTCCCTTCCCTGCTCTGCTCCTCTGTCTGGGAGGTGCTCTCGTGCCAGCCAGCAGCTTGGCATGGTGGTTCCTGCTTGGCAGCACCAGGACTGGGGGTCTCAGCTTCTCCCTGCTCTGCCCTCCCAGCCCTGGGGCCTGCAGGGGAGCCTGAGCTGTTTTCCATGGGAATGGGATGAGCCGAGGTTTGTCTGCTCTCATGGAGGAAATAAAAAGGTCAATTTGAAGTGGATTATCTAAAACACATTAAAAGCCAGCATAACCTTTCTGACTCCATTAAGTGGCTTTAGTTCAGTGTGTTGTAAATCACTGTTAAAGTGTTTCTGGGGTCTGGAAAGCGGCTGTTCTCCAGATGGGATTTGGAATGATTTTTAGTTTTCTTAGAGAAATCTCTGTATTTTCTCAGCAGTTGGAGTGTTGGTGGGAGTTTGGGTGCCTGGCAGGAAGAAGGAGAGGTTTCGATGGGATACCTCAAATCACTTCTTCCCTCTATGACCAGCACAACAAAGTTCACTCATTTGGGAGCCAAAAACACCTTTTTGTAACAAAAAAAAGGGGTTATTTTATTGTATGTGCTTTAACCACAGCACAGAGTGGCAGAGTGGGGAGGTTTGTGTCTGTCCATGACTTTGGAATCCCCTTTGTTCGTGGTGCCTCCATGTGAGTGAGGTGTTTATTCTCCTCCTGACCCCGTGGCTTTGGGGGAAGGAATCCTGGGAATCTCCCTGGCTCACCCCAGCTCTCCAGGTCCTGCAGGACCCCACTGATCCTTGTGGGATTGTTTCTTTTGCTGTTTGGCTTTCAGGAGGGTTGTTCTGCAGCTGGAATTAGCTCCTGCTCCTCCACCTTTCCTGGCTGCCAGCTGGCACCAGATTAGGAGAAAACCAAATCATTTGCTGATTCTTTCCCCATGAACATCTCTGTGAGGCACGAAAAGCCACTGCTCAAAACCAAAGGCAGGCAGAGGGGCCCGAGCAGCCCCTGCTGCTAACGGGGATAATCCAATTTAGCTGGAGGGAGCCTGAGCTGGCTCCTTCCTGAGGCTCTGCTCTGCAGCTGCAGAAGTTCTGGGATGCTGGGCAGGAATAAATGCCAGGGCTGCTGCGAGGCACAGCACAGCTGGAGAGCCAGCCCAGGGCTTGTTCTTGCTGGGAGAGGAGGCACAAGAGACCACTCTGGTGGGAATTAACTTAATGATCCAGGAGAAAGCTGGAGATGGGCAGGGAAGAGGGGGAAGACTGCAGGAGGGAGCAGGGCAGGGGCTGAGCCCAGAGAAGAAAAGATCTGGGGAGATCCTAAAGCACCCTCCAGTGCCTAAAGGGGCTCCAAAAAAGCTGGGGAAGGACTTTGGATAAAGGCCTGCAATGTCAGGACAAGGGGGAATGGCTTCACCCTAACAAAAAGCAGAGCTGGATTAGATATTGGGGAGAAATCCTTCCCTGTGGGGATGGGGAGGCCCTGGCACAGGGTGCCCCATCTCTGGGAATGTCCAAGGACAGGGCTTGGAGTACCTGGGACAGAGGGATGAGCAAGGAGCTCCTGCCCAGGCTCTGCACAGAGCCCAGCAGCAGCAGCAGAACAAATCCTGTCCCAGGGAGGCTGCTGCTCACAGCTGAGGGATGGATCAGCTCCCTTTGGGCTCGAATTCCTGCTGAAATGTGGATTTATTGCTTTTATTTCATTCGAGCTGTGCTGGAGTGCTGCAGACTTGTAAAGCAAAAGCAAAATGCAAGAAAAATCTTCATGGGCTGCAGCAGCCCCCTTGGCTTTGATGGCATTTCTCAGTGTCCCTGGCTCACAGTAAATCAGGGAAGGAGAGAGGGCACTGCTGGAACGGGGAAGGGCTCAGGCTCAGGCAAAGATGGGGACCCAGGGCTGTCCCTGGGGTGTCCTGGTGACAGCACCATTTTCACAAGGGGATTGTTTTGCCTTGCAGCTGTAATTGCTGTGTTTGACAGCCCTGTGCTGTCTGTCTGTCTGTCTGTCTGCCTGTGGGATGTACAGTACACGAGCACAGGCCCTCTGCCTCTCACCCACTCTTGTTTCTCCCTGTTCTTCCTCCCCTTGCCTTGAGCCCCTCATCACCCTCATTGCTCCTCTCTGTTGTTTGATTTAATTTTTGGTTTATTTTTGATTCTGTTTTCTTTTCCCTTCTCTGCTCACCACTGGTGTCTGTAAAACCAGCCCAGGAGAGGCACGATGCTGAGTTCCTGAAAGCACCAATCCTTCAAAGTCCCATTTCTCTGCACCAAGTGTGGCACCAGTTAGGGGCAGAGCAGCAGCTTATTTAGTGAGACTCATTTCAAAATTAAAAAAGGGCATAAAACCTGTTTTTATCCACGGAGCCAAGTCCTTGAAGGGGCTGTAATCATCAAAGCCACCAGAGCATCACTGGGAGCTGAGCAGGGACGTGTCCCAGGCGTGGTGTGAGCACTCAGGTGGCCTCTTGTCCCTGTGGCACTGCCATTCCCAGAGGGACAGCCCTGCTTTGGAGCCAGGCCCCAGAACGTGTGCATTCCCTCACCCTGTGTGCTGCTCTCGCTCGCAGGGCTCACGCCGAGGATTTCAGCGTGGATTCCTCCTTCTCACAGTAAGTTCTGAGCGTGCCCCGGTGCCCTGGGGGGACAGAGGGACTCTGGGGAAAAGCCAGCCCTGCTCTCTCCAGAGAGCAAAAAAGCCCCTGGAATTTGGGGTGCTTGGTGCACGTGTGAGCTGAGATTTTGGGCAGTACCTGCTGCTGAGAACTGTGGTTAATCCTGGCTCTAAATGGCTGTGGAAGTGTTCCAGGCTGGGATGGGTGGGTTTGGAACAGCCTGGTCTGGTGGAATTGTCCCTGCCCATGGCTGGAACCAGATTTAAAAGTCCCTTCCAACCCAAAACAGTCTGTAATTCCATGATTTTCCTGCTTTTAAGGGAGCTGCTAAGCATAAGGTTTGTCCTTCACTGCTCTGGGCACCAAGGAATTGTTTGTGGGAGCAGCAAACCCTTCAACAGTTCCCACTGTGGTGAGGAGTCTCTGCTCCCAGGGACAGACAAGTTTCTTGAGGAAGAATTGATAGCAGCAAATTGGCAATTATCCATTAAGGATGAGCTCCATGCACAGCCCTAATTAAACAATGCAGATTCACCAGCACAAGCAATTACAGGAGCAGACTCCTGAGTGTCAGTCTCCAATGTTGCAAAACAAATAGGGCAAAGGAAACACAGCCTGTCATCCCTCTGCTGCTTCCCTTTTGGGGTTTTAACCTTCAGTGGGAGTATCATTCTTTTATTGAGGAGCAAGTGGTGCCCCTGCCCAGCCTTCCAAACCTTGGGTGGGAGATGCTGCTCCACCCTGGGGGTGTCCCAGGCCAGGCTGGACAGGGCTTGGAGCATCCTGGGGTGGTGTAAGGTGTTCCTGCTCACAGCAGGGGTGGAACAGGAGGAATTTTAAGGTCCTTCCAGCCCGAAGTATTCTATTATCTACAACTTGAACCTCTGAAATGTGTCCCTGTTCCCTCCAGTGTTTGGTTTGGTGCCTGGGAATGAGCTCTGCAACCTGAGCACAGTTGGAGAGGGATTACAGCTGCCTTCAGGGAATGAGGAATCGATAAAAATCCCATTTCCATTGCAATGTCCTCCCTAATAAAAGATTATATATATATATTTATACATATATATATGAACTAAAAGTCAAGCAGGAGATTTTTTTCTCCATCTCTTCAGGCCCATGAATTCCTCCCTGCAGTCTGTGTCAGCCTTTGTCCCACTGGCACACGAGGGTCTGTGGGATGACTTCAGGGCATGGTGGAGATAAATGGCCCTGGAGGCCAAACCTCCTCTTGGGCAGGGCTGTTCCTGTAGTGGCTGCTTGGAGTTTGCTCTTCATCCCCAAAAATAAAACTGCAGCATTACTGCTGGAGCCAGGATGACATTACCTGCACCCAGCTGGGTTTAATTTGCTGCAGAGTGGTTGGCAATATCAGTTCTTTCTCTGGGCAAAAAAATCACACTCCGTAATAAAACAGGAGATTTTTTATTATTTTTTTCTGATTGATTCCAATGGTAAATGCATGAAACCTTGAAGAAATGAGTCTTTGGGCTTGAGGGGCAGGATGTGCCACAGCCTCCTGGCACCCTGGGCAGTGTTTATTGATGTGGGACTCGGTTCTGCTGGTGGTGATTTGTGATGAGCCTGTGCTGTGCCAGGGAAAATCATTCCTGGTGCTGCGGGGGCCAGGAGGGGCAGCTGCCTGTCCACAGGGCTGTGATGGTGGCATGGTGACTCTGACAGTGCCATGGTGGCTGTGACAGTGCCATGGTGGCTATGACAGTGCCATGGTGGCTGTGATGGTGACACAGTGCCTGTCATGGTGACATGGTGGCTGTGATGGTGGTACAGTGGCTGTGCCAGTGCCACAGTGGCTGTGGTGATGCCATGGTGGCTGTGCCAGTGCCATGGTGGCTGTGATGGCTGCACAGTGGCTGTGCCAATGCCATGGTGGCTGTGCCAGTGCCATGGTGGCTGTTCCATGGTGGCTGTGCCAATGCCATGGTGGCTGTGCCATGGTGGCTGTGACAGTCACACACTGATGTGGGACCTGTGAGCACCTCACAGGAGGATCATCTGTGATTCTGGGATGGGTGGGAGAGCAGCTTCAGTTGCACCTCCTAAGGGATGTGGGATGAGCACTCTCACTAAAAGCAGACAGATTTGCCCTGTTTGCAATCCTTGGCCTTCTGGACCTTGCTGGCCCTGCCAGTGGTGTCCCCAGTGTTCTCCCCCCCGGGCCCTGAAATCCCCTGAGAGATCCCCCCTCTCCCCTTCCCTCTGTGGATCAGCAGCGCTGGCTTGGGGGCTCTGTCCCCAAAATCTGGACAGACAGACTTCCCTCCCCGGCTGTTTGAAAGGTGCCCGAGGTTTGCCGGGGGAGCTGCTGCAGGGGCAGAGCCCCGCGGGGCTCGGTGATCTCTGGAGCAGCCGAGACATTCCCGGAGCTGCTCCCGGCCCGGGGAGCGAGTCCGGCCGCCCTGGGCTTTGGGACAGCATCAGTCCAGCCGGGAGGGGTGAATCCAGCACCCCCCGCCCATGGGGAACCCGCTGCGGCAGGAGAAACCCCTGGAACCGATTCCCCCCCGGTTTGAGGCCGTTCAGCACCGCCGAAAGCACAGCTTTGAGTAATTGTTCAATTACTGCTTATGGAGCGCGGGGGCAGCTCCTTCCCTGTCCCTGCCTTTGGCAGGCGCCCAGGCTGTCTGTGCACACAGCTGTGCAGCTGTTCCTATGCCCATTCCCATCATTCCAATCCCCATTCCCATCCCCATTCCCATTCCCATCATTTCCCATTCCCATCCCCATCCCCATCCCCATCATTTCCCATTCCCATTCCCATCCCCATCCCCATTCCCACTCCCATTCCCATCCCCATTCCCGTTCCCAGCCCCATTCCCGTTCCCAAACCCTGCTCTGGGAGCGGCTCTGAGCCCCAGGAGCTGGGCTGGGCTGGGCTGGAGCTGTCCCAGCTCTGCTCACCCCGATGGATGGAGCATGGCAGGGGCACAGAGCTCACCCCGTGCCACCCCTCTGTCTGGAGGTTCTGTCTCCAAACCCCCGTTACCATCATGGTGGGGAAAAGGGAAAAACATCCCAGAGGGAATCAGGAGGGCTGGAGCTGTCTGGGTATTTTGTGAAGCTGCCATCAGCAGGTACCTGAGCCTCATCCTGGCAGGTTTTGTGGTTGATTTGGGAAGGATTTTGGCTCTGCTCAGGTTCCAGCTGGCACCAGCTGCTCCCTGGCCGTGGCACGGCGCCTCCAGCACATCCTGCACAGGCTCCTCTGCTGCTGGGAGAGGAAATGCTGCAGACCTGCAGCGCCAGCCCTGCTCCTCACCTTCCTCTGAGCTGTGTCTGGGAGCCAAAACCATCCCCAGGGAGCCCATCTGGGCCAGCAGCACATTTCTGTCATTCCATTTCTTCCGTGTTTGATCCAGGTGGGTTTGCAAGGAGCCTGCAGAGCTGTTCTCTGGGCTGAGCTGCAGTGGAGGGGTGAAGTGGGGTCTCACTTGAGCTGCCTTGGCAGAGATTGCAGAGATTTCTGGGGTTTTGATGGTTTGTTGGGTATTTTTCCCCCCCTAAAAATGTTCTGAAGAGTCTAGTTTGCATCCTGTTACATGATGGGAGAAATTCCTTGAGAAGCTTCCTGGGACAAGAAACTGTCCCAGGTTGGATGGGTATGGCAGCAGCCTGGTCTGGTGGAAGGGGGTTGGAATGGGATGAGCTTTAAATTCCCTTCCAACCCAGTCCATCCTGGGATTCTCTCCACACCAGCATTTCCCACCCAGCTCAAGTGTGAGGGAAGGGAATGGGGCCATGGGGAGAGGCTGAGGGGTTTTTTCTCTATCAAGAGCCTTATTTATTTAAAGACACGCTTCTCATGGCATGAAGTGTCTGACATAAAATACAGCAAAAGCACCCTGGGGAGCCAAGTCCTTCTGCAGAAAGGAGCAGGGGGGCTGTGGGCAGGTCCTGGGGCAGGGCTGGCAGCTCTCTCCTGGCTGGCTGCTGGATTTTGGGGCTGTTTCAGCTTTCAGGCCGAGCCCAGGGGCTGTCACAGGCTGTGGGGATCAGAGGAGCTGCCTGTGCCCGCTGCCCATCTCCCCATCCCTGTATGGGTTCATATTTTTTGTGTTCTCTTCCTTTGTGAGAGACCTGCCCCAGCTCTCTGGGGAAATTGGAGGTGTGGAGCAGGGGCTGTGCTCCTCATTTTCTGTTTCAGTGCCAATGAGCTGCAATGTGCTCATCCCGACCTTCCATCCTGCACTTTTCCGAACAAACTATTGTGTCTTTTTTTGGGAACTCGTCATCTTACAACAAATTGCCTCTAATCTTAGATTAATAAAGTACAATAAATAACCGAGCGAAGAAAACGGAGTCGCTCAGGCATTATGAAGTGCATAATAGCAGTAATTACATTTCCAAGCAGAGGGTTTGTAACTGAGCTTGTACCAGGATCCTTGTTTGCATGGCCCAGGGGGGTTCAGTGGGGGCGAGGGGGGGGAGCTGTGGCTGCCTGTGGAGCTGGTGGTCCTTGGAGTGGCCTGGGAGGAGGATGCTCAGACAGTGGGGAC
>WBND01000334.1:996334-1023560 GCA_013398595.1 Tychaedon coryphoeus
CTGCACCCCCTGTGCCCAGGAATGGCTGCACATCAGCTGGGCTGTCTCACCCCCGTGAGGACAGGAGGCTTTTCTGACATTTCCCCCCCTTAGAGCATGTTTGCTGTGCTCCAGGTACAGTGGCCATGGACCTGCAGAACACCGAGTGCCGCCCTGCCAACAGCAGCAAGCTGGCGCTGCCGGCCGAGAACGGCTCGGGCACGCGCCGGCCCAGCATCGCCCCCGTGCTGGAGCTGGCTGACTCCTCCTCCCTGCTGCCCTGCGACCTCCTCAGCGACCAGTCCGAGGATGAGATGACGCAGTCGGACGAGGAGGGCTCGGCGGTCGTGGAGTGAGTCGCTCTCTGTTGGTGTTCCCTGTTCTTGGTCTGGTTCATTGTTGTTGGATCTGGTTAGGTTCAGTCGCATCTGGTTCACTGTGGTTGCACCCAGTTTGTTCCAGCTTCTGAGGCACTGGGACCACATGACATCCATGTGTTTGATTTTTGGAAGCTGCTCGAGGACAGGATGAAGCGTCTCTTGTTGTGTCCCATGTTGGATATTAGGAAAAATTGGGGAGGTGCCCAGGGATGCTCAGGCTCAGCCCCTCTTGGCTTTTCCTCTTGGCTGTCCCTGCATCTTTACAATCTACGTAGCAAAAATTACTCCTAAATATGTGTATTCAGGGAATTCCCAGCTGCTGCAGGAAAGTTTTGCAGGGCATTTGCCAGTGTTGCTGTTGAATGTTTCCCCCAGCACCTGAGCGTTGGATAAATGGAAAGCTCTCCCTGTTTCCTCACACAGATTTCTCTCTGCTGCAGGTACGTGAAGGGCTACCCCCCAAACTCGCCCTACATCGGGAGCTCCCCGACCCTGTGCCACCTCCTGCCCGAGAAAGCCCCGTTCTGCTGCCTGAGGCTGGACAAGGTGTGGAGGGGCTGCAGGGGCTGCTGGGCTGAACCCCCAGGCCATGCCCACTGAGCTGCTCTGTCCCACCCCCAGGGCTGCAAACACAACAGCTTCGAGGACGCCAAAGCCTACGGGTTCAAGAACAAGCTGATCATCGTTTCTGCAGAGACAGCTGGGAACGGGCTCTACAACTTCATCGTGCCGCTGCGGGCGTACTACCGCTCCCGCAAGGAGCTCAACCCCATCGTGCTGCTGCTGGACAACAAGCAAGTACTTCAGCACGGGTGCTGTGCCTGCCACAGAGCCCTCCCTGCCTCTCCTGGCTGGCAGTGCGAGGGAGCGGCGGTGCCACTGCTGGGTGGTGGCACTGCTGGCTGGCCCTGGGGTTTTGTGGATGTGCTGAATGCCCTTGCTCTCTGTGGCTCTCCCCCCAGGCCTGAGCATCACTTTCTGGAGGCCATCTGCTGTTTCCCCATGGTTTACTACATGGAGGGCACCATTGACAAGTAGGTGTTTCCAGGTGTGGCTGTCGTGCCTGAATCGTTGCGTTCAGCCCAGCCCAGACTTTTCAGTCACCCCATGAGAAGCCCCAGGGATGGTAGCACAGAGCTGAGCCCACCTCGGGCTTCTGGGGGTGTCAGCCCCTCCCTGGGAGAGGGGAGCAGGTGAAGAGCAGGTCGGGAGCAGCCTGGGCTCGCCGTGGAACCCCTGTGCTGCTTCCCTGTGTCCTTTCCAAGGGCTGACCCTGCGCTCTTCTCTTTGGGAACTGCCCAGCCTGGACAGTTTGCTGCAGTGTGGCATCATCTACGCTGACAACTTGGTGGTGGTGGACAAGGAGAGCACCATGAGTGCTGAGGAGGATTACATGGCAGATGCCAAGACCATTGTCAACGTCCAGACCATGTTCAGGTGAGGGACAAGACCAGGAAGGGGACCAGTGCCTGGGGTGGTGGCTACGGACAGGGGGACACACCTGACACTGGGTTTGCTGGAGGAAGCAGCATGTGATCAACTCTTTCTGACCTCAGACAGGACAGGGATGACTGTGGTCTTCCTCAGCCTTTAAATCCTCTGAGGCAGCTGCAGGACAACAGACCCCTTTCCATTGCAGGCTCTTCCCCAGCCTCAGCATCATCACGGAGCTGACCCACCCCTCCAACATGAGATTCATGCAGTTCAGAGCAAAGGACAGTTACTCTCTGGCCCTTTCCAAGCTAGAAAAGGTAAGAGGAGGTTGTTCCCTGCACAAGAACCTGGGAAGTTAACACTAACAGTGACTGACTGAATTTGAGCTCCTCGAAGTCCTGTGCTTTTCCCATCTCAAAAAAACCCAGTCATGTCTCTCGCATTTCCATGGAGAAGAAAAAAAAATCCTCTTTTTCTACCATGCAAAGATGCAGCCCTGGGTTCCTCCTGCCCCACCCACCAGAAACATTGCACCTGTGCCGTCCCATTGCCAGGAGTCCTCTAAGTTTCTGTGCAGCCTGAGCTCACACCTGCCCTTCTTCTTGCAGAGAGAGCGCGAGAATGGCTCCAACCTGGCCTTCATGTTCCGGCTGCCCTTCGCAGCAGGGAGGGTTTTCAGCATCAGCATGCTGGACACGCTGCTCTACCAGGTGAGACCCTGCAGGGATCCTCCCCTGGGCATCCCCCAGGGAGCACCTGAGCCAGCCTTGCCCTGGCTTGGTGCCCCAATGTCTCCGCAGTCGTTCGTGAAGGATTACATGATCACCATCACTCGGCTGCTGCTGGGCCTCGACACCACGCCGGGCTCCGGCTACCTCTGCGCGGTACGTGCCAGCCCTGGGTACACATCAGGCTGTCCTGGCTCTGGTGGCATCTGTCACCCTGTGCACAGCGGGGGGTGTCCCTCTTCTGCAGAATCAGGGGGTGTAGCTGTTAAGAGTAGGGGGGTTTCTATGCTCACTGCTATAAGTTTGGATAGCTCTGAAAAGTCCTTGATGCAGTACGGTTGCAAAGCTAGCTGGAAGACTTCAGGACTTTGCTGCAGAGGTTCCAAAAATCATTTATTTTTCTTCCACATGCAAAATCTGATTACAGATTTAGTATAGTATAGTATATTTATATATATATATAGTATAATATAATATAGTATAACAAAGGGTTTTTATAGCTTTCTAGAGGATTGAGTTTCTAACCAATAAAACTACAAGTTACAAAATTATCCAATTACTTTAAAATTCTAAGGAGGAAAAAACCAATCACTTAACTACTTTAAAAACCAATAGGAATCCTAAAAGATAACAGAGGTTTTGATAAGGAAAAGGGGGACGTTGCTCTGAAGGGTTTCTTTGTCTTCAGGGAATTAAGTCCCAGGGGCCCTTCTTGGGGGTCATAGCATCATCCACAAGGGGGGAGCAGCATTGCCAGGTTGTTTTTCCCCTGCATTTTGGGGAACCTCAGTGCTACCAAGCGCTGTCAAGGTCCAAACTCCCCGTTTGGAAGGCTGAGGTCAGAAATCTCCCCTGGTTTTCTTGCGGAGTCCAGCTCATTTTTGGGATTTTCGTCAGGGTCAGGAGCAGCCCGAGGTGCACAGGGGGGTTCAGGTTTGTGCTCTGCTCCCCAGATGAAGATCACTGAGGATGACCTGTGGATCCGGACGTACGGCCGCCTCTTCCAGAAGCTCTGCTCCTCCAGTGCCGAGATCCCCATCGGGATTTACAGGACGGAGTCGCACATGTTCGCAACCTCCGAGGTGGGGGCACGCTGCTGCAGGAAAGGGGCTCTGGTGGTCCCAGCCAGGATGGGATCCAGGAGGGTGTTGGTCCCTGGAGCACCTCAGACCCAGTTGCAGCAGCAGTGGGGACAGGAGAGCAAGAGAAGGGGAATTTTTGTGTTTGTTTTGTTGGTGGGGGTGTCCTGGTTCCCCAGCTGGACACGCTGGGTCAGGGTCAGTGCCCGTCTCTCTGGGCAGTGCTGGATGTTCTTGGCACCGGGTGCTTTGGGGAGCAGGGTGGGCACAGCAGAGCTGCCCCTTTGCTGGACTGACCTTTGTTTTTCCCTTCCTCGTGCCCTGCTGCAGCCCCACGACATCAGAGCGCAGGTGAGTGCCGCTCCTGTCCCGCCGTGCTCGGGCTCTGCCTCCCCGTCCCTCCCTCCCTGTGCCTGATCCCCAGCCTGGCTTTGGCCACCAAGAGCCCCCCATGCTTTGTGCCAGCTCCCAGTGCCAGCCCAGCTCTGCCTGTCCCCGTGGAAGGGAGATACTGGCTGAGCCCCAGTGCTCTGAAAAAGCCCTCAGTGCCTGATGTAATTAACTGGGATAAGGAGCAAGGGATGGAGCCAGGATCCCTTTTAAATACCTTCAGTTTTCAACTTTGTAAGGAGGCAGTGACAGGGAGCTGAAAGTTGACATTTAATTAAATGCAACCCAGCTCCTTGAGATGCTTTAAAAGGCTTTATTAATAAACTCCCGCTCACCAGTGGGGATTGCTGGATCAGGTGCTGTAAGAGGGCAGAGAGGGAGATGAGGGCATGGCTGTTCCTTGGGCAGATATGCCAGAGCTGATCCTGTGTGAGGTGCCCACGAGACTCCCCTCAGCACTGCTCCCAAGGGAAGCTGTGGCTGCCCCATCCCTGGAAATTCAAGGCCAGGACTTGGAGCAACCTGCTCTGGTGGGGTGTGTCCCTGCCCACGGCAGGGAGTGGAACGAGACGAGCTTTTCTCTCCTTCCAATCCAAACCATTCTGGGATTCTGTGACATCTGCCAGCCTGGTGGTTCTTGCAGAGCAGAGATCAAGTGCTGGGAGAGCCCACTTGGGTCAGAGGGAGAAATCCCACCCTGCCAGTCCCAGGCCAAACCCTTCTTGGCCACCCCCCATCCCGCGTGACCCGCTGGGCTTCCAGTCACAGATCTCAATCAATGTTGAGGACTGCGAGGACACCAAGGACGTCAAGGAGCACTGGGGCATCAAGACGAGCCACCACCGCAACTCGTGTTCCAGCGACCAGTCCGAGCACCCTCTGCTGCGGCGCAAGAGCATGCAGTGGGCGCGGCGGCTCAGCAGGAAGGGCAACAAGCACTCCAGCAAGACGGCCGAGTGGATCAGCCAGCAGCGCCTCAGCCTCTACCGGCGCTCCGAGCGCCAGGAGCTCTCCGAGCTCGTCAAAAACCGTATGAAGCACCTGGGCTTGCCCACCACCGGCTACGGTAAGCGCTGCTGGGCCCCGCTGCTCTGCGGCGCTCCTCAGGTAACCCCCGGCCCAGCCTAACCCCGCGCCAAGCCCGACGCCCCTGAGCCAGCCTGAGCCCATGCCGAGCCTAACCCCGTGCCCAGCTTAGCGCCTGTCCCCGCGGCGCTGCCCCGGCGGTGCCTCATTCCCCCAGCTTGCTTGTGCTTGTGCAGACCCAGGCTCCAGGCTGGGGTCCCGCCACGCAGAACCCCCTCCCCTGGCACCCCCGGCCGGCTGCAGGCAGCCCACCCCCCATTCTGGGCTCTGGGATGGCTCCAGGCAGGAGGTGGCAGTGGCAGAGTGACTCCGGCCCTCGTGCCTGTGTGTCCCCACACTGGCCCCCCGTTTGTCCCCCACTCTCAGAGATGTTGGTTCAGGACAACCCAACCCCAGGTCTGTGCCCCAGAGTTCCCGTGGTGTGGCAGGGAGAGGCCCAACCCCGTCAGCTGGCGCAGCCCCTGTTGTTATAGACTTGAACCCGTCGTAAACTCTTCCGTGGAAAAGCTGTCGGTAGCTGCAGGGCTGAGTTGCTTCATTGCGTGTGCCACCGGTGTGTGGCTGTGACAGCCACGGCTCAGGGTCCCTCTGTGCAGCCACATCTCTCGTCAAGCTTCTGACCTGCCCGTCGGTGCTGGCATCTGTGTCCCCCTGGACAGCTCCCACCCTTGGTTATGACAAAGTCTGTAGCTCACAGCTCCCTTTGGTTGGTTGGTTTTGTTTTAGTTTGGTTTTTTTTTTCCTTTCTTTCTTCCTTTGAAGCCATCCTGTGCTGCTGCTTGTTGCTCCATCCTCCACGAGTGTCCGTCCACCCCGTGCTGGCCCCTGCCCACACTCAGGCTGGCAGTGAGGCCCGTTGGGATGGGAGCTGATTTTGGGGGGGGGGGATTCCTCCTTTCCCATCTTGGCTTTAGGCACGGGAAAGAGGAGGAGAAAATGTCCAGAAGTGCAGTGCAGGAAGGGTTTGGAGTGGAGTGGGGGCTCAGGGGGTGGTTGTGGGCACTGCCAGCATCCCCAGGGATTGAGGCAGGAGAGCTGGCTTGGAATGGGATGGAATGAGGACAGGGACAGCCTTGCAGTGCTGTATCCCCCAATCCTTTTCTCCCTACATTCCCACTCCCAGAAGTTCCTGCTGTAGTTCCAGAGGGGCTGTCCGGCCTCGGTGAGGGTCAGCTCAGCGCTGGCATCCTTGTTCTTACCCATCTTGGCAAATTTTGGCTGAAGCAAACAGGAGAGGGGACAGTGGGGGGTACAGGACAGGGACACTGGGCACAGCGTGGGGACCAGCAGCTCCTCGGGCACCCAGCGGTGCTGGGACTGTGTGTTGTCACCGTGTGTCACCGCCAGTGTCTGGACACCCATGCAAAAACGTCGCTCTGCCTTCTGCCCCTTTCCTTTTTCTTTTGCTCACGTTATCGCTGCAGCGCAGGAGCTTGTCTCTGATATTTGCCGAGCCATGGCTTGCTGACCTCTCTCTCTCTCTCTGTTTATGTCTGTGCCTTTCCCTGTATGTTCTGTAGAGGATGTAGCAAATTTAACAGCCAGTGATGTGATGAATCGGGTAAACCTGGGATATTTGCAAGGTAATTCCCTTTCCCTGGGAGTCCCGCGTGACTCATGGCGTGCAGCGTACAACAAGATCATGCCAGCTAAGCCCAAACCTCACCCTTGCCAGTTTTCACCTTAGACCCCCGAGCTTTCAGCACTGATTTGTTGGGTGGCATTGGAAAACCAGTCAGTGTCCTGTGGTGGTGGTGTAAATGCAGGGCTCTGCCTAATCAGGGAGATAGAAACCTCAGGGACCCTTTTTTAGCTGAATTCCTACAGGGAAATCACAGCCCTTGGCTTTCATTAACTAAACCTTCCCTCCATGGCTCCACGAGGTGGCTTTGGGCTGCTACAGCCAGTGACAGCTTGAGGAGGGGACAAGGAGGGGGACAAGTGCACGAGAGCTGCCTGTGCATGTTGTGATGAGATGCTGGGTCAGCCGCAGTCCAGGGTGAGGCAGCGCTTTAAACATCCCTTTGCACCCCTTGGTTTGCCTTCCTGGAGCCCTCCCCAGCATTAGAAGACCCCATTTTCTGGCTGAGGTTGCTGGGCTCAGCCTGAGGCAGCAGCAGCAGCCACGGGGGCCGCTGGTGCTGCAGCACCCCAGGCACCTTGTGGGGCTCTGTGGAACCCACCAGGTTTTCCCATCTTTTTTTCACCTTTACACCACAGTGGAACATGCCCTGGAGAGGCTCCTTTTTTACTGCAGCAGCCCCAAGATTAGCAGCAGCCTGTCCCAGCTTCATTTTCGGCTTCACCAGCCCAGGCTTAAGGCGAGATGTTGGCATTTCCCTGCAAAGTGTGTCCTCCATCAGCCAGGCAGCCCCAGGCCAGCAGAGTATATTGCCTGGGGCAGTGGAGATGCAGCAATATACTCGGTGTGCTCAGCAGGGCCTGGCTTGGCTGCAGGGGGTCAGGAAAGTTCCATGGGGCAGGGAAAGCTGCCCCGAGCCAGAGCCCATCCCTGCCTCCCTGTCATGTCCAGCCCCGTGTGTTCTGTCGGGTCCCAGGGTCTGTGTGCCCCCCTGGCCCCCCAGCATTGCCACCCCCATCCCTGTCTCCCTGTAAGGCTGAGCACTGGGTGCCCAAAGCTCTCCTGTGGCTCCAGGACAGGACACCCTGGCACAGGTTGGGGTCCCAGGCAGCATCTCCCCCTGGCTGCAGCACCTTCTGTGGCACCAGGGATGTGCCAGGGATGTGTCTGAGCAGCACAGCAAAGGTCTGGTGTCCCCCTGGGGCTCATCTGGCTGTGCCCTGGCAAGGGCAGCTCTGGTGGAAGCTTTGCATTCCTGTGCTGGGTGGCTGTGGTGGCTGGAGAAAAGCAGTTTCACCCCCGTGCCAGGGTGATGTGGCACTGCAGGACACCCTGGCTGAGCCCACCCTGGGGGACAGCAGGGACAGGGTGGTGGGAGCAGCAGGACAGGCACAGGGAGCAGCCCCCAGCCTGGAGTTCCTGCCCATCCCAGGGGCCGGGTGCTGGTCCTGCTGCCCCCAAAGCAGCTCCATTTTTGCTCCATTTTTGCTCCATTTTACCTCAGAGGGGCCTTTCCAAAACCCTGGAGAGGTGTCCCAGTGAAAGCCTTGCAGCGAGCTGGAGTCCCGCCGTGCTCCTCATGCTGCCCCGGCGTCCGTCTGTCCGTCCCCTCCCCGCCCTGTCCATCCACGCCCATCAGCCCGTCTGGAAATGGTGTCACTGTCGCAGCTTCCACCCCTCCCTCCCCGCTCCCGCAGCCTCGCACCCCCATCCATTTCACCATGATCTTGTTCTCGGCTATTTCGGGAAGCACAGGGGTCCCCCCATCATCGAGACCCCCCCGTTTGTCCCCATGGGTGCTGCTCTTGGTGGCCCTGAGCCCCCCCGGGAGGTCACTGTGGTTTAGAGCCACCCCCAAAATGGCATCAGTGGCTCTGAAACTCCATGGAGGCGATTTCCCCTGGGCAGGGGAGAGAAGCAAAACTAAACCTGGACTAATCCTGGTGCCTGGATGATGCCAAATTGAGGAATTGAAAGGGAGAGGGGGGCAGAGCGTGGGGTGGCCCCGGGGGGGTTCACTGCCCCGAGCCTGGTTGGACTCGTGCTGTAGCTGACAGCAGGACTAACCTGTTCCCTCTTTTGCACTGAACCAAGGTAAGACATCTCGCTTTATTTTGGGGGGGAGTGGGGGCTTTGAAGAGTGACCTCTGCCAGTCCCCTGGGCCGTGCTGTGGTGGGGGAGGCGAGGAGGGAGGTGGCAGTGGCGTCCTTGGTGCCCTCCCGGTGACAGTGACATTGCCCACGGCTTGTCCTGGCAGTGAGAGCCAGCATGGCAGCTGTCACCCTGCCTCTTGGGGTGTCTCTGGGGTGTCCCTCCCTCACCAGCCCTGTCCCTCTGCTCTTGCAGACGAGATGAACGACCACCAGAACACCTTGTCCTACGTCCTGATCAACCCCCCCCCGGACACGCGGCTGGAGCTCAACGACATCGTGTGGGTGTCACCTCCCCCCATCCCCCAGGGTGTCCCCATCCCATTGCTTCCCAGGATTTCTCATCAATACCCTCGGGCTGTGCCTCCTTCCCAGGCCATTCCCCTCCCTGTGTCCCTGAGCAGGGCCCAAACCCCGTCTTGGCTCCCATGGGCAAAAACTTACTAAAAGCACTAGAGCTTATACTAAAACTTACTTGCCTTAAAACTTAAAGTTACACTTCTACTTTATGTGTGAGCGGCTTCATATTCGTAATATTTATTTATGAGCACTAGAGTTTACACTAAAACTTACTTACTTACCTTAAAACTTAAAGTTACACTTTTACCTTATGTACTTTTTGTGTGAGCGGCTTAATGTTTATAAGCTTTATATATAAGCACTAGAGCTTATACTAAAACTTACCTTAAAACTTAAAATTACACTTTTACTTTATGTGTGAATATTTAATATTTACAAGGTTTAATTTAATTTCTGCGCTCTGATTTCTCTCTGAATAATTCAGAGAGACCCTTGGCTCGCTGATTTTTAACACATAACCCAAACCCGTGTGCTGCAGGTACCTGATCCGCTCCGACCCGCTCGCCCACGTGGCCAACGATGGCCACAGCCGCAAGAGCAGCTGCAGCCACAAGCTGGGCTCCGGCAACCCCGAAACGCGCGACGAGACCCAGCTGTGAGCGGAGCCGAGCCCCGCATCCCTGCGGGACGCGCGGGGAGGGCGCTGTGCCCGCGGAGCCCCGGGGAAAAGGCGATGCCAGCCCCGGGAGGATGCGCGGAGCCCCGGGAGGGGCGAGCAGCCGCAGCGCCCGCAGCCGGTGCCCGTGAGCCCCTCCCCGGGGATTTTTAACTTTTTATACCGATACCGCAACTAGTGAGGGAGCGTTCGCTGGTGCTGGTGGGGCGCCGGGCTGGCTGGGGTTGGTGCGGCCCCGCATGGTGCGGGTTGGGGGGTGTTTATGGAGATGGTGAAGGCGAGAGGAAAACTGCACCGAAACTCTGCTCCTCTTCCTCCTCCTCCTCCTCCTTCTTCAGCAGGTGTCCCCCAGGGTATCCAGACTTCTGCTCTTTCGCCCCATTCTTTAACTCTGCTGGGTTTCTGTTGGGGATGCTGGTGGGATGGAGGTGCCACGGCAGCGCTGCTCTGCCCCTCGCAAACCCGAGCACGCCCAGCCCGGGGCGCTGCGAGCCGGGCCAGCCCCGTGGCGGTGCCTCTGAGCCCCCCGGTTTGTGTCCCCCCGTGGGGCTGAGCTGCTGCCTGGGGGATTTGGGGCTGCTCGTGCTGGGGTGGATGGGCTGGGCTGGTGTTTTGGGGTCTCCTCTCGGCCTTTTCCCCTCCAGCCAGGCCAGTCTGGGGTCCAGCCCCTCTGTCTGTGCTGGCTGTGGCTGCTGTCCCTCCCCTGCCCGTGGTCACAGGGCGGTGACATCGTTCAGGCAGCGGGTTCTGCCTGTCCCCCCATTCCCCCATCCCCCCCTGGCAGCTCCTGCCTCCCCTGCCCCTCTCTGTACCCCCTGTCCCCCTGTCCCCCTGCAGCAGAGGTGCACAAACGTCCCCCCGACCCGCAGGGACCTGGCACCACCACAAACACCAGATGTGTTTCTCATCTGCTGTTGAGCATTTCCACAACGTCCATGTGGAAAGGGTTTATCTGACTGCCAAGTGAATAACTGAGTCATTAACTTTCTATACTTTTAGGTTCATCTCTTAAAATTCCAATGCGATTTTTTAATTTTTTATTTTTTTTTTTTTTTTAGCAAGGAGCTTGTAGAGCACATCATGGCCATAAAATCCCATCAGCTTCCTGCACTCGCTGCCAGCTGAATGGTTTATTGCCATTAACATTCACTGTTTGCTCCCCAGTACACCCCCAATCAATGTTTACAGAGAAAACAAAAAAAAAAAAAACAAGCCAAAACCTGTTTCAAATGAGTTTTCAAGAGCTGGGGAGATGCCCCAGCCTATGAGGATGTGCTGCCCATCCTGCCCATGGCCCTGAGGGAACAGAGATGCCCAGGGTAGGAGCAGTGCCAAGGCTGGTATCACCTCAGGAGGGTGTTGGGAGAGACCTGCTGTGCCTGGATGAGGTTTGGGGTCCATATTTTGGTTTTTTATTGTTGTTTTTTCCTGGAGTGCCAGGTAGGAGCCCCCGAGTGGCACATCCCAGGCTCGGTGAGGTACCACAGGTAAAAGCAATGAGTGCACCTCTCCCATGCCACTGAGCTGTGGGGACAAACACAACTGTCTTTAAAGCTTTTTTTGGGGGTTGTTTTGATGGAATTTTAATGATTAGTTTTGTATCTGTTTGGTTAAGGCAGACACATTTTATTTATTTCTGTTTGTAGCTTCACGTGCCAAACCTGTCATTTAAAAACGGCAAAAAGAAGTTGTAGGTTAAAAAGTGGGTGTGGTTGAAGTGCTAAAGGACACGTTAGTGGGTTCTGTGTTAACCTGAAGCCTCAGGATGCTCAGATCATGGAGTGTTAATGTATTTAAGTGTCTGCATTTAATATGGATCATTTTCCAAACCCCGCTTTGCTTTCAAGGGACAGTGGAACAAAGCAGTATTACAGGTTTAAAAAAAAAAAACTAAATCAGCAACCAAACAAAAGCTCAGACCCCAAATAAAACAAAAGGTGTGATTATTTGCATATATTTACTGTGAACATACAATTTTTATGGTTTTTTGTTTGGCTGTGAGCTGTGTGTGGGAGCACAGGGAAGCGAGTGCAGTTCCTCAGCTCAACCCTCCCATGGCAAGAAAATGAAATTGCTTTTACAAACCCTTGATTTAGTTAAAATTTCACCTCTCAGCCCTGAGCAGCCAGGTCAGCCATCTGGCCAAATCCAGGCTCTGTGTTCCAGAGGCTCCACTGGCCGTGGTGTTGGGTCCCTCCTTCCTCAGCAGGCTCCTTCCTGCCCCTTCATCCCAGGAGAAAACAATCCCAAGAGGAAACCAGATGCCAAAAGGACTGAAGCCTCTGTGTGGTTTGTGATATCATGAAAATGCCCTCGATATTCCTGTACTTTGAGGATGCTTTTTGGTCAGTGTACACAAAATGCCTGGATTTGAGGTGGAAGCTCTGTGTACAAACCCTCTGGTGTAAATTTCCAGCCCAACCTTCCCACGGGATGGGGAAAACCCTGTAAATACTCACCTGTGGGCAATGCAAGTCTGAGAACCAAGGGTTCATTTTTCTAATTCCTTCGCCTCAGTTACAATACTAATGTAAAAACAAAAGCAGTTTATTTTTCTAATGGTCCTGGAAACGTCGATGCAGCGACAAAGCGTCATTCCTGCGGGGAGAGGGGCACAAGGAGCTTCCTTGGGAAGAGGAGAATGGCTATGGCTTCCACCCATGGAAAAAATCTCATTTTTTAGAGGAAATAGTTGTGTTCCAATGCAGAGACCTGGCAGGCCCTGGGGGATGCAGAAATGAGGACAGCTGGGATATTTTGGGGTTTTTTCAGCAGCGGCTCCGGCGCAGATTCCGTGTCCACTAACGCTCAATATGGACTAAATCCATATATCCTGCATTAAACTCAACTACTCCAACCAATGTTATGAGTATATTTATTTCCTGTTATCCCCCTTTTTATTTAACCTCTATAGAACAGGACATTTTTATTCCAAGCTCAGCTCCTGCATGGATTTTTATCGGCAACAGCAACTCCCGTCTTTCCTCTCGGACACCCAATTCCGGGAGCTGCTCTGCTGGGATGCAGCCAGCCAAGGGGAGAGGGTTTTGTACAATTCTTGTGAAGATGCTTCACATTTCTGTAAAGATAAATGAAAATAAAAGAGCTGCATGCAGCAACAGGAGACACTGGCTTTCTGATTTTTTTTTTTTTTTTTTTTTTTTGAGTCTGTTTAAAAACCATGGGGTGGTGTGGGTTAAGTTGAGGCTCAAAGCAGCTCTTCCCAACTTTATTTTTTTTTTAACTTCATTTTCAAACTCTTTGTGCATTCAGATCTGGTGTGGTACAGGAACTTTTAAAGATTCTTTAATTTATTTAATCCTAATTTTTATGATTTAATAAATACATTCAATTTTGTTGGTATTTTAGATTTGTTTTTTTTTTTTAACTGATATTTAGCCAACATTCAGTATATGTTCTTCTACCTCCCAACACTTCAAAATTTGTCACTGGCTCCAAAGTTTCCAAGATTCTCAGGAAAGGTCCCCAACATGTCTAGAGCATGCTATGCTCATACATGAAGATTTTAGCTTGGACATCAAATGCAGGTAAGCAGAGATTGTTTTTTATTCAGCATTTTAGGCAAATACTGTAAAAATCTATTTCTTTAAAATCAAACAATGTCCCTTAACTAAGGAAGATAATTCTGGCCTGAACATACACTTGGGGAAGTTGGAAGTAAAAGGACAGCAGGAAGCCAAGTCCCTGCTAAATTACTTTTTAATTATTGGCTTTAAACCAGACAAATCTGTACATGGAGAACAAAATCCTCTTGATTTGCCAGGACATCTGAATTGCAATGATTACACCCAAAACAAGGTGATTTTAACACCACCAAGAGCAGCTCTCAGTGGATAAAAAAACCCATCCAAGGCTGAGATCAGGATTTCGTGCTCTGCTCGAGGGGATTTCAGCACTTCCTGCAGTGGATTCTTCACTTTTTCCTCTTGTTGCACCTTCCACAGCAGCAGACACAGTAAAGAAGAAGAAATAACTCTGCAAAATGAACCAAAACTCATTCAAATATTTGCCTCATCTGAGGAAAATCACCTTCTAGCACTTCAAATTCCTTGTAGCAGAGAAAAAATAATCTAGAGCACTGAAATATACATTAAAATAATGAGGTTGGTGTGGCTGGGAAACAAAAAAGGAAATCAAATCCAAGGATTTTTTATTTTGCTGTAAATTCAGTTTTTATGGTTATTCCCTGGAAGACAGAGTCAAAAGGAAGAGGTTTTCCTTTGCTAAGATTTCCAGGTAATGCCACAATAATTTGGGGAGGTTTATGGGCTTCCAACCATTCTTTCAAGTGGCTCATTTGAATTTTAACAAATGCTGGATATGGAATATTTCATGATCCCTCCTGCACACACTTCCCCAGAGGTTTTTTTTTCCCCCCACTACAATAAATGTGTTATTTCTGAACAAGTTCAGAGGGATGGATCAGAAAATGATGACAGATTTCAGCACCAAGATAAAAGTGAATTTTTATATTTAGCACAGACAAGCAAATTAAATCCACCCTGCAATTTTTAAAACAGGAACGTGCCCGTGCTCAGCACAGGCTGGAGAAGGAAGGGGCATAAAATTCCAGTTCTGGGATGGCATTTTCCTTAGAAATTTGGGTTAATTTTTTCAAAGAAGAGCTGAACTTACCACTTGGAGCAGAAGAGTAAAAATGCCCATTTTCATAGGCCCACAGGAAGCTTGAAAACTTCAAACCCTCTAAAACCAAACCAAGCCTTAACAAACCTGCAACAGAAAGCTCAGGGAAGTATTTTCTTTTAAGAATAACAAAATTAAAAAAAAATTATAATTATTTTTTTACTTACTACATGGTAAGAGAAGTCCAATGTCTGAGTGGTGACCTGGAATTAATTGTAAAATTTTCCATGCAATGTGGAAAATATAATTAATATTAATATTCAAATTTTGAACTGGCCTGAAGAACTTTATTATATAAAGTTTCATTTATCTGAAGCACCAACACCAATTCCAATTTTCCACCAGATTCCACCAGATTTCTTCAGTTCTGCATATGAACAGCAGTAAAATGGTACCAAATTTCCCCAAAATCTTCTTTTTGGAGCAATGTCCTTGGAGAATCCTCACCCCACCCCCCTCAGCCACCTGCTTCTGCTTCAACTGCTGAAAATTAATTACATTTAACCCCCTAATTAACTGCAAGCCACTTAATTGGATAAGCACAGCTTAGTGCACATCCACAGGGCTGGGAGCAGCAGTGACCAAATTCCCAGGAGAGTCAGGGTGAACAGGAGACACCTCATTCATGGCTAGATTTAAACAATAAATTAAATGAAATAGAAAATGAGGGGTTTGGGCTGGTCTGACACTGCTCTAGTCATCAGTTCTGGGGATTTGTGGGGGGAAAAGCAAAAGGAATGGAAAATTCAAGTCCTGAGAACTCATTCTTACTTCAAATTACAGCCCCAAACCCTGGTTGTAGGAAGAGAAACTCCAGAGATTTCTACACTCAACTCCCCAGTGCACTGGGGACAAAAATCAGCTTTATTTTCTTGGCACACTCAGCCCTTCCAGTGTAGGTGAAGGCTTCCAAAGTAAGTTAATATTTTCCAAATTCAGATTATTTTGGCTTGAATCCTTCCCCCACCTGAGAGCAGGATGAAAATGGGACAAAACCACACCAAGTACAGATGCAAACAGCACATGGAACACAGAGACTGATGGACAGAGCTGGAGAGAAAGAAATTGCACTTGAAAGCACTTTAAAGATGTACATTCTTGGATTTGTTAGTAAGAAGCAGAGAGAGGTCACAGAGCTCCCAATTTCTCTTCCTCCTCCTCCCAGAACCTCTGGGAACAGCTGGAAGAGTTTTTATCTTGTTTGGACAGAGCTAAGAGGGAACAAGCCTGGCTCCAATAATCCTGGGGAAAACCAACCCAAACAAGCAGCTTAAGCTGCAGGTTGCTGAATTAATTCCATTTTCCTGCAGGGATCACAGCCCCTGGGGCTGAGGGAACAGGAGATTCCCACACATTTCCCTGATTTCAGCTATTCCCACTGTGCTCTGGGAGGACAAAATTCCATTTTCTAAGCAGGGATTTTTAGAAGTGACACCAGCACAGCTACCAGGGTCCAGGTCACTTTATTAGTGCTACATGTCAGCATTTTCTGTCCTTGGGAGGGAAAGGGTTAAACATGAGGTCACTAAAAGCACAGTCAGAAATTCCTCTGTGTTCAGAATTCCATAAATTTAACCCAAACCTCAACACTGACTAGAAAATTGCCAAAATTCTGTCACTGAGTGACCACACAGATCACAGAAGCCCCAGCAGACAGATTCCAGAGTCTGATGAAATAAATCCTTAAACTTAAATTTCCCAGTTTTCTTTTGAGAGCTTTTTGGTCCCATTCTTGCCCTTGACTGCAGTCAGGAGAAATAAGCTCTTGTCACAAAATGATTGCAGCTCCTTGAAGCTTTACCAAACAGAACAGCACATCTTTAAAGTGTATTAGTTCTTGGAGGGGATGAAGTGTCACACCAACAAAAGTACACATGAAATAAAAAAAAGGAAATCAGTTAATGATTTTTATTAAATTTCAGTGTTTCATAAAATAAATATGGTTTGTAATATCAAACAGTGAGAAATAAAGCACAAGCATGAAAAGCATGGTAACAAAAGTTACACTCATGACGGTGTTTAATACTTAGCACTTTAGAAACCATAAAGCCTTTAATTATTTACAAGCAGCAAACTATCTAACATAATTTACAAAGTTGCAGCAGCCTAGTCAGGGAGTCCTGGAAGGGGAAAAAACACGGAGAGACTGCACTGGAAGACCTTCACTCTGCTCTACCTACCCAGCACTTCATCCCATGCCCTAGCCCCTATGTACAATAACTCTGCACCTTCCATCAGATCCAAGGTCAATAATTACACTGGATTCAGAGCTCAGCTCCTCTCGAGGATGAGGCAGGACCTGCACTCGAGAGACACAAATTCAAGTAACACTTCAAAGAAAAGTAAACATGTGCAAACCCAAGTCAGAACCTACAGGAGCTGCAGGTAGTAAGTGTCAAACCCAGGGAGCAGCAGATTAAGTTAATCAGGGAATAGCTACAGAAACGTACTTGGGAACTAGCTGGGGTCAAGAATGAGACATGGGAGTGGTCAAAAATAAAAAATAAAAATTAAAAAAAAGGAACTGCAAATATACCCTGTTACCACAGACAAAAATTTAATCTGCCAAAACACAAAGACTTTTAAGGTCATAACTCAAGATTTAATATTTCAACATGAAAAGAAATCCAAGCCATTCGACTTATTTGGGCTTTTGAAACAAATGCAAATGTCTCTGTTTAAAAATTGCTTTCAAATGAGAAAAACAAATCAATATATATTAATATATCACCCAAAATAAAAAACATAACACACTCTTCATTGTAGAGCATGCTGCTCATTCAGAATAAAGACAGGACCAAGAAAGTAGAATTACATTTCATGATGTCATAAAAACATTAAAATCTGTGATCATTAAGTGCACCATCGTACAGGAGTAGCGTGCTCAGAGTGGAAATGTTCTATACCTACCAGCATCCACCTTTATTAAAGCAAACAAATCTTTAGGACACTACCTGAAACTGAAATCAGTAATCACTGGGCTCCATTCAGCTTGCCTTAAGTTTCAGTCAGGCACATTCCAGCTAGTAGCACCTGTTATGCCTCTTCATGATTGTATTCCAGAGATCTTTACATCTGTGAGCAATTTTTTATGGTTTTTTTTTTTAGAAAAAGACTGGCTTTTGCAATCCTTGCAATGCTTATCCTACACAGATCCTGCAAGTAAACTCTGTTCTGAGCAGCACAAGTTGGGGCTTTTTTCAGAAATCTGAGAGCTGGACTTATGTTGGCAGTAGGTACAGTACAACAACTGGATGTATTCAACAGTTCCTCAAAAAGGTCTGAAAGGAAGATTTCCCTAAAGACTGTTTAAAAAAACCAAACCAAACCCAAAGCACTTCACCCAAGATCTGTTCAATCCTTCTACCCAAGTTTGGAGCTTGCCAACTTTTAAGAATGCCAGGAAAAAGGAGGGAATGAGGTGGAGAGAAAAGAGAATTAAATTATTCCCAATTTGTACCGATGAAAAGCTTCAAGTAAAAGGAAATCCACTTGTTCAAGATCTTGCTACATGCACAGTCCCTCATCAGCTGAAAGCCACAGTAGTTAGCATTGGGTGTAACAGCAGATTGATCATTCATAAAAAACACTGGCAACGTTCCTTCATCCTCAAGAACTTGCATCCACGGTTCTCTGTCCCGAAGCTTCTTAAAAAATGTCTATGGTTCTGCACATTTCATACCAAACTGGAGGGAAATGGTAAACATGTCTTGTCTCAATGCAATCCCAGCGAGCCAACCTTGTCCCCAGGAGCTGGGTGTCATTTCCGAGTCTGGCTCTTCTTTGGCACCGCGGGTCGCTTGGCTTGCCACAAGTGGTTGTGGATGGTGAGAGCATCCACGCTCACCGACATGGTTTTGGCTGGGATCACGTTAAACTGTTTTCTGTCCGAGCTGTACTTATAGAGTTTATCAATCATTTTCTTGGTGATGCTCTTTGGCCCTGTCCCAGTGAGCTTGTAGATCTCCTCGGTGTCGGGGTAGTAGCAGTAAAGTGCTCGGAACTGGCAGCCGGCGTCGCGGAACAGGATGATGTAGTGGTTGGCATCACATTTCTCCAGTTCCTGCAGCAAAAACAACCAGGCACAGGGGTTGTTCACAGGGAGAATCATGCCAAGATTGAAGTTGAATTGTTGTTCCTCTTAATGTAATTTTCTAGGTTTATAAACCTAAAAGCAGAACTCTAAATACAAGATAGTGTTTTCAACGGGGAAAGCAAAAAATGCTCTGACAGCCACGTTTTAGGAAATGGAATTCACACATCACATCAATGGCATTATGAAATCAGCATTACAGACCCACTTGATTAAAAGTGCATTAATAGTTTTAATGTTTACCTCTAATATTGAGTTCTTATGTGGTTCATTCACTTTTCCAGCAAGACAGCAGTGAGATATAGCATTGTGAATAATAGGTTTGTTGGATTTGCTGCTAGGTTCCTTAAATAATTTTGGACCTAAGGAAGAGAAATAAGTAAAAATTATCTGCCTTACATTTATGAACACTAAGATTTTCATTCAAAGTGAGAAAAAGAAAAACCCCATTATTTTTCTAGGATGACTTACTTGTAGAGATATTAAACAGAACAAATACACCTGACAACTTCTCAAAAATAACATGAAACACATCACAGGTTTTCCTGACCTGGTATTCATAACAAATGAATGAAACAAACTAAACATAAGCTAAAACAAAGCAGGCACCTGTGTATTCTGCCACTGAAGCAATAGAAGATGCTGTGGAAGCGTTCTCCCAGTCTCTCTCTGTGTTTCTGCTGGGATTTCTGCTCAGAATGGGTAAGGACTCCATTGATTCAACTCTGGGAGGGAAATAAATAAAAAAATTTATGCCAAGATTTTGGGTTTTGGTTCTATAATCTCACACAAATGCAGCTGTTCCTGAATGGAACAAATTATTCTCCCTTATCCTCCCCAGAACAGTCAGATTCTCCTTGCTAGAAATCAAAGCAAATATCTGACTCCTCTGTGAGAAAATAAAACAAAACTGCAAGTTTGTACAGAACACTGCAGTTGGCAGCCACATAAAGCAGATGAATTCAGCAGTGCTGATTGTGCTCCTGTGCCAGTGAGCTGAAGCAAACAGCACTGAAGCACAAAACTGTTTCATGCCCCAGGACCAGAGAAACCCCAGAGAAGCTGGCTGTACCTCTGTGAGGGAGTGCCACCAGAGTGAACACTTTCAGGCTCAGTTGTTGCTGCTGAGGCCAAGGACAGACTGGAACCAGACTGAGCACTGCTCAAATTATCAGCTGCAAAACAGGAGAGCAAATGTCAAACACATTTGGTTACAGCAGATTTGAAACTCGGGGAGAACAAACAAATGCAGATTCTTACGTGTGGAAGAACACTTCGTGCCTGAATCACTGTAAGATTCCTCACGATGGACTGACTTTGGCCTGGGTTTTTTGGGCTTGGATTTGGGCTTCCCAAGCCCTTGCTCCTCCAAAATTTGCTGCTGTTTTTTCCTCAGATATTCCTGCTTGATGAGTTCTCGCCGAGCCTTCTCCTCCTCCTTCCGTATCCGATCCTCCTCGGCTTTGCGGCTGCCGAGCGAACACAAGAACAGTGAATTCAGCACAGAACAACTCCCTCATCTCCAAACCAAGAGAAATTCTTTTCTGGGCATCATTACCGAGCTTCATCCCTTTTCTGTTCCACCTCAGCCTCCAGCTGCTGCTTCCTCAGCCGAGCCTCCTCGGCCTTGCGCTGCTGTTTCAGAAGGAAGGCCGCACGTTTTTTGGCCAGCTCATCCTCTGCCTTCTGCTCATCCTGCAAAACCCAAAGGCATGGGAATTTTAAAGAACAGTAGACAATATATTAAGCTGGACCTCACAAGATTGCTGGAGAATTTTAAGAAAAATTATTATTTTTGGAAATCTTTATATTTTTAGAATTGATGAGTGTAAATCAAAACCTCTTCTTGCTCAAGAAAAAAAATCAAGAGACAGTTTTAGTGTTCCGTTAAGTCTGTGAGGAGAAAAAAAAAGGCTCACCTTACTCTGACTTGTTTTTAATCATCACAAAACCTTCTAGACCTGCAAAGTGCAATGCAACTATGATGTGGGCCAGGAAGGACACCACAAATAATCCCAGTGCAATGACAACCAGTGAATATTAACCACACTACAAAGACCCCAAAAGTTAAATTCCCTGAGACTGAGAGTAGTTTGACTTTCTTGAAAGAAAAGTTAAAAGAGAAAGTATCACCACATATGTGGTATTGTCAATAATCATTGCTAAGCACAAATTAAGACACTGAATGTTTTGAGAGCAGATCTCTCCCTTTTTCCAAAAGCAATTGTTTCCTAGTGCAGCTTTTGTACATCCAAATATTGCAACCAATGAGGGCTGTGCTCCATCAGGAGGCTGGGAAACACCAGTTCTAATGCTGTGTGAGTGTGTAACAGGAACCAAAGAGAGAAAGGTAACACATTTACCTTGAAGAAAAAACCCACACCAGACTTCTGATCACCTTCACTAATCATATCCGTGGTGCTATCCTGGTTGTCAAGTTCTCCTTCCTCTGGAGCTTTTAAGTCAGACAAATCTACTTCAATGAGATTAGCCTTGCTCCTCAGGGGCTCATCCACTGGGACATTTTCTTTTCCTGAGCCATCAGAAGAATTCAGCCCTGTTTCCTTGAAGCTGTTATTCACCTCTTTGCTCATTTCAGACAGAATATTTGCATCTTTGGAGGTGGAGAGAACAAGTGCCCTTTGATTGCTCTCATCATGAAGTCTATAGGTATCAAAGAAACACTTCTCTTGGGAACCACTTCCATGATCAGGACTGCCTTCCAACCCCACTTCCGTGGGTGTCTTTGCCAAGCTGTTGGGTGGGAAAGGTCTCAGATGTGGGAGGTTTTCTAGGCTGGGTGTTGGGGTTTTAACACGTGCAGAATTCTGCTGCCTGTCCTTGGGGACTTTGAGCTCTGAAGGCCTCCCTGGCCGGGGAGTCCTGCCCTGGCCGAGCCGCGGTGGTTTCCGCAGGCTGTTCATTCCAGTTGGAGACAGGGGCTCAACAAAATGAATCGAAGGTTTCACCTTTTGGTCCTGAGAGTTACTTCTGGTTCCTGGGGATGGCACTGTTGGAGATTTCATGAGCAGCTCCTGCTGCTGGGAAATCTTTAGGATGGCCTGCTGCAGGGTGCTGATTGTTTCATTCAGCTTCTCAATGGAAAGATCACATTCATTGATATCTGCTTCAGTCACGTTGTCTTCTAGAAGGGCAACAGAAATAATTTTACTTTTTTCCAAATCGTGCATAGCAGCAGGGTCTTTTGGTTTGTGTTGCTCAGCAAAGGCCAGGCTCTCCTGCATTTTTACTTTTGCTACTTCTTGAGAATCATTGAGCATTTCTTCTCTCTCCTCCTCTTTCACAAGAAACTCCTCAGATTTGGAACCCAAAGAAACTTCATCTAAATCTTCCCCGTTGTGCCGAGAATATTCTTTTCCAAAATGTTCTGGTTTAAGAGGCTGTGGACCATCAGGAGATTTCCCTTTCTTAACAACATGCAGGAAAGCTGCCTTGCCCAATTTTAGTCTCTGCCTTGCTGATAAGGCTTCCATCTTCTTCTTCTGAGCCTCTATGGCCCTGCGCTTCTCTTCCAGCTGCATATGGAGCTGCACCAGCTCCGAAGCTAAAAGATTCACATTGTCTTTGTTCTGCCTGTTGGGGCTCTGCTCTCTCTTTTGTTTCCACGTGGTCAGCGGTGCTGGGCAGCTTTCTGACCCATCTGGGGTGGTTTTTTGGGAACTACTGGTGCTGGACTTGGTCTCGTAGCTGTTGAGCCTCTGCAGCTTCCTCTCTGCAAAGCTGGTCATGCGGACACTGCCGCTGGCCATGGACACGCTGCTCACCTGGGAGATGGTGCTCAGGCAGGGGCTGGAGCGGCCGCTGGCATCGTCCTTGTCCTCGTGCTCTTTCACCTTCATGTCCTCCTGCAGCTTGGCAGATTCCTCCTCACCAATGTACTTAGTGACTATGGGATGGTTGTCTATGACTACCAAATCCTGGTCAGCATCTTCCATGTCCAAGAGATCGGGCTCTGAGTCCTGTCTCACCATAGTCCAGGTTGTGTCCTGAACGTGCAGGTTGAGACCTTTCCCGTAACTCACGTTGCCTTTACTCGTTACCTCATCGTCGGGTTTAGCAGCATGAAGAAAGAATCCTCCAGTGGGCAGCTCCTGAGAGGAAGGATCTAAACTGCTACTAGCCAAAGGTCTGGAAGCTTCTACACCAGCTTCCCCCAGGGCCACTGCATCTGCAGAGCTGGGATCTGCAACTGGAGTGAAATCAGAGCTAGAAATTGGAGTAAAAGTCCTATTGAGGTCATGCTCACCATGGCTGCTGGTCGCTTTCTTGCGCAGCAAAGACAAGTGTCCTTCATTTAACCTCTTTGTCACAAAACTCCTCTGTTTCCCCTCCCCACACTCATCCTCTTTATTGATGACCTGTTTTTCCTTGGCTGGCTTCAGCACCGCAGGCATTAAAGGCTCCAGGTAGAAACTCTCGGCTTTGCTGTCCGAAGGGTCGCTGTTTGTTTTTGGAGACCACGCTGTGGCCACTATGCTGGGCACCCTGGCTGCTGCATTCTGCACCTCAGGGTCACCACGGCTTGGCCTTTCTTCAGATCTGATGATTGCAATGAGCTCTTCATCTTCATCCTCCATTTCTACATTGTTCAGCAAGCTCTTCCCGTTGGCTTTCACCGATGGAGGGTGGGGCTGATTTTTGGGGGTTACATTGACAATGTTGGAAGCAAGACTGTCCTTGCTGATGGATCTGGCCAGGCTAATGCTGTCACCAGAGCCAGGGTCCACATCAGTACTGGCTGAATGATGAAGGGCAAATGGTGTTGGCTGAGACAGAGGCCTAGAAAAGATAAGAAGAATCTACTGACACTCAAGCACGACAAGGTACATTTTGTTGAAATAAAGACCATGATGCAGACAGCTACAATTGTTGTTTTATTTTAAAAATGCATCCTGTTTCACAAGTGACCAGCAAGACCAAGCAGCAACTTCGGACACCTCCATTTTCAACAGCACTTCCTGAAAATCACATCTGACGTATTTTCAATTGCAAATCTGAAATCAGTCAGCTCTGAAAGTGCACATCAGGAGAAAACAAAATTAAGTGATTGTCAGTGCAGGTCTCGGGCAGTGATATCACATTACCACAATCCAATTGTCACAGCATCATTTCCTCAAGCAATGCTGCAATAAAGAAATGCCTCCCTTACCTGGGTTTCCTCTCTGGCCATGCCAGGACTGCCCCTCGTGGCTGCCCATCAACGCGGGTCAGAGAATTCGAACGGTGCCGGTGGCCTGAAATGGTTTGGAATTGATAACACTTTAGAAACAGTCTTTAAACCAGCACTTTTACCTCATTTAATAGCAAATATAGAAACACAATCAACTCCTTCCCCAACAGGTGGCAGCAGAAAACAGATTTGCTGCAGCTGCCAGCAGACACAGTCAAAGCCTGAAAAAAATTAAAATCCACTAAGTTTCTTAAAAGATCTTTAAGATTTACTGAAATTCAACATTCTCACCCACTTGTGTTACTGCAGATTAATTCAATTCCAAATAATTTATAGAAATTAACTTATATTTTAATTAAATATTTTACTGACATTGACAGTCATTGCCTGTTGAAAGGCAAATTCAAGGCAGACTTACCAGGGCTGTCTTCTCCCTGTAAAGATTTTTGTTGCTTTTGCCTCAAAGGCAGCAGTGGATGGGAAGGGCTGAAGGCAGGGCTTCCTCCTTTGCCACTAATTCAGAAAAGCAAAAAATTCATTACTACAAAGAATTTTTATTTTCTATAATCAGAAAAAACATCCAATTGTGAAATTACACTGGTTAGTTTAAAACATAGTATCATTCATTTTTAAGAAGTTCCTTAAAGAAGTTTTTTCATGTGTAACAACACAAACGTAAAGTTCAGGTAGTTGACCTGAAATTAAACTAAGTTTCTAAACACAGTAGAGTTAAGATGTAAATAGTAAATTCAAGCCAAAGAGAAGGCTGAAATAACTTAGAGGTCACCATGAAATTTATGTCAGCTGAAAACCCTTTTCAATAACCCTCCTGCACAGATCATGTTGAATTTTTTTTTCACAGCAGCCCAGAATGGTTTGGGTTGGAAGGGATCTTTAAGACCATCCAGTTCCAGGCCCTGCCATGGACATGGACACCCCCCACAAGAGCAGCCTGCTCCAAGCAAAGCTCTCTGGAGCTCCTTTAGGCACTCCAAGGTCAAAATGCCAACTGTAAGCAGCACAAACCCCCAGGTTACCCCAACCAGGCATAAATGGAAGGAAGAATGACATGCAGACACTCACAGGTAGTCAGGCTCCTCAGGGTGCAGGTAGTACCTGCTGCAGGCCTCAGGGGCTGCCTGGGCTGGGGGCTGCAGCTCTGCTGGGCTGGGGCTGGCAGGCGTGGCCAGGAAACTGCGCTTGGTGGCGTTGGAAATGGGCACAGGCGGCCGGCTGCTCTTCTGCTGCATCACTGCCTTGACTGGGCACAAAGGGACAGCATCAACACAACTCAGGCAGGAGCAGAACTGCACAGGAAGCTCTCAGATTGCAGAGGGTACAATGGAAACTTTGTCTACAGTGTAACCTGAACTATCAGTCTTTATTTAAAATATCTGTCTTCTGGGGAGCTTAACGAAAGTTACAAATTAATAATTAGTTAGTGGGTTTAGGACGGGAATTTCCCTGCCTCAAAAATTATCCATTCAAAAAATTAGAACTCGAGTGGATCTAGGGTTAATTTGCCTTCTGCTTTACTGCTTTTCAAAGATCCCCAGCAAGAATAAACCTTGAACAAACCTTGAATAAACCTTGAACAAACCTTGAAACCCAAGAATAACCCCAGCAAGAAATAAAGCTTCCAAGGGAACAACCCTAGGCAACAGTTTCACTGCAATGTAAGTATTTTTTAAATACCATGCTCAATTATCTGTGGTTACAAACTTACCATCTTTTATTTCCTGGATATCTCTTGGTTGTACAAAGTCTGGTTTGACATTCTCAAACCACCAGAAGAGTTCTGCAATGAACACCATGACATTAGGCTGAAACAGAAAAAAGGGAAAATTACATCTCACAATTCGAAACACTCGTGATTTTACCCACATTTTATTGAAAAATACATCTTTTGTTATGTTTCTTACCTTTAAAACCAAAGGAGCATACAACATGTCCTCCAAGGTGAGGTAAAAGCATTTGTTTAGGTACTCATTTGAGAATTCCCTCAAAAGCTGAATGTTATAGAGGCTGTCTGCAATAGATGTCACCTCCTTCAAACAGATATCTGGGAAAGGGAGAGGGCTGAGTAAGTTCTGGCAGTGTCCAAGGGATCCCCCTTCCACCCCCACCTCACAGAAACACTAAATACAGGAACTGCACAGACTCTACACCAGCACTGGATAGTTACTGGCTACCAGTGACATTTCTCTACCTGCTCAGTACCAGGGGGACAGGAAAAGGAGGGAGAAAACCACAGAGAACAGTATCAGTTCTGCATTCATTTCTGAATCCACGGGGGATTCTGTCTATCACAGCCACAGAAAAGGTAAACAGGCTACAGAGAACACACAGAATGACAAAATACAAAAGCAATTAAAACCAGACATCTTGATTTGCATATAATAAAGGGTTACTCCTAGGATTCACAGTGCTGGTTCCTTCTGAAAACACTCAGGAGCTCTGCAAGGTACAACATATCTGAGAATTTAAAAACCAATACAAAATGTTGATTTGCAGAAGTTAATGCAACAAGGACATTGATTTATTAAGGAAAACATTTTCTGGGGAAGAGAACTCAAGTTTTGCAATGCTCAAGAGTGACAATTTCTGCAGATTGAGAGAAACCATTTCAAAATCTAGATTTTAAAATGCCAAGCTATGCCAAAAAAAACATGAGAATTATCAGCTAACAGTGGTGGACACGTCCTCCATTTTTATGGCATTGAAACCAAGCTCAGTTATTTGAGCAAAGAAAGCCACATCATCTAAAACTGGACAAGAAAGGATTCTTTTGTAGCTCAAAATATACAGAGCATAATCTTCTAAATACAGTTAAGTAAAAACAAAGAAGATCCAAGAGATTATTTCTTAGATGCAGATTCCATATGTGACCTGCCATAGTCCACTATCTATTAAATGAGCAGCAGTTTTAACTTTTTTGTGTATTTCTAGCTCAGCTTTCAAAGCCTGAAAGCTTTTTATTCCTTTTTTTTCCCTCAAAGCCTTTATTACATACCATCCAGTTTCATTTGCTCTGGACAATAATAGTGAATCACAGCTAGAAGAGCAGCACCATCGCTACCATCCTTCATCAGATCTTCCAGCACAGGGAAATAGGGTAACTGCCTGCTGGAGAGGTGTTCCCTTCTGTAACGCACCTACAGAGACAAAACAAGGGCTCACATCATGCTGGAGAGGAAAAAAAGACATTAAATCCCCAAAAAGCAAAGAAAAAGGAATGTGTGTTAAGCATTGGAAACTCGTTTCGCTGGATCCTTTCTGCCATTCTGCCCCGAGTCAAACCCAGCTGACAAAGCTGTGCTGTTCTCCCCATGGAAGCCAGTTCTGAAGGAAATGGTGTTTCTCTTTTAATCCTGGAATGGTTTGGGTTGGAAGGAACCTTAAAGATCATCTAATCCAACCCCCTTCCACAGGCAGGGAACCTTCCACTAGGGCAGGTTTCTCATCTGCCCTTCAGCCTCCTCATGCCCAGAA
>WBND01000335.1:0-14953 GCA_013398595.1 Tychaedon coryphoeus
TGTCCTACTTAGGATAACTGCAAAAGCTCAGCTTCACTATGTCCCTTCTCTCTTAGCCAGGCCTGGACAACACTCTCCACACAGATCTTTAATTGAAAAGAGATTTCTAATATATCTTTCTAGTAGAAACATTAAAATATGCCACTGTATTTATGTGTATCAATCATCAGTTCCCAGGTAATACGGAACTTAAAAAATGTAAGAACCTTTCATAAAATACTTCTCTAACATCTTCAGCAGGGTTCAGAAGATGTGAAAATACTATGTGTGTGCCTAAAAAGCATTCTTCTCCCATGAAAACTGCCTGATTGTCTTCTCTTGTCACAACAGAAAAGACAGTTCTTTGTGCTTGTGCATACACTCTAGTTAGAAAAATGGTGAATTTTTACCAACTGAACACTGGCTAAAAATAATCTGTGTGCACTAATATTTGCAACATTTAAGAGAATGGTGAAGGGATATTTTTAATACAGGAAAATAATTTATCCAAATTTCATTAATGTAAATAAATTTTTCTATCAATTATATTATTTTTATAATTATTAAAATTACTTATCAACTCTAAAACTGACTTCAAGGGCTGATTCCTTTACATTGCACTGCAAAAATTCTGTGAGTTACCACTTTGAAATTCACTCAGTTTGCACGAGTACATGATTTTATGTGTTGAGTGAATTCTTCTTTATGCTTCTAGAAACACGTTGCTCAGTTCCATCAGTAGGTAACACTATATTTCTAAACAGCCTCCTGTGGTTGGATGCACAATAAAAGGGTGCAGGCATGTGTGACCATGTACACTTGCACATATGTTCTTTCTTTACTTATAATGTAATGAAAACCTGTAACTCAAATGTGCTCATAAAAGTGATTAGAGAATGGAAAATATTCTCATCAGCTGGAAAAAATATCTGTGAATTGGCTGCCGACTGTACATACTATGCAAAAGAGGAGCAGCAATTGCTACAATTTTTTAGCTCCAAGACAGCATATTGATGGTAACTCCTTTTTTTTTTTTTGGTGAGTAAATTTCTAATGATTCATTACCACTGTTTAAAGGCAAGATATTTGACTTAAACATAGATGCAATTTTACAGGGATTTTTGGAAAGTGGTAATAAGTTGCAATTTCAGCACTGTTGATGTGTGTGTGTGTTTGTATGTGTGTGTGTACATATACATATACATATACATATACATATACATATACATATACATATACATATACATATATTTACAATATCCATCCCTTACTGCTCACTAGTGCTGATGTTGACAGCAGGCTTTAGCTCCACTGCAATTGTATTTTTAAAGTGATAGATTTCACTAGCAGTGCTATTACAACCACAGAATGATAGGAATAATTTTAAAATGTGATGAAACGATTTTCTTATCTTGCTTAATGACAATGTTGCCTATGCAATCTGCCAAATTACCATTAAGAGATATTTTAAATCACTTCAATAAATCTTAAAATGATTTTCAGATATCACTTAATGCTTTCCAGTTGACATAACAAATGAACCATTTCAGATTTCATTGAAAGCTCTTTAGTATATGTCATCAGTCTGTTTTGGAAGATTTTCAAAATGTGACAAATTGCACTAAATCATTTTGAGACACCCCAGCAGCATTTATACAATTCTAA
The DNA here is from genome assembly GCA_013398595.1 of Tychaedon coryphoeus. Classification (NCBI taxonomy): domain Eukaryota; kingdom Metazoa; phylum Chordata; class Aves; order Passeriformes; family Muscicapidae; genus Tychaedon; species Tychaedon coryphoeus. The sequence continues at coordinate 1,645 of WBND01000335.1, forward strand.
AGTATTATGAGAGCTTTGTAAATCATTGTAGATTGCATATCAACCTGTGGTTTTGTCACATAACAGAAGCAACAGAAATAAAAATCTGACTTGGTGAAATATTCCCTTTTCCATCATATCATTTTGTTTAGCAGTTTTTTGTGTTGACATATTTTGAATCTGCAATAATGAGAAGAGCTAGTTTCAAAATTAGTTTGTTCAAAATTTGTATGGAATGACATGATATCAGTCCTCATGAAAGAACTGACCACATTATTATTGCCTATAGAACAATGCTGGCAGTCTTAGACCAACTATGGTCAAGATGTAGGAGATGCTTTTTTAAATTACGTAGCTAGTGAAAGCTGTTTAAAAGTATTTATAATGGATGAAATATAAAAATTGGTGTGATTTGCATTTTTTCATCTCTACAACAAATGCAATGCAGACTAAGATGTATTTTTTCACCCTGAGAATATTTTTGAAAGATGCACTAAAAATTTTATGAAATGTGATCTTACTATTTGTACTATGCCTGCAAAATAAAAATACAATAAAGCATAATAAATAACAAATTTAGGATTACCACTCAAATTATTGTGCTGACATTCACTAATATAACTCACTTTTTAAAAAAAACATTTCTGGGTCTATTTTTATTTTATCATCTGCCCACAATTGAATATCTGTGTTTCTCTTTTCTTGAACTGAAAGTCTGATTCAAAGGTCAAAACTGACTGAATCTTATTCATGTCACTTCACTGATGGCAGTACTAATAAAGAACCAATTGTGAATTTTTTTCCTGAAAACTTTATGGGTATCTATGGAAACAGATCCTACTTCTTCCAGACTCCAAAGAGTCTCATCAGGTAGGCAAATATTTGTATCAAAAGCCATTAGGAAAGACATAATAGTAGAACCTAGGCAATATAAAATAATGTACATATTTATATAACCATTTCCTGGCCAGAGAAGCCTGATAGTGTAGTAACACTATTGTAAGCTCAAACATCCACAGAACAGAAATGGCAAGTACAGCACACACACACAGTGTGTGATGGATAAGCATTCTTGTACAGCTCTATCAGTGTATTTAATTTCTGACCTGTAAAGCCTTGCTTTTCTGGTCCTAAGACTCTCAAGAGCACGGATTATCAGTCATGCAGAAATGTATTCTGATATAGACAAATGTTCACTGAAGATTAAATTAAGAACCAAACTCACTTTATGTGTGACTTAGTACAAATGTCAACACAAATTGCTAGTAGAGAAAAGTTGAAGCACTGAACCACCATGACATCTACTTTTATAATGTCTGGGGCTGTGTTTTTAATTAAATTTCCGCTTTTGCTAATCTCTGTTAGCAAAATCTGGGAAGCCATGTAATTTTTAACAGGACATATCAGAAGTAAGAATGAGTACAGAAATGGAAAAAGGCTCACAATTTTTGTGCAATGCCTTAAAGAGTGACTCTTGCCTCTTGAAGAGAAAAAAGATCTTCCAGGTTACTTTATCATCATAAATACCTTGCTATGCTACATGAATGGAATATTTTCTGACATCTACAACTTAGGAAAAAAAAGTAAGCATTGAGTTCAACTTCCATCAAAGTGTTCCATTAGGCTAGAAGAAGAGTAATATATTTGCTCCCTACAGTTACCATTGTGTGATAAAAACTACTATGAGAAGTAGGGAAGCCATCAGACCAACAGCTGTTTTTTAGCATCTCCCAGTAGTGTTATCACATGGGAGTGGGGAAGGCGTGGGCAAATGGTCTTGCATTAAAAGATCCGTCAAATTTGTGTGAAAAAATAACATGAAAGTGCTGTAAGGAAAGCAATTTTATTGTTCCAGTAAGTTGTTTTGAAACTAAGAATCTGTGATGCCAGGTTTATCTAAACAAGCAGTAAGTTTCAGCATGGACCATTATCCATACTTGTTGTCTGCTTTTCCTTATAAGGATTAGTATATTCCTTGTCTCTGAAAATCTCTTCTCCAGTAATTTTGTCTACTTTTTTGTAGTTTCTTCTGCGGTTGCTTTTTAGGTTAGATACCCTCAGGTAGAAGCCATTTAAATAAAAAATAAAATTTGTTAAAAAAAAAAAAAAAAAAAAGAGAGAGAGAGAAAGAGAGAGAAAGAGAAAGAGAAAGAAAAGAAATCCTCGAAAACTAAAAAAAACTCATCCCTCCTTTGAAAGGCCAAATCATCTCAATTCCTTAAAGCAATCTGAGTTTGTCAGCTTTTTCTACTGTCTTGGAGATAAAATTCTGAAGCAGATTTTCTGTGGGAAATGGGGATTTTGCCAGGATTCTCTGTTTAAGTTTACCTGTATTCACAAAAGATAGCACTTATTATATGGTAAGTGAAAGACCAAGTAATATAATATTACAGTGACCACAAGCTGAAATAGTATAATTTTTTTAATAATTGGAAAAGACTACAAGGGAAGATTTGTTTTCAAGATTAACTCTAAAATAGTAAATTAACTTTGTGCAGAAGTAAAGAGGCTGTTAAAATTCACAATATTGTTTGGAATGAGTTGTGAATATGAGTCAGGGTAGAAAACCGATATACATGATAGGTTAGTGATTTGTATTAAATAAAAGCAAAAAAAGTGTAACTGAGTCCTGAGGAAATGAGTTCTATAAAGACACTGCCATTCTGTGCAGAAAGTACTGGGACATGTGAATGCTGAGAGAAAACACGGAGGATGATATTAAAAATATTGTGGAAAGCAGAATAGGACGAATTATGAGAAATATACTTCCTAAGCCTTTTATATACAGCAGGATAATTGCTTGACATGAAGTATCAGGGTTTTGCCTACTTTTTTGTCTTCATGTACAGTTCCAAAAGTGACATTCCTAGAAACATGGTCTTTTTATGTGTGTGGCTTTTTACTAAGCATATGCCATTCCTTAAGAAACTTAAAATGAAACATAGTCTTTGCCTAATATGTTTGATTAGCTCGGAAGAGTTTGCATAATTTGCAGAACATTATTGTATGAGAAGTTAGAACTCTGTTGGTGTTTTCTCTCATTTTAAGAAACTACTATTTCTTTGGATGCCATAAAGTGCCTGGAAAATTCAAGGAAGTGTCAAGTTACATGGCTCGAATTTATTACCTATGCCATGTTAATTTTAAGGGCATGTGATACATTAAACTAAGTTGAATTAGAAACCATTAGAACAACCAAGAATAACTCATGAATTAAGATCTTAGTCTTCATTGTTTTGTTAACTGTAATGTATCAACTGTCCTGAATGCTTGATTATTATCTTCTGACAAACTAACCACTTTTAAACAATCAAGCAATCAAACAAATAAATGGGACTATGCCTCTTCCTAAAGCAAGTCTCAGAAAGAAAGCTGAATTTTGAAATGTGTGTAAAATATTTTAAAATAAAAAAAATTCTCTGAGAATTTTTGACAAATCTCAGGTTCATAATAAAAACCTGATACATGGCAAGAGTCTGGCAGGAGTAAAGGAATCATAGCTGATTTTCTGCTACCTGTATTACTGATCTCCTCCAGCTCTTGAAAATTTACATTTTCCACTTATTTTGCAGAGCTAAATACACTTGGAAACAAAATTTCTTTGTGTCTTATCTGAATTGAGTATAATTTAGGATGTTGACACAACTTCAAAAACCAAAGTGCTTATAAGCTTGATTTAGTCTCATAAAATTAACAGTTTTAAGGAATATACTTAATTTTTTTGTATTTTCTTATCCTCAGCAATAAGTTAGAGAAAGCTTTGTTAACTTGGAGTCTCAACACAGTCTCACCTATAATGTCCACTCTTCAGATCTGATTCTACAATGTTTTATCATAATCTTTAACTCATAAAACTTGAAAGCTTTCAGCTGTTGATAGCAACTCTAGATGCAACCATCCATCCAGCTCCTCATTCATCTAATAGTCTATCAGTCAAATGCATATGTATCCAAATTAATGGCAAGATTGCTATGGGGGGCTGAATCAAAGGCCTTACAGAAGTCCAAACAGATGACATGACACCCCACCTGCAGTGCTGCTTCCAGCTCTGGAGACCCCAGCAGAGGAAAGGCATTGAATTGTTGGAGTAGAAAAACCTAATTCCCAACAGACGACTACAAAGATTATTAGAGGGATGGAGCGACTCTCCCATGAGGAAGGGCTAAGAGAATCAAGATTGTACAGCCTGGAAAAAAAGAAGTCTTTAGAGTGACCTAATTAATTTTATACTTGGAAGAAATTCTTTACTGTTAGGATGATGAGTCACTGTATCAAGTTGCCCAAAGAAGCTGTGGATTCCCCATCCCTGGAAGGATGCCCTGTTCCCTGAAAGGCCAGGTTGAATCTGATTTTGAGCAGCCTGGTCTAGAGGAAGGGTCCTTGCCTATGGCAAGGGCTTGGATCTGGATGATCTTTAACATGCCTTCCTGTCACATTGCAGCTAGTCTGAAACTGTCGCCTCAAACTCAGCTAGCCTAGAAGTAAACAGGTCCTTGGGTGAGTGTTGAGAGCATGGATTTGAACACATACAAAGGATCCCAGTCAATTCATTGAACTCAAAGTGCAGATGTATCATTGGCAAGGGAAATGGGTATGTTAAGACCCCAACCAATCGCATGTGTATAGCCGAGGAGTTCAAAACCCTCTATTTAAGAAGGGTTCAGAACAATAAAGAAGATTTTGTCACATGAAGCTCAGAGGATGATGTCTCTGTCTCCAACCACAGCCCCAGTTAATGTTATAGCCTCCAACCAAGCCATTTCATGTTTCTATCACATTAGTTACTCTTGCCTTTTTCACTAATTCAGTCAGTCCATCATAGAAGACCACTAGATAAGTCATGATTTGCCATTAATTAAGCTAGTGGGTGTCTCTAGTCACCTTCATATCTTCCATATGTTTCAACGTGTTTTTCAGAAGTCTTACTCCATGATCTTGCCAGTCACCAAGATGAGGCTGACTGATCAGTAATTCCTAGGCTTCTAATTTTTACCCTTTTAAGAAATGAGTGCAATATACTCGATTTCCAGTCACTGGACACATCAGCCATCAGACTTCTGAAATATGAAGACTTAGCAATTACAGCTGGGTGTTCCACCAGGACCCTGGAATAAATCTTTTTGGGTCCCATGGACCCAGGGTCCTCAAGTGGCCTCAAACCTAATCTGCTCTTATGGTCAAAGGGATTTCATTCTACCAGTCCTTGCCATGAGATTCAGTGGCTGAAGAGATGTGGGAAGGGTGATAACTAGTGGCAATAACAAAGACAAAAAACTTTAGGAGAACCTCAGCATAATCCATGATGGTTCTCATTACTCCTACCTATATATCAGGAAGGTGGTTTCATTAATCTTTCTTTTTAAACAGATCTCTTGGAAACCATTTTCATTTTTCACTCTTCGTTCTTCTTGGAAACCCTTCTTTATTCCTTATCCACTGCCAAATCCCTCTCTGACTGTGCCTTACCTTTTCTGATCCTATCTCTTCAAAGCCATGCAGAATACTCTGTATTCTTTCCAGTATATACATCTCTGGTTCAATCGCCTGCATTTCCTTCTCATGCTTCAGTCTGACCAGGAGATCCTTATTTAACACTCTGATCTCCTGCACTCCTTGCCTGTTTACTGAAACAATGGAAATCTCCTGTGCTTTATGAAAAATAAAAATCCTTAATGGCCTTCCAGGACTGGTTTGCTCTTTTATTCCTGAGGATGTTTTATTGTAATTTCCTAAATAACTGAAAATTTACTCTCCTAAAATTCAAGGTCTTGGCTTTACTCTTACCTGGCCTGTATCTCACAAAATTCTAAGTTCCACCTGGACATTATCACTGAAGATTTGAAGTACTGCTATTCTTGACATATCTAATTATTCCATCCAGGCTGGTAAACTTCCCTGGTTGGACTATCTTCTGAACTAAGAAATTATTCTCAATACACTCCAAGAATGTTCTGCACTATTTATACTTGCTGTGTCACTTTTCCAGCAGTTGTCATTAGGATTGAAGGCCCTCTGCAGGACTGCAGCCTGGATGTGTGGTGCTTCCTGTAGTTGAATTAAGAATGCTTCATTCTCCTGTTGAGCTCACAGTCTCATGGTTAACACCAGCTTTAAGGTTTCTTTGGCTGTCTTGGCCCTAAATTTACCTATAAGACCTCAGCCTATCCATCACCATTTTCCAAAGCTCTCTGCAACCCAATCTTTTATATAGAGGACAACACACTTTCTTCTTTGCCTGCTCCTTCTAAGCAATTTATAGCCATTGATTCCATTGCTTCAGTCAGCTGGTTCATCCCACTGGATTTCAGTGACAGTTTTGATCACAGCTTTGTAGCAGCACAATGGCTTCCAACTCCCTTTTCTTGTTACGCAATATGTGCCCAGAAGAAGCAGTTCAGCTGTTCTATCAACCATGCCATCTTTTTAGAGGAATGAGCCCTAATTTCTCTGCGACATTTCACAGGGTTTGCTCTGTTGGTTTTTAAGACATCAGTAGCTCTTGAACTTTCTTTCCCTGAAAACTCCATCCTGTTCCTTCACTAAATCTACTTTAAATTTCTCATTGTAAATCTAGCAAGCTTGTCAGTGAGATCCTGTATTTCCACTTGGTCAGGTGAATTCTATCAGCTCCCAATAAGCCCATCTTCTCAAAGGTAAATCCATGATCGCAGAAGACAAAACTTTAGTTTTGGCACCAGTCCCTCAGCTAGGCATCCACGTGCTCAATTTTTCTCTACCTTCTTCAGCTGTTTCCTCTGACTGGGGGAATAGAAGAAAATATATGTTCCTGATTCTTTTAACTTTGAGCCAAGGGACATACAGTCTTTTTTTGATAGTTCTAAATCCTATAGTCATTATTATAGTCTTACTGTTTCCTGTTCTACATGGAACAGTAAGAGCAGATAATAACTTGTAGGATTCACCAGGCTTGACAGTACTGCAGTGACATCACTAATGCAAGCTCCTGAGAGGCAGCAAACAGCTCTAGTGAAATTATTTGGACAGAAAACTAGTACTTTTATGGTGTCGCTGGTGTTGCCATGATTATTTTTGCTTTTTTTTATATACCTTTTACGTATCCACAGTAGCATTTAGCATGCAAATTTGTAATTAAGTCTGATAACTTAATATGGTCCTAATATTCTGTTAGGCCAAGAAACCAAACCTTTTAGAGGCCTTGCAGTTGTAGGCTGGAAAACCTTATGCTATCCTTAAAAACCAAAGTCCTCTCTAAAATATATCCTGTAAACTAAGATTGGGCCCATCCAGGGGAGAATTCCTCAGTGTGGGAGAATATCATGCTATTCATTCAAGCCTGTCATTGGAGCATCTTTGTTAAATACTTAATTGGAAAGGTCTTTGAAATTATATACGCCATCTATTGTGTGGGTGTGTTTACTCTGCATCCCACCTTGACGCAGTAGTGCGTCATGAAGATCCTTACTAAATACTGAAGGAAAAACCCTTTATCCTTTAAGTGTGCCTGGCTCTCAAACTTTTAGAACCAAAGAAAAGGCATCATTGGTTCCACACACCGGTATGGGGTTGGAATAAATTTGCACTGTCTTATTCTCCTGGATCTTGTCTGTTATTCACATGATCTTCATTCTCTGAACTCAGTGTTGTACCATAAGCATGGGGCACTTAAGGGAAGGGGGAAGATTCTGCCTTTTGCTCCAGGCAGAGACAAGAGCCCAATCTCTTCATTGTGGGTTACTTGATTCAGTCACCCTGAGGCTGACTGAACTCAGGCTTACCTTTCCTCAGCAGCCTTAAGGCAGGGCTGTTGCTCAGACTGGGACAGTGCACAAAACCATCTATTGATCTCCTGATTATACAGTAAGCAGATGGCAAATTCTTTAGTACCTTATATATAGTTTTCTGACTGCAGATATTAAAATAAAAAAACTACTTTTCCCTATTTTTTTTCTCTCATTAAAATGTTATTTTGATCAAATATAGAACAATTAATCTGAAAGACAAAGCACTTGCAACAGTGGTGTCATTGTCGCTTTCTGCAATGTGAGCATTGACTTCTTGCCACAGTCAATTACTTACAATACAACACTAGATGAAGTAGTGAAATCTGAAAATATGCCTCCAGGCATCAAAACACCAGGGGATTAATACTAATGTTTCATTTACATGCAAGTAATGAAATGCTGTGTTGCTCAGGTTCACAGAGGAGCAGAGAAAGAAGGAAATCTATTTTCCTTGCATACATTTTAAAAAAAGAGAAAATACATTTTCAGACCTGAAAATATTACCCACAGGAGTTTGCATTCATGCCAAAAAATACTCCCACATCAAACTCAGGTCTCAGGTTAAATACTAGGAGCCTTATAATATATTTTTATGGAGGAACACACCCTCCCCCTACCACCACCACTGTATTTTTTCTGTATGCATAGTATTGTAGCCTTTGTCTCCCTTTCCAGGCTTTGTAAAACATACTGTAATGTCACCAGTTACCATATATTCCTTTTAATCCCTCTTGAAACAAAATAAATATGAACAAGATAAGAAAAATTCTTTGTTTTAGAAAGTTTTAAATAGGTTAAAACACAGAAAAGCTCTTTTGTCCCATGCCTATAAAAACATTTCACTAGCTTATTCCTGAAGGGACTGGAGAACAGACTGTCTGACTTTTTTTAGGTAATGCTCTTTAGCAATGGCTTTTTCTGATATGACAGTCAGATTATGACCTCTAATACAACATTACAATAATTCTGTGTTCTCATTTTAGCTGCTAGATCCAGAAAATGCATAGCTAATCATACCTTTCTGCCACAAACCCTGTAGGATCTGGGTTTGTGGGTTTATTCTGGCCAAAGACCACAGACAGACAAGACTGTAAAGTCTCTTTCTTTGAAAAATAACAGTAAGTTAAACTAAGAAGTGTCCATCTTAATTTCTGGTTTTATTTATTTTGTTCCAGTTAGAATAAAATAATATAAATTACTCACAAGGAATAAACATGATTACTATAATCTCCATTATCAGGCAGATCAAGGTCTAAATCATGAGACTTTTAAAGGCCTCTCTACCTCAAAAGGATGCTCTCAATAATTTTCTCAAGTTTTTAATTCTTGTTTACTCACTGTTGCTTATGCTAGCCTCTCATAATCTTGGGAAAAAGCATCCTCTACCACAGCCAAGTCTGCCAATTTCAGACATTTCTATTTGGCAAGGATTGATCTTTCTTTGTCTTCTTGAATGATTCTAAAATTGACAGTGCTGTTTGATTTGACAACAATGCTCATTTCTATTTCCTGGTAGACAGAAAACCTCATTATACCAAAACACTTCTGATCAACAGCTTGACATTTGCAGAGTGGCCTGTGCAAATGAAAGGATACCTTTTGCTCATTTGTCAGTGCAGCACAGAAAGACCAAAAGAGGGAGCAAACCACATTTTTATGTGGTCCCATAAGAAACAATTAACTTTTCCAAATGCTTTTGTCTTATTTTAAAATAGTTTAGCTAGAAAATAATTTGATGGAAATACTTTCCTGTGTTAAATGCAATTAAAGTTGTTACACTTCATCATTATAGCCTAAAGGACAAAACCTTCAGTGGACATCCATAAAAATGCTTCTTCAACCAGGAAACTGGCAAGTGGTTTTCTACTTGAATATTTTTTGTAATGGTAAGCTAAGATTAAAACAAATATCCAAGGATAGTGTCCTGATTTTCTAGTATCATCTTTTTCCCTCAAGAGGAAAAAATGTAGAATTTAAATTCTGCAATACACGAAATGTTAATCTTGCATTTGGTTAAGTACAAAGAAAAGTCACTGAAGCATGCAAAATCAAACATTTCAATAATTAAACAAGAGAATTACGGTTCTGTTTCCATTCTGATATTGTTTGTTTTTTATTAATACGGGGAGGATTTAGCACATGGTGAAGATTAACTTTATATGAGAAACTGATGAAAAATCAATGTTTTTTTGAGGTTTAGAATATCTTACAGTTAGTCTGCAATAAAACATTAAACAAATTTCAACAGTACATAATGGAAAGTGTACTCCTAAACTAAGCTGGGATTTTCAAAATTATCTGAACCAGTTAAGTCTGAAAAGGCCAATTTTCTTTATAAATTTAATTTCCTATTTTCACAGTCATTTACCATACACTTTCAGCAGAAAGGTCATCCTTTATTTCTGCCACAAGTTCTGCGAAGATATATGATATCTCAAAGCTTAAACACTTTATTTTTAAAGATTTATGTACATAATTTTCAGTCATACAAGTGGAAAGCTTTTTGTTAAATATTCTGAGCTTTTTGCAAAAGATGCTGTGTTTTAGAAGCTCCCCAAATGCAGGTAGATTAAATTTATTAATTAAATTTATTTAATGAATTAATTTTTTTTATTTAATTAAGAAATAAATTTTTATTTATTTTATTTATTTATTTATTATTTATTTATTTACTATTAAATTTATTAATTTTTTAAAATGCTGTACTAGTTTTCTGATCTTAAGGTCTTTTTTAATCTTACTGTAACACTCTTGGATATAAAAATATTTTAACAATCTACCTAAAGAAAATTATTTTTTGTTGCCTCAAATTCCTTCACTTCTGTACAAAGACTGATACACAAATCATTGAGAAATATTCAGTAAAACTACTTGCTTTGCATGCATGTGAAAGAAACCTAATGTAGACACTCTTTTGAGACTTATTTAGAATGCCAACAGGGAAAAAAGTTCATAGCCAAAAATATAATTCATAAATGGAAGACCAGGATGCACAACCATTTAGCCCATGTTCCACATAATCAGGGTATTCATTAGTATTCTGACTATTGCCCTGAGCCCATTCACTGCCATCAGTCACTGAATATTTTGAAAGAGATTGTCCTGTGAAGTCAAGGGGGAAAGACTCCTTAAAAAGATGCTCTAGCCCCCACAATTTTCTTCATGGCTGAAAGAACTGACAAGTGAACAAGTGAACAAGTGAACTGGAGGACAATAATTCTGATTTGGTTTTGAATGTTTGCCACCCACTTTGGATTTGAATTAAATACCCTGGAAGTTATTAATAATAGAAAATGAACTAGGGTTTGTGAGATTACACTGTATATTCTCTAGCTTGAACGTATCAGCTATATGACAACATCAAGTTCTTTTTCTTTCCGTTCTCCCAGTGAAAATATTTTTGTTCCAAGTCTCTTTCATTTGGATGGCCATTACCTGAACTACCTGCGTGATTATTAGGCTGAGCTTTTACAACAGGATTCTGAGAAGGCCAAATAATAGCACCACTAGCACTTACACATAAAATATAGACAGTACTCTCACTTTGTGAAAGTATGTTCGCATCTATATACACATAATTTCCTAGTTGCACAGCTTCTCTGAAATTGTCTCTCTTCTGCTCTTTGAAAATACTCTGCTGCTAAATTATAGGTTCCCTTACTCATTATTTATAAAATCCTTAGTTGATAAAGATTCCCCAATTCTTGATAACACTTAATCCTCAATACAGAAATTTTACATAGCTGTTCCTTCAGCCTGAACACCTGGGGGGGAAAAAAAAAAGGCACTTGGGGAAAAAGAAAGAAACATTACAAAAATATAAAATGTGTATATCAGTGATTCAGATTAGCTAGGGCTAACTGAGATATACCAGGAAGAATCTTCTGCTTTAGCACAAAAAATTCAATGGCTTTAAATAATCACAAATGGATTTTATTGATTTTTTTTTTCAATAATATATATGGCAATACACTGCTGTATGAGTTCAGATGGATTTTTTCAAACAGCTAAACTGTTTAAGTAGTTAGAAAGCACTTAAAGCTTAACATATGAAAATTAGATTTTTTTATCTGGTATTATGTGTATACAGTGTCCTATCTGTTTTATCAACACTTCTGAAATTTTTACAACTGAAAGTTAAATTTTTATAATTATTAGAAACTCTGCTTCATAAAGAAAATAAAATGTACCTTCTTGCAAGATAGTTGACTAAGAAGTGGTTCATTGCAATTTGTAAAAGACCTTTTATTTGATATTTGACTAAATTTAAGTAGCAACTAAGATAATGTTTCAAATAATGATCTGTGTGGGATGTAGTTGGCTTTGCACTCGAGTGTGCAAATTCCTGAGCAAATGCAACATCAAATAATTTTTTCCTCATCATTGTCCATGTATCTAGACAGATTCAAATAATGTATTAAAAGTACTTCTAGGATCACTTCCGTAATTTTTGTGAAATTTACAAGTTAATGTTTTCAAGCATAATTTCTCAAATCAGGATCCCACAGATTCTCTGAAGATCAGCATTCAAGTTTCTGCTTTGGAATTGATTGCATGAAGGATTTGGCCCAATAAAATAAATAGCACATTGAGAATTGAAAAAAATAAGAAACAGACAACTGCTATTAGACTTCTGGCAAAGGTCGCCATCATGTGAAAATAAGTAATTGCTTTATCGGTCAATACCAAGTTATTACTTTGAGAATTTTTTGGAAAGAAATGTTTAATTTTTAGGAGCAAATTAAAAATATTGTTACTTCTATGGAAACCCTTCTTTGTATATGAGCAAGCTCTTTTATGTCCAAGATGAGGAATAGTAATTTGGAAGATAACCTCAAAATACAGCTTCTTCTTTTTTCCCCATTATTTTCTTTTTTCTTTCCTTCTCCCAGAATATCCTACAATAGCAGAAGCAAAGTCTGGCAGCAAATCATAACTATCCTTAATTTTGGAAGTAGAAATTCTACTGCAGTTACCTTACTAGAGTGGAAAAAAAAATAGTCGAGTTGTAACTAACATTGTGCAAACACCACAGACTGATATTTGCAGTGCAGTACAGCGATGCACAACAAGACAAAACGTAAGATTTCCATGGTTTTCTGCCATCAAAGTAAGGCTGAAGTCCAGCTAAATTTACCAATAAGTACCACAGCTTAAAAATCAGAAAAAAATAATTTAAATATGATCTAATACTGATTTTTATCCATGTTATACACTCCCACAAGCCCTATCATAAACAAAAAGCTTTTGTTTACACAAAAATTCTGAAAAGCAGATCTACTTATTTTTTTTAATTTAATTTACTAAAAATAGTTTTGGCATCAATTTTCTCATCTTGCTTGTTAAACACACATGAAATCCACTGATTTTATCAATATGTACTGTAATGAGCATTGCAAGGAAAAAAAACGCAGTGCATTTACTCATTTACTCAAGTGTACCTTATTAAAACCATGTTGTCTATGTAACTGAAAAATTAACAAATCTAAAACTGCTCAGCCAGAAGTAGAACAAATATCTCTCTTCAAATTTAGGAAAGTTTCTTGTTGTTCTGCAATTATTTTTTT
>WBND01000335.1:18111-59057 GCA_013398595.1 Tychaedon coryphoeus
GATCAGACTTACTGTTGCTACTACCTTATTTTTATTTACATATGATAGTGTATAGAGACATGCAATTTCAGTGAAGCAGTACCTGCTGTGCAGGTAAAAATCTACACAGAAATTAGAACTCAAACACTTTTATATGAATTTTCAATATTTTTTAAAATTTTTATTTCTAAAGCTGACCATGAAACAAAGCTTCATTTGCTTTTAAATAAAACTTTTCATCAATGTGAAATATTAGTTACACCTATAAGAATCTACTTCAGGAAAGAAAAATAAAAGAGAAGGGAAACATAATACATAAATCACTGTGTCTCAGTAATTTAAAGGTCTTTGTGATCACAGTTGCACCTAATCTGTGCATATTATTTGGAGGGACAGGGTCATTTTTCAGATTTATCACTAAACTAATAAAAGAAGAAGACCTTCATTCCAAGCAAGGTGGGATATCTTTAAACTTTATTAATAGTATTCTTAGTAATAGTGAAACAAAATGCACATGCTTCCATGATATGTTGACTCTCCAAAAGCCTTTACGAATCTTAGGGCTTCATAAAATTTTTTATAATCAGGTAATCACTATAATGTTACCATACTTTGGAAAATGCATAAGCATAGCATTTGCATAAGATTTAATAGTCTAAATGGCTTATTAACTCCCATGTCCAGGTGAGGCACATTTATGTTTTGAAATAAATAATGATAATCCTTTCTTATTTTACTGCTAATAGAAGATTTTTCTGCCATGCTGTGGAAAGAAGCACTGCCTATAATACACGAAAGTAAACTCTAACCTTAAGGAAATGCACTTTACTTACTTCTTGCGCAAACTGAATCACTATTAACTTCTTGACTTTTCTTAATGGTTAATATATCATAGGGAAATTTTTTTAGCAGTCCTTGATAGTCAGCATGTTAGAAATATGGCTGTGTATTCCTCTATTTTAAGTATGTTTCCAGGACAGTTCAAATGAGGAAAATTGTTCCTGACAATCATTTCAGACTTAAACTGAACATGATTCAGGAAGAACACTCCAGATAATGAACCTTTAACACTTTCTGTATCTGCAGAAAAGAGATGTCCAACAGAAAATATACTATGATTATATCCCAGGGTACTAATGTCACTTACAGGAAAGAAAAAAAAGTTCATGTAATTCTGTCTTTTAACAGTAAAAATTCCAAAGTTAGGACTTTATATTTCCATATTTTATTGATTCATAATTTTACTACACAAAATTCACACTTACTGTTTCTAATCTATGAAGACATAGGGCATCAACGTTGACAGGCCTTTGTTGTTGAACTGACATATGCATTTTGCTCCTCTGGTTTCCATGTCTGTGCCATGTAAGCCCTACTCCTGGATTGTTCCACTGGCTCTGTTGTGATGTTTTGTCAGGAAATGGTGAAATGAGCTATCCACAACACTGGCTGTGGGTTAGTACATTTGGAGGCTATCGCAAGATCCCACTTTTCAGCAGTTTTAAAGCACATATTTCTCAGCGCTGGTGTTCTCAAGCTGGGCCTTGTACCAGCATATGTGTCCATGAAACCCCAGATCTGTAAGTCCAGGCACATTTTCTAAGATAGAAGGGACTCTTGAATGTTTCATATGGGACTCCTCTGCATCCCCAAAACACAGGGTCACTGCCTGCTTCAGGCATCCACCTGCTCCAGCATGGGACCCACAGGATGCAGGTGGGTATGTTCTCCACTGTGGACCTCCTGGGCTGAAGGCACACCCTTCCTCATCATAGGCTTCAGGGGAATCTCTGCTCTGGTGCCTGGAGCACTTGCTCCTCCTCTTTCTCCACTGACCTCGGTGTCTGCAGAGCTGCTTCTCTCACATTCTCACTTCTCTGTTTTGGATACATTTGCTCTTGTGCAGCAGCGTTTTTCCACTTCTCAAATCCTTTATCTCCACAACACTATTGATATCTCTGATGGGCTCAGCCACAGTCAGCAGCATGTCCATCTTGGAGACAGCTGGCACTGACTTTATTACATGTGGAGAAAACTTCTAGTCTTGTAGGTCCACCAGTACCAAAGTCTTGCCACACCAACACAGTACAGAAAATTTGAAATATAGACTGCATGTGCTATATAATTAGATTTTACATAAAAATCTTAGCATCTCCAAGTGAAAACTCGATCCTTTATTCTGTTACCTCCCAGTTTATTGTCTGAAACCATTATGTGTAATATATCACTTAAAATTTTACATCTTCATCTACAGTGTAACAAACTTACTAAGATCTATTCTTCATCCCTCATTTTACTGAGGCTTGGTGAGGACTAAAATTTTACACACTTTGCAGGAGTTTTCTGGTACATATTCATCATACTCTAAGTCTGTAGAAATTAAGCAATATTATTTTCTTTACATGTTACAGTACTATCCTGCAGGCCATTCAAATTAGTCATAGCAGTACTCGAAGTAAATTTTGTTGCTTCCAACATGACTCCTCATAATAGTAAAAGCTTGCAGATTTGGCCTTTAGTTTGTATTTTCATTTTTCTGGGCCTCGTACAGTGAAAACAAGCTGCAGAAAATCTAATTAAGTAACAGCAATAACACATGCAATATGAAGTTTCAGTCAGACTACTTAAAGATAGAAAATGCAAGTAAAAAGAGATTAATTTCTTATATTAAAAGGAATAGAGTGGCATGGCAGGGGAAGTAGTAATTGAAATAGTACATAGAGCTGAACTGAGGAATAGCCATACAGGCGTATGACACTCACTTAAGTGAAAAAACTCATTAATGTCAGCGTAAGCAGCTCTCTAGCACACACACCACCAACCATACCTCCTGACAAGAAAGATCAATGACAGGTATGTCACATGTGACTAGCAGCTGTGTTGCCTTGCAGGAAGACTGAATTTGACCTGAAATTCATGGCTGCAGGAAACAGAGCAGGGCTGGTGGTGATGTGGGTTGTGAGGGAATTCAGAGCTAGACAAGACACAGGATTTAAGGTGCAGGAGTGTTACTTGGCACAAGGGTGAGACAAGGACCATCTTTATTCCATATTCCATTCTACTAAAGGGGGGTAATATAGTTATATATTTTCTTATATCACAGCAATGATCTGTGTTGCATACAAGCAATGAGAAAAAGCCATGTGAATTTTTTTCTCCATATATTTTTTAAAATAGAATACAAATATTCTTATTTACACTAAAACCAACAGGCAAAGTAGAAAACCAACAGTCAAAAAATATTAATTGAAAACGCACAACTTTTGAAGTTAAAATTTGATAGTGTACACATGTAAAGGGCAGGGAATAGACCTCTTGGCAGCAGTATTAAATACTACTTCTGTCTTGAGATTGCTTGACAGTACCCACAAACCTGTCAGAGCAACAGTCCAAGCAACAACTACCACAGCAGAACTTAAATCCAGCATATGCATATTTTTAACTATAGCATTTTGTTTATACTTAACATATTATCTGTATTTATAATACTATGGCAAAATATTTGTAATACTGTACAAGAACAGTATTAACAGCTAGGATCTATTTAGTGTGGTTTACATGTAAGCACACTGTTAGTTGTGTTAAGTATGGGTTTGGAGGCAAATATGGAAGTTCAGTATTCTCCCATGGATTTGTTTTTTGCTCAGGATAGAGCATTTTGTAAATGTTACTAAGCCTCTTCCCTTGTGTAAGTATATTGATTGCATATATGTAGCTCTTTATCTCTTTTGCAAATAAATCTAATGTACTGCAGATATAGGAAATGCAAAAGACCATCTGGGCATCATTGACCCACTCTTCTCAAATCTGGCAGCCAGTTTAGCTTTAGCTATTTTTTTCAGGGTATATACTGCACTGTCCTGAAACCTCAGAAAATATACTCAGGGGATTTCTGTGTTTTTTAGTATGTCAGTAGAGAATTTTATTACAATTGTTTTCCTGAATTAGCTGCTTTATCCAAGCTTGAGTTTTTCACCTTTGCATTTTCAAAGCCTCACAAAAAAATCCTCAACAATAAAGGTGTTTGGTGTTAGAAGCTTGAAACTGGAGACAGACAAAAAATGAATAGTTAATACCCTGTACAATCAATCATTTGATCTCAGAGGAAATGTGATTACATTTGTATTACATGACTGTATTCAGATTTAGCCTAAATGTTTCCCCAGTTTCCCCATTTGCCAAAAGACCAGAAAGAAGCAGAGAGATAATTTAGCTATGTTTATGTCTCCCCTATTGTTTAATCTGATGCTTTGGTTCTCTAGGTTATAAGTATATTTTGACAAAATTACTAACTTCGTACTCAACATCAGACAAAATTTTCACAGTGTTGAGGAAAATCTAAATTAAAACCTATTCCACTGGATGTGTTCCACTTGGAAGAAACTTCAAAATAATCCTCTGCTGCAAAGTGTTTCAAAATGTTTGAATATTCCTTTTGTTTAAATGGAAACAAAAGGAAAGTCTGAATATACACTAAATAATTTTGAAATAGTACAAATGACTTGTGAAAAAAATGCACTATAAGTAAAATTGCTGTACGAAATAAAACATAATCACTTCTAGAACAAGAAAACTATTCTATTCTTACCTGTGATTATCACGCTGCTAGCTCACTGTCAGAAATATATGCCAAGCAGACAAGTCATAAGGCTGGGACAGATTTTCCTTTATGACCTGACTGTTCAAAACAATCTGCTTTTGGCAGAGAAATCCTTTCCATAACAGTAAGTTGAAAATTCCACTGAGATAGAGGGAGGCTGAGGTAAGTGAATATGGCTTTTGCACAATGCAATGAGAGATGCTGTGTCTCTTCTCAATACTAAATCTAGGAAGACTCTCAGGTTGGTTTAATCCACACTGATATCTTTGTTATTCAAGTTCTGTCTGGTACAGCTCTTTTTTGTAGAATAAATTGGCCTAGATGATGAGATATTGTGGTAATATCATTGTGCCAGAACTTAGGACTTTCTTAGCCAAGTGTAGGACAAATAGCTTATCCTAGTATGCCAGTACTGCTGCTATCATGATGATTTTCAATGGGAGAACTGTTTTCTCTGCAAGGAGCAATGAATTTGGTCTTTAGATTTCTTGGAAATATAGTCCACTTATATATGGTTGCTAACTTAAGGAATTAAGTGTGATGAAAAAGTGCAACTCAAATATCTGGATCACAACTGGTATAGACATATTAGCTCTGGATGGTATGAAATTCACATCTCCTAGCTAGCTGGATGTCCTGGATTTGGGTGGGGTAGAATTGCCTTCTTCTGAGCGGCTGTTACAGTGCCGTGTTTTGGATTCAGAATGAGAATAGTGTTGTTAATACAATGATATTTTGGGGTTTTGTTAAGTCCCGTTTATCCCAAATCAAGGAATTTTCCTTGTGTCATGCTCTGCCACTGAAGAGGTGAGCAAAAGAAACTGGGAGGGAGCACAGCTGGGACAGGTGACCAGAAGGATATTTCACACCATAGAATGTCATGCCCAGTATATGAACAGCTATTTAGATGAGGCTGATCTGGATTTAGGAATGAGGGTTTGGGAATGGGGATTCTGGCACGGGTCACTGGGTGATGAGCAATTATATTGTGTGTTACTTGCAATTATATTGTGTGTTACTTGTTTGTCCCTTATTATTATCATCATTATTATTATTCACCATTATTACTGTATTTTATTTTCAATTATTAAATTTTTCTTATTTCAACATGAAATTTTATTTTGATTCTCCTCCTCATTTAACCAAGGTGGGGGGAGGGAGAGAGACTGGGGTTGAGTGAGCAGCTATGTGGTAGTTAGTCTTCAGCTGGGCTTAAAAACACAGCACTTGAATAGCCAAACTTTTCTGTGTATATCTGTTTCCTTTTGCACATTTAATCTTCTCTCTCTGAATATAATGCAAAGTATCATGTTTTCTGGCAAGGGAAGTTCTGTTTTGGCCTAATTATATTTATTTATGATATTTTCAGAGTCACAAATGACAGGTTGACCAGGAAAAAAAGATGTCCAGTAAGTTAGGAATGAAATCTGGCACAAATTTACTTTTACTATACCGTTAGAAATTATTAGGAACAACACTCTAGTTGCATTTTATTGATGTAATTTAAAAGATCATCCATATAGACTTTTTAAACTTTGTGAACAGAATTTCCTCTTACATAGGATTCTTCCTAGGAGAAGAAAAATAGTGTAAAAGTCTAGATTTTTTTTCCAGGGAGTTTTATTGAATTAGTAGCTCCATTGGTTTTGCAGTAATAAAACCTCAATACATTAATTTTTTTATTATACACAAATTTAATAGCATAAGGAGGTTAATACTAGAGCACAGGTTTCAGAGCAGTAATACCTCAACTGGTTTTCATTCTTATTTGATAAGAGACAGTTATAAAATACATCTTTTTGAGATGAACCAGAGGAAAAATAATTTCTATAATTATGGTCAAAATCCAACCTATGTCATGTTTGAAAATGCTGATAGTGTTGCATATTTGATCACTAAATCACAGCATTTAATAACCTGTGGGAAGCCTAGAAACCTTGCAGTCTTATTCAGCATTGCTTTGCACATAGCACCGTTGCAGAAATCCTGTGTAGGAGAGGTACAGTACTTTGCTTCACAGTCACAGTGCTTGAATGTCTTCTAAAATGATTTCTGACTCGACTTGTCCTTTTACAAGGACACTTTTCTACAACATGCAGAGTAAGTGTTGGCCTTTTGGATGTTATTTACACAGTTACAAAAATAACTTACAGTAAACAAGTAAAAACTTATTGTCTGTTCCTAACCCAAAACAAAAATCACTCCTTAGTTATTCTATAAAGGCAAAACTGTGCTTTGATTGCAAGGTATCATTTAACTGAATGTATGACAGATCATGGACTCACATAATGGTTTGGACTGGAAGGGATCTCAAAGATCATCTAATTCTAGCTCCCCTGCCATGGAAAGAAAACCCCTCCCTAAGACAGGTTGCTCAGAACCACAACCAACCTAGCCTTGAACACTTCCAGGGATGGGGAATCCACATCTTCTCTGTTCTAAGAACCTCTTCCAGTGCCTCCCCATCTCACAGTAAAGAATTTCTTGGTATTATCTAATATTAACATGTCTTCTTTCAGTTTAAAGTGATTCTCTCTTAATCCTATCACTACAAGTCCTTGTAATAAGTCCTTCTCCAGCTTTCTTGTAGTCCCCCCATCAGATACTGGAAAGTGTTCTAAGGTTTCCTAGTAGTCTTTTCTTTTTCAAGCTGAGCAACCCCTGAGCCTGTATTAACAGGAGAGGTGCTTGAGCCCTCTGCACAGCTTCGTGGTTCTGCTCTGGACTCTCCAGCAGGTCCACATCTTTCTTATGTTGGTGCCCCCATAGCTGAAGCAGTACACTTGGGACCTTTATCTTCTCTATGCCTATTTTGAACAATAGGTAAATTTACAAGAAATGTGACTCCATACAGGGCAGAAAATTTAGACTCAGATAAGATTTTGGAGGAAGGTGACACTGAGGGTAATGCTTACTCTGTTGACAATATCCATCCAGTGAGTGGCTGTAAAACTGGTCCATAAAGAAAAAAAAAAGGATGTTTAATTTCTGTAGGTATTTATCTCAATGTGAGAACTCACAAGGTACTGTGATGATACTGAGAAAAGCAAGCAGACCCTGCTTATCAGCCTAAGAGAGAAAACAAGTACTGGAAACAAATCCACCACTCCAAAGAAACAAATCTGTGAAAAAATGTCACATGTCTAAATCTCTGTAAGAGATTTTAAGAGTTGCTTTCATAATGTCTCAGCAAATGAAAGGAAGGAAGGAAGTTTAGGATTGCCTCCTAAGGCCTTCTTGAGAAAGTATGACATATGGGCATTCTGAGATCTGGCCACAAACAACAGTCCCCTGCAAGATCTGGGCAGCATTTCAATTGCCAGGACAGCCCACTGAGCTGGCGGAGGGCTCTGCACTGAAATTCTCAGATAGGCCTTGCAGAATGCCTCCTTTTCAAAAATCTGTTCTCTGTTTCATTTGAGATTCAACATGGTAACAAGCAGCTCACTCATTATTTCAGGGGAATTTAGCCAAGAAGTTTAATTAATATGATTCCTTTAGGGAACAATAATGGAATGTTTTTATCCCTTGAAACACAGTATTAAATATATTGCCTATGCTAGATAATAAAATGAGTTAGTCAGCCTGGAATGACTTGCTGTTTAACTAGAAAAATGCCCAGTGCTTAAAAAGGTAAAATATAAAATATAAAATATAAAATATTATTTTTAAAAAGTGATGAAATTAAACAAGATACGTGTAATGAAATGCAAGAAATCACACTGTAAAATATTCTGTTTCCTCTACCATTTTCTAGTTGAAATTAATATATGTCATTTTCTCATTGGGTGGTTTTCCTAAAAGGGAATACTTTATATTGCACAGAGATTGTTGGGGTCCAGCCTGCCCTAACCCTGTGATGGTGTCAGCAAAGTGGCCAAAAAAGTAATAAAGGGAGGAGAATGACTAAAGGGCAAGAAACTGAAAGCTTTAATTTAAGGAGAAATAAAAAAGGGCGCACGAGGGCACAACATAAAACATAACCCAAAGTGCCTGCTCACAGCTATGTCTAAGAAATAAAGTCCTTGCTCCCTAAAAGTCCAGCGTTTGCAGGCCTATGTAGCTCATTTAAAACATTCCCAAAATGGCGTTGAGCACACACTTATATAGACTATGATGGAAGGTTCTAGAAAGCTTCCAGCCAATCACAGACTGTTGCATAGTCTCTATTTGCATGGTCACTCCCAGTCATTCCCATAAGCCTTTTCTTTTCCTTACTTCTCACCATAGCCTGACTGTTATCTATCCAGGCTTCTCAGGGTCTAGGGGGGAGTGCTGTTAGTTGTTGTGTGGCTGGCTTATTACTTGTCCATTGTAGGACGGACTGTTGCAGGAAAGGATGCAGATTTCAGCTCCAATTGCAGAGTCAAGTCTCTGGGTCAGAATTCAGGTTCAGGCAAGTCTTCCTGAGGTTTTTGTTTCAGAAAGAAGATGACCTTCTTCAATATGGGATTTGGATGGCAAGGCGATTACTTGTCTCATCCTGTGTATCTCAACTTCCATAAATGTATGCTTGTTAAGTGAAAATATTATTTGTTTAAAAGAAGACTTTTATTCACAAATTTAAATAAAAATAAATAAAATAGATAAATTTAAATTAAAAAAATTGACATGGGAACCTTAAAGGGATATTAAAAAATGCTCAAAAAGTTTGCTAAATAAATTTAAAAGCAACAAAATTTTTCCTGGATGAAGAGGTTAAAGATGTAGTTTGCTGCAGTCATGTTTTCATTCATAGCGATATTAGGTGGGAACCGACATATTTGATATGGATCATCATGATTTTTAGCTTTGGTTTTATGTATTCCTTCTTCATTTCCATAACTTTTATATCTCTGAGAAAGAACAAATATAGCAACATTTTTTTCTTCCTGTGTTCCTATTTTTGCATAGAAGTTGGTAACAAAATCATGTTATCTGGAAACATTGTCATCTCTCACTATAGCTTTTTTCTAGTCAGCTATCTAGTTATCTAGTCATCTAGTCTTCTCATTTTCTTAATCACTCCCAACATATTTCTGAACTTTCCTGAAGGTGTTTAGTCTGAAGTTTACTTGGTCTCAAGCCTCTTCTGTCATTAAAATCTTCATCTTAAAATGAAGGAATCTGGATGAATAAAAAAATTAACTTTCACTTAGGTTTCTTCTGTCTCAAAGAGCACATTTTTTAAAATTTTCATTCCTCTGAGAAAATGAAGATATTTTTTGTTCTCTGATGGTGGTAGCAATGAGTAAAAAAACAATTAGGACTGATGGCAGTTATATAGAGAGTTACATAGAATTTTCCAGTTCAGCATTTCTAAACTACATATTCCTTAGGTTAGGCTCTCTGAGCAAGTATGTAGATTTTCCAAGTTTTGTTCACATTTAGGTAGTCTGGGCCGAGGTTTTTCCAAGTTTTTTTTTACCATGTCTACTAAGTAGAACTAAACTTATTCCATGATAAACTAGGAAAAAAACAAAAATAAATTGCCCAAATAAGCTATACATGTCTCTGATGAGCAGGACCAAGGCACATTTAAGCATATTTAAGTGAAAAAAACTTTGAGGAGAAACAGTCTAAATCAATTATCAATTACTTTTACTCCTTTATTAATGCACACCCAGTTGTTTCTTTGTAATGTTCAGCCTTATTTTTTCTTATTTTGAGAATGGCTTATAAAGGCAACTTTAAGAATACCACTTTACTCCATTTTCAGATTGCAGGAAAGTGCCTACTAGAAGGTCAGAAAAGCAAAGAGTCCTCTAGAATGGTTCTTGAAGGAATGAAAGGAGAGCAACCGTTGACCATTTGTCATTTTAGTGTGACTGCTTCAACAGTGGCCTCTATCTGCAGTTTCCCAAAATCTCTTGTAAAGGGCTCTTGATTAACTAAATGAATGGAGGAGGGGTCAGAGTTATGCCTTATATCCACTTAGCCCTCTTCTAGAAGGTAGCAGCAAACAAAAATTTGACTCCTCTGCAATTTTTTTCGTAATATGTAGCATCATGCAGAGGGGTATATTTATTTTCTGTTAAGTAGAATTTTTCTGCTACCTTTTGGTCTAGAGTACATAGCACATGAACAGTAGCTCCTACAGAAAGCAGTACTAACCAGAATTGACAGCCTTCTGCTGTCCCACGCCAACACAAATTGTGCACGTTCAAAGAGCTGTGGAAATGGGAATGCAGATCACTGTTACAACAACACGGTACCACAGCTAAATTTCCAAGGCACCTGCCTGAACCCAGTATTTCTTAGTACCCCTTGCCTTTTTCTCATGAGTTCTATTGCCAAAATTGAGTTGTAGTCATATTTGGGAGCAGATGGTCAAACCCACTGCTGTGTCCAAGTAGGCTGGTGGGCATAGTTATCTGATGTGTTTAGAGATATGATAGCAAGCCAAGCCTCTCTCTTTATTCACCACCTAGGGATACACTCTAAAGTAAAGAGAGATCCCCCTCTGAGAAGAGTAGTTGCCAGATTTCAAAACATTTGCTGAATGTTTGTAGAATTGTATTTGTCCCTGGAAAAAAATACTGCTAAATAGCCACATTTTCACAGCTACTTTTTAAAGTGAATTCATAAACAGATGCTAAGTGTAAATATGTTAGCTTCACATCAGCATCATGTTGTATTTTGAATACTTACATGTTTTGCTTAAGTAGAGACATTGCAACCTATGTTTCATGACGTAATTGGACATCTGCTTGCTAGGCCAGCTGACTCAATTAATTCTAAAGGCTGTTCTTGGTAGGGAAGAGGAAACTACCATTGGTGATTTCCTGATGAACTTATCCAAGTGGGTATTCCCAATTTCTGTCTAACATAAGGCCAAAATAAAATTTCATTTTCTGAAACATGGTTAATTATTTTTTGCAATGCTTTGAAGACTCATAAATGTTGCCATCTCTCTGTCTAATAAATTCATACCAGAGTGTTTGAGCTCAACTTGTCCAGTCAATGGGATAATGGTATTCACCTATTTCTATATCTACAGAAATTGTGCACCATAATATGCTAAACCTTACTTCCATTGCTCAATATGCAGTTCTGTTGTTCAAACACTCTTAGTTTGAAAAACATAGCTCAGTATTACAGAAGGAAGTCTTGCTATGTAAATATCACTCTGTAAATGCTCCCTGAAAATACACTACCTTTGAGGAAAAGGTGATTTCAATTAAGCAAGTATGGTGATGTTAAGAAGGAATTTAGCTTCTTAAAGGAATTTAGTTTCTTATGACTTTAAAATCAAATCTGATTATGAGTATTATCAGGTAGCTTAGTACTGAAATGCTTTATTAAAGACCAGCTTTATCTAAGACTGTCTAAGGTAAGATCAGGACACAATTGGAAGTGATATAATCAGTCAAATAGAATCAAGCTGCTTTAGAGGTTCATTCACAATACATGGAAAACCCATTGATTGCAATTAGATTTAGAATTAGTCAGCAAATTTTGTTTAACATAAGAAGACAGCTAAGTTTACCCATCTCTTGCAGGTCAGCAAGGAAGGCTTGAAGGAAGTACTTGTAACAAAGCTGATGACTCAGCATAGGACAGTCTACAGATCTATGCCACTTCTGTAGACTCATAACACAGAGCAGTGAAAATCAGTTTCAGTTCCTGAAAGAAGCAGCTGGTTGTGAAAGTTACATTCTACACGCAGCTTTTCAAAAGCAAAAATCATCATGAATATGCAATAGCCCACTTTGGCATACAGCCCTATTCTCACCACACATGACAAAAGTATATGGAAAAGTGTATGGTACACTCTTCAGTATCAAGTCACACGCTGTGCTTTTCTTGTGGTCTACCAGAGTATGGTTTGCAAAGTTCCAGAGCCAATTAAACTATATTAACATGATTATATTATCATCAGATTTGCAATATTATTTATATATTAATATATGTGGTATTAGTGACTTTTGGTAACTGAGAAGCACCACCAATATTATTGCCACAACACAAAGAAGTTGAGCATTATGTGGGCTGCTTCATAATGTGTAATATCAACAGAAATGGGATAGCTCCCATTAGCTAAATATGAAACACTTCCATCAATTCTACAGAAGGAACATACGATTCAAGCAAGATTCAGATTAGGTTTTCCTGGAAAATCCTGGTGCTGAGACCTCTACCTACATGATTTAGTGGAAAAACCTCTACCAATTTCCCAGTGAAGCTGAACCTCTTTCACAAATACGTAAGCAGGAGAACAGGAAACTAATTACATGATAACATTTGTTAAAGGATTTTTATTTTGGAAGAAGAAAGTAAAACAAGTTCAGGTTGAAAACCTTACTCAAGCCATTGGTTTTGTATATAGGGTAGAGTGTGAAAGAGTTGTAATGAAATAGATGGGTTTAGGCTTCATCCTGCATTATCTACTACATGCAGTACACGTGCTTCCCACAACAACAAAATACAGCCCTCTGATAGAGGATTTCTAAACTTGCCTACAGAGACACTAGCTATTTCTCATTCAGCTAGGAATTGTTTTGTCAACAGTTCTATCCAAGGACCCACAGCATTGGTAGCACAAATAGATCTAGTTCTGTGATTATTAGGGAAAACCAATTATGGCTTGTTTTGTCGAAATCTGCATTTTGCTTACAGATAGTAGCACACTGAAAGTCAGATTATTTTGTGTATCAACATCAGAGTTTTATTTCTGGGTTCAAATTTATTTGTTCTTATAGTAAAAACTCTTATATGCAGAAACCACATGGCTAATTTAACACCAGCTGGAAATTAAACTCCAAATAAACTCTGCTCTCTTTCCCCCCACCCTCTCTAGTAAGAAAGGGACAAAGGCAGAGACTATAGATAGCGATAAATCATTGAAAGCAAGTAGCAATAGAATAAGAAATGCACAGTAACAGCAGCAATATTAATAAGAAAAGCATACAATAAACAGTATTTAAAACATAAAAGATATCCACCCTCTCAACTGAGTCCATATAGATGCTGGGACAAAGGCAAGATGGCAGCTGCTCCCATGCCCAGCATCACACGGCTTTCCCAGAGAAAGACGAGATGGCAGGGGTTCCCTGCAGCTGACTCACCCTATCCCCAAGCCCAAGACAATGGAAAACAGTGATAGACAAACCCCCAAAAGCTATACTGTACATATCACCCCGTGCTGCCTCTTTCTGAACCACTCCACTCCACTGGAGCTTGGTTCCAGCGGCATTGCTAATTTTGATTTGTCCATTCTGCTGGGGCTCAGGCTCAGCTCACGCTTGGCTCCTATCACCTCATTTGCTGCTGCTATTCATGTGGCTGCTTCCAGTGTTTTTCCTCAAAGTGGTTTTCCCTGAAGCCATGTCCCGACTGTGCTTGCTGCATCTTAAGAGTTGTGTCTCAGAAGAACAGGAAAGGACGGGAGGCAGCAGTGGTGTGACAGAAGTCTCCAGAGCTGGTCCCAAGAACCCACAGTGTTACCACAGCAGGCACCTTCTCCCAAACACGAAGGGAACAAAACGACACATTTCTTGAGTGTATTCACCATTTTCTTCTCCTCAAAGTCGCACCCCCAGAGATGATATGGGAGGTATAGAATAGCAGCCTAACCACACTCACGTGGCTATAAGCTCTGCCCGATCTCTGCAACCAGGACACCATGGGAGAGAGTGTAATCTGTTGTCAGAAAATGGGGAATTGCTCTTTGATTTGCTCAGTCATTTTTTCCCTTCAGTTAAAATAGTAAAAGAAAAATTACCAAGTTTTGGCTTGGTTATTCATTTGCATTTCCTTCCAGAAGGATAATATATTTTAAATATATATTTAATGTAGTTGCTTATGTTGAAAAAAACTTGATTCCAGCTGCTAACATAGCATTACCAAGTCCACCACTAAACCATGTCCTTAAGTGTCACATCTACACATCTTTTAAATACTTTGTGTGATAGCAATTCAATCACTTCTCTGGCCACCTGTTCCAGTGCTTGAACACCTTTCAAAGAAGAAATTTCTCCTAATATCCAATCTAAGCTTTTCCTGGCAGAACTTGAGGGCATTTACTTTTCCCATCAGCTTATAAAACATTTTCTCTGTCCTTGTGTCCTGACTCTGTAACAGTGTGTATATATATATATATATACACACACACATACATATATGTATACATATATATACACACATATATATATATACATGCATACATATATATATATATATATATACTCTTATATATATACATACATACATATATATATATATATACTCTTATATATAACTTGGCCTTATTGTCACCGTCATTAAGATATAGAAAATCAAGACACTTCCTAACACGCTGGGCTATACCACCAGCTCTCTCCCTTTGCCTATCCCTTCTCATGTTTTTATAGACATCCATTGCAGCACTTGGGTTTTGTGAGACATTCCATCGTGTTTCCATGATGACAATTATTTCATAGTATTTATGATGCACAGTGGATTCCGTCTTCTTTTTTGTTGCTTATGCTGAGTGTGTTTGTGTACATATCTTTTATTTGGCGTGTTGATACTATCCACTCTTTTGGGGAAAGAAGCTTTAATTTTTATGTGAAATTGGATCTTTTGAACAGTTTCTGGTATCAAGTTTAAAAATTTTCCCTTCTTTTTTAGTAAAATAGGAGAAGATTGTTCAAAAATTTCCCAGTCTAAAATGCAATAGCATTTCCTGGAAAGCCAGTAGTATATTGGCCAAGTCTAGCAATTCAGCAACGAGCAATCTCATTATGAGTACTTTTGCCTGAGCAGTATATTCCTTTTCATTTAAAAAAATGTAACAGTTCCTGTGTACAGTAAAAAGAGCTGACCTTCCATGCCTACAAATACAGCAAATATGTGCCACGTTTTTTGAGAGTAAAAAGGGTGAAGGGGAATTGCCTTGCTGTAGTTGTGAGACAAACAGGAAATTATAGTGAAAAAATGCGTTACAACTAAACATCAAATGTTGTTGATCTCATCCTGTTGCAGCAGGTTTTTTCTGAATGTACTTGGTTGATACTAAAGTGCATTTGATATCGAGGGCACTATTTTTCAATTACCAGAAAAAATTAACATCTCAACGATTACAAAAAAAAGAGATAATTCACTCTGCAAAAAAGGTTTGTTTCTCCAGGTAGCTAAGAAGTAATTTTTATTTTCTGTGCTGTTTTTTTGAATAAAACAGGTACATCCTAAACTGAGAATTACTGCAGTAGATCATTATGTTTATGAAAAGTATTTAAAATGAATGCTGCCATAAAATACTCAATTCAAACACACTTTCACCCTTCACCAAAATGGTACCTTATCAGACAGGTTTTGATAAAAGACTATGCTATTTCTCCTTCAAACACTAATAATACCTATATTATCTGTCTCTGGCAATGCTCGAGAGACGATTATTAATGCTTACAAACTAAAACATTGCAGCAATACAAAGGATTGTAATACTGAAATATGAACATAGACAGTGTAAAAAATTCTTTATTATGAAAATGTCAGTTCAGTTTTTAAAACTGAGCTGAAATTTGCCTATCATAAAATACAAAAGTACATGTAAAGAAAACTTTTAATCAGATGCATGCTGATTTTCTGATTCCTATAGTCATTTGAAGGAAGGTATATTTACATAAATCAGGAACAACTCTGATTAGACTTAGCAATAAATCCAAAAGCTAATTTATGAAATTTGAATTTCTAGAGTCATTAATTTCTTCAGGTCATTTCAAGCGCATAACCAAATAATTTATCCAAATTATCCAAACAGGATTTTCATCAACTCTCATGCCAATTACATGCAAGAGGAGAGAAAAAAAGTTGTTGCTGCCTTACTATTAGCTTTCTAGATGTTCAACATTGTTAATCTCTAGTAGAATGTGTTATTTGAAAACTGTATGACTTAGACTTTCTGTATCTAGATCATTCATGCATCTAATCAAGCTGTGCCCAAAACTGTGCCTCCTAAGACCTCCTTCATACTTACCTTACCTTTCTGGCATTTAAACGCGGACTTTCCACTTTTCATGTGGTTTGCAACCTTGCTCCCTTTCCCATACACCTTTGTTGTTTTTCTTCCTTCACTGTGGCCACTTGGTGTCTGGCCCGGATGGACAGACCCTTAGACCGCCCAGGAGACTGGTGAGAGGTCTCCTAACTTGGCAATAAAAAATGAGGGACAGGCATAGATTGATGACCCAAAAATAAAGAGGATTTATTAATATGAAAATAACAAACAGGACAAAGGCAAGTACAGTACAAAGGGGTGCACCAAAAGGGCCAACAACTTATATAAGGCAGGATAGAGGTGGAGCTTGAGGGTGAGGGTCCAGTAGGAAAGAGGGATTAGGAATATGCAGAATACTGCAGCCCTTTTACACCAATAATTTTAGGTGTGATTAACATGTATGCACAGGGGATGCTGGGAGTGAACCAGTCTCTTCACTGTAACTGTAGTGAGTTTTCCCATGCCCTTCTACTTCAGTTTTGACAACTTTATTTTACCCCAACATCTTCCCCTTTTTGTTTTTTCTAAAAATGAGCTCTAATAAATTTTTATAAACATCTTAAACACGTATCTAAACGCTTTGTAACATCAATAGTAATTAACCTTTATATAACTATTAATTCCTGAATGTGAAGACATAATTAACTATCAATAAAGGTGTTAAATATAAATATTGAACTAGTTTACATTTTCATTTCCCTGAGAGTGGGTTCAGCGTACTCTTCATAAATTGGTGGGCCAGTCTGAACCAGACTTCTCCTCTTCTTATTCTTCTTGTTTTTTCAAAAGGAAAGTGTAAACTGACTTTTTAAACATTTTAAAAATACACTTGAACAAACAGAGTAGCAAAATTAATATGGCAACTATAATCATCAACAATAGCAGTCAGACTTTGATTACAGAAAGCACATAACCTGAAAGATTTCAGCTCTTAAGCAATGAATTGATTCAGTCCTTTCCTTGGTCTATTTTTATCTTCCTTTCTCCTTCTTTCAGCATGCCTATGCTGCAATGGATGCCCTTACTATGGTCAGAGAGATTGAGGCAGCACATGCCTTTGAACTCGTGGCAACCATGGCCACTTGCTAACAACAAAATATCAATGGCTGTGCAATTTTGTAGAGTTGTGTGTCTGACGCTGTTGACATCAGTGAGCAGCTCACTGAGACCGATTGATGTAGCATTGGTTTGTTTGCTGAGCCAACACCCAATTCCATCTAATTGTTTGAACACTTTGGCTGCAGCTACTCATGGCAGTAGTGCAGACATTACAATCTCGGTTGACTCTGTCTAATAAGTAATTTTGTCACTACAATCCATTTCAAATTGGTGAGTATTTCTCTTGGCACGGGCCAATTTAAGTGCCGTGGTAGATTGGGAGCTAGCTTGGTTAAATGCCCCAAGCTACATGCATCTGTGCTGATGTGTGATGGAATGGAAGGCCAAGCCCTATCTCTGCAGATAAAAACCATTCCTGGTGGCAATTGGATTGGGAATGTTTTGGCCCAGACAGGAGTATGGGAGGTATAATTGCACTATAGGGTTTGATTTTTATGTCATTTATTGTTTGAAGAAATATCTTTAAGTGTACTCATATGGTAAAATTTTATGCAATAATCCATCTTTAGTGACCCAAATAATTCTAATTCCTGAGACTCAGTTGGTGCATGAGGCCGTTTCCTGGTCCAGTGGTCCCAATCATCTACTGGGTTAAACTTCCAGGTTTTAGAACTATGACCCCAGATCTGCAGAGTACGGATGGTATCCTCTGGTATTGGCCACACATCCGTGGGTAACCCTACTAGGCAGGTGGAAAAAGGGTTAATTGGGCTGGCCACTGAGAGACTCATGGTGTCCTGTTTAGTAGGGTTAGGAAGGGTGACCCATAAATTTTGCCTTGCAAGATTCTGGTTGCAAGACTATCCAGGTCTTAATTTGAGGAAGGCTACAAAGTGTGAGTAAGGAGTATGTAATTCTCAGTCTTTTTGGGAGTCTTTGGTGAGTCCTTATCTTGGTCCTGCTCTTTACTAGGTCTTTGGTCGGAGCTTCTAAAGGCTCCGTGAACTCCCTCAACAGCTTTAACTGTGGTTTGATACTCTTGGCTGATATCTATTTGGGTCTCCCACCTGTGGATACACAAGCAAATCCTTTTCCCCAGCTGACAAGGTAGAAGGGCCCTGAAACTTACCAAGTTTCAGGGTCTTTTACAAACACTGGTGGTTTTTCTTTGAGTTTAGCTTGTGTGGTATTACTAAAATGCCTAAAAATGGGTGGTACTGTCTCCATGAAGGAGTTATTTAAAAATTTAAAAACATAAAGGGCTTTGCACAACATCTCTGTTGTGGATAGTACCTCTACTGCCCCTCTTTGTTTTTCTAAGATGTCTTTTAATGTTCTGTGGCCTCTTTCTATGCTGAATTGGCTCTTGGAAAACTGAAGGATGCCAGTGATATGTTTGACGTCCCATAAATTGAGGAATTCTTATAATTTTTGAGATGTGTAAGCAGGTCCAATATGGGATTTTATTTCTTGGAGAATGCCTAATGATGCAAATATTTGTAAAAAATGTTTTATTGCATCATTGGCCTTTTCTCCACTATGAGCAGAAATAAAAATGGCACCTGAAAATGTATCTATGGATACATCTAAATATTTTAAATGCCTGAAAGGTTGATAGTGGGTGATTGCCATAGTGGTAAACTGTTTAACCCCCCTAGGGTTCACACCCCCTCCAGTAGAGGGTATGGCATATCTTTGGCAATGCGGGCAGGAAATGACAATCATTTTGGCCTGCTGTCTTGAGATATTAGACATGAGTGTGAGCACTGGGCCATTTTGATGGTATCCGTGCTTGTTCCAGGATGTTCAGTATGATGGTCCATATAGGTATGGTCAGGAGCTCTGCTTGTGCATTCCCTTCTGCCATGAAGCCTGGGAGTGAGGTTTGCAGTCGAATGTGGGTAATAAAATAAGGCTGTTTGCAAAAGGAAAGAAGGAAAATTAATTTCTTAAGCAAATCACATAATTATTGGAGACTGTTATTGGAGATTATTTTGAGTAACACTTCTTCAGCTGTCTCCACTATTTCCACAACATAAAAAGAATCAGTAACTAAATTAAAAGGAAATGCAAATTTTGAAAAAACATGGATGACTGCTGTGAGCTCCACAATATGTGATGAGCCTTCCACCTGTTCAATGTCTGATTCCCATTCCATTGTGTCTGGATATTGCCAGGTAATCAAAGATTTCTAGGAGTTTCCTGAGTAATCTGTAAAACATGTAATCATGTCAGGAGGGGTAGGGCTTCACAAGGATTTTAAAATTAATTTAACAGAAGAATGCAATAACTTATGTTTAGGATAATGAATTGAAATTTGGACTGTGAAATTTGCTAAAGCGAATTGAAAACATTCAGATTGCTGAAATAACCTTTCTAAATGATTAGAAGAAACAGATATGAAAATAACTGAAAAATCTTCCCCAGAAAGGGAAAGGATTCAGGATCTAGCTTTTATAATTAGTTGAGATATGATCTCAGGGTAGGTGTTAATTGTTTTGCTCTGTTGGTATGATAAAAAGACAGATTCAAAAATAAACAAGGGGTATTTTTAAATCCCACTGAAAAATTAAACCATACAAATGAGGGTTTTCCTCCAGAACTGCAAATAAAAAGAGTACATTAGGGTTGAACTAATGGGCTTGACATGACTCAATGGCTCACAGCACTTTATCCAAGGCTTCCTGGGCTTCCTTGGTGAACTTCCAGGACAAATTCAAAGCTGTATACCCTCTCAATAAAACAAAAAGGGGGGCTAAATGGTGATTTGTAATTCCTAATAATGATCTAATCCAGTTGATTGTTCCCAGAATTTGCTGCATCTCTTTGAGGTGTAATCATCTGCTCTGTGATTTTGTATCCAAGGTACTTCCAGGGAGGAAGCTGCTGTATTTTTTCCTTCGCTACAGTGAATCCAGCATTCTGCACTGCTGAGATGATGCCTTGGGAAGTTTCCTGGGGGACTGGATGGTTTTCAGCTGCTACCAGGGTATCATCTATATTATGAAAAATAATGTTTCTCACAGATGGGAGACAAAATTTTAGCCACGTACCACGGCCATATTGCAGAAGAATTTTTCATTCCTTGTGGCAGCACAACTCAATGTGATATCTTTTTAAGGATGCTCTCCGATTGATAGAAGGAACTGAGAAAGCAAATCATGATGTGTCGTCTGGGTGCAAATGAGTATTTAAAAAGCAGTCCTTTAAATCAATAATAATTAAGTTTCAGTTCTTGGGAATCATAGCAGGTGAGGGTAAACAAGGCTGTAGAGGTCCCATTTTCTCAATAATATTATTAACTCTCCTCAGATCTTGGAGGAGACAGTATTTCTCACTGTGGTTTATTAATCACAGATATGGAGGTATTCCAGGGGCTGGTTCCAGCTGGAGCAAGATGACCTTTGTCCAATTGTTCTTTAACTGATTGTTCAAGAGCAACCAGTTTCTCAGATGACAAGGCACACTGATCAACCCAGATGGGCTGGTTTGATGTCCAAGTTAATTTTAGGGTGTCGCACACATCAGCAGCCCATGTTAAAAATTTGTTTCCAGCGTTCCTCCCCATTGTGACAAAAATTCCCTTTCCCATAGGACTGTGTCATCCTGAATCACAAATGGCTTGGTTGTGGCAAAGCGTCCGTCAGGGCCCTTAACACTAACAAGATGTAGGTTGCGAAAGCTGGCACAGTGGCCCCCAATACCTGATAAAGTGTCCAGTGATGGAACTATGGACCACTCTGGTGGCCAATGGTGTTTGGAAATCAGCATCACATCAACTCCAGTGTCAGTGAGTCCCCTGAGGAGTATGGTTTTTCCCGTGTGGGATCTCTGGGTGTCCGGGACTGATCCTTCTAGTCCAAGAAATGAAGGGAGTACTACACTGTGGTTCAGGTAAATGAAAATCTTGTGCGATCATTAGCTCATAAGGGATGAAACATGGGGGGTCAGGATACAGGGCAAGGACCATAATTTTCAGATTTGCAGTGACTGTTAAAACAGAAGGTATCACAGAAAATCCTTCTAAGTTGGTCCTACTGATTTCTGTGATTAAGAACTTACATGGCTTTTCTGTTGCTTCGGGCCTAACTGTCCTGTGGAAATAGTATGAAGCACGGAATCTGTTATAAGTACTGGCTGCGCAGTCAGCAGCTGCAGTCTGGTGCCTGGGGGAGGGAGATCGGTGATGATGCACCGCAGCTGTGGATTTGTGGGCAGCCAGTGGTCTGTGGCATGCTTGATAGGGATGTTTGTGTCATTGTGAGCCTCTGTCCTGTGCTCTGCTGGCAGTGTCCCACCTGGTGGCAATTGCATCCTTGTACTTGGCAAGAGTTGTTCGTGCCATGACAGCACCCTTAACACCTGCAATGGTTTTGGAATGACTTTTTATTTGGTTTGTTACAGTTTTTTGTGAAATGTCCTTCCTTGCCACAATTGTGGCAAGGTCCTAGATTTTGTCCTTGTTGGTTTTTAATGGTCTCCTTTAAAGCTGTGAGAGCCTCTGCTAATACCTGAGTTTGAAGCACAGCAGTTTGTTCTTGCTGTTTCCTGTTGTCTTCAGGAGCAGATGTTAGGGCCCTAGCGAGGACTTGTGCTTGGAGTACAGCAGAGTGCTCCGGAGTTGCTACACGATTGTATGCCTCAATCATTTGAGCAATAGTGGGCTCAGGATCAGGGACAATGCACACAGTGCCTTTTTACATTCAGAGTTAGCATTCGAGACTGTCAGCATTTTCAGTAGCTCTTCTCTTGACCTATCCAAAACTATTTGTTTGTCAAGAGCCATTTTTAGTTTGTCTAGGAATTTTATGTAATTTTATATAAGGCTCATTAGGACCTTGTCTAATATCAGAAAAGTTCAGATTTGGCAATTGAATTGTGCAAGTAACACTGCCACACAATTTTTACTATTAACATATGAACCAGAAGTACTAAAGATTAACAGGGAAGTGAATAGATGCTTTTTAAGGTCTCAAACCACAGTATGAAATTTCCTAAAAAGTTCTAGAAATCTGTTCTGCTTTCACAATATATTTCACTGACCCAATTTCTTTGAAAATTCATTGAACTATTGTTTTCAGTACTCAAATATTCTGTTCTTTGGCAGTGTATAACTGGACTGAGTTTCAGTGTCAAGAGAAAGCCTTTGTTTAGACTTATGGTTTCCTCTAAAACTGTAGCAGTATACATACAAATGATCATTCTCTGAGTACTTAACAGTAAACGAGTATTCATGGCATGCATGTTAGACATTTACTTGAGAATGTATGGGAAAATTTCCTTAGTTTTATACAAACTCAGTAGCTGATTAGAGGTAAAGACATAGATTAGATATGATAGATAGATAGATAGATAGATAGATAGATAGATAGATATAGATAGATAGATACAGAGATACAGGGATACAGGGATACAGAGATAAAGAGACAGATATATGTAAATAGTTATTAATTTCAAGGTAGAATCATGCTATCAAAGAAGGCACTGGGAGTTTTAGGTACTAGATATTTTCTAGTTGATTTATTTGAAACTAGGCTTCAGCCCATGAGTCACAACTGTTGATTTTAGGGATTAATGGCATGATTATAGCTTTTAGGGTATAATTTCTTATGCAGGGCTTTACTTCATCTAAGCATACTCCTTTAGACATAGTAGTGTAGACTTCTTAAATGTTTCATTTAGAACATAGATTATGGAATTTTACACTGCAGAAGTATAATTTCTTAATCTATAGTTTTAAATGAAGAAAGACATCTGTAAAACATTACAGAAAATGCTTCTGCTGCTTAAATTTTCTTTGGTGGAAATTGAGTATATTTTAAATTTTCTTCTTCATCCTTCTGAATTTGGCCACAGTAATAATGAAGTAATACCGGGATTAATTTGAAATCCTAGAAACTCTTGGACTCACAATGGGACTTGAGAGATTAATTAGTTTTAAGAATAGAAAACTCAAAAATTAAAAAAAAAAAACAAACCATAGAGTAAGGATGAAAGAGAAAATCCACTCTGTCATTTACTCACAACTGTATATTGCCATACCTCTGGGAAGAAGTGAAGAGCAAATAAACAGTATTGCATCCTGTATTCACAGAAGGTTTCCTGATGCAAGATGAGTTTTAAAAGAAACACCTTGATTTATGTTCTGACAAGCTGGCATGTCTGAATTAAGAAAATGGCTTTATCAACTCCTTTATAAATCTGACAAATCAACTGAAGCAAAGAAATAACCCTGGTAATTCAGACAAAGATTTAATTGTGAATAAATAAAATATTGAAACACGGATAAGCTGGAATTTCAAAATGGACTGATACAAAATATATTGCTACTTTTCAAGGCCTTTTCTGAGCAATAATACCCTTATAAAACTCTTAAATGAGAATTCTACCTGCAATATGGAAACACAGCAAAAAAAATTTTGAAGGCAATTGAAAGCAATTACTTATAGAAAAGGAGAGAGGAACACAAAGATATGATAGTTTAAGTCTAATATTGTCATTTTTCAATCTTGTATAATAGCTTTGAACCTTTTCTCTACATTTATCTCATTAGCACCAAAACTATTAAATGGTCCTTCAGCAGACATGATGCATGTGCCCTCCATCTCCTCCACATCATTGACAGAGATGTTGACCGGGTGTTCTTTCTCTTTCTTAACTTTCTTTTTCCATGTTTCTTATTTTATCATGTATATGTAAAGGAGTATCACACTTCAAAGAATATTTGATCTCTTTATCTTTCTCCAGTTCTTTTAATTCTTCTGCTTATTTTTCTCCTCCTTTCACTTTTTTTCCCTTTTCTCTTTTTTTTTTTAAGTTTCTTCCTTTTTTTTAAGTTTCCCTCTCTAAACTTGTTTTCCTTCTTCCCCCTTTCCTTCTTCCCTTCGCATGTCGTTAATTTCATTATTTCTTCTGTTTTCTTTCTCTATCATTTTCAATTCCCTCTTCTATGCACATACAATCTCTTTTCTCTTCCTCCATAGAAAATTTATTTTCTGGCATTCATTGATCTCTGAAAATTTATGTAAAACTGAAATCAAGTGAGAGTCTTCATTTCCACTCATAGGCTTGGATAATGCCTTATCTCTTAAAACGATGCTATGAAGGACACAATTATTTGTTTGGAGTGGAGAGCAGGGAC
This sequence comes from Tychaedon coryphoeus, assembly GCA_013398595.1. Taxonomy (NCBI): domain Eukaryota; kingdom Metazoa; phylum Chordata; class Aves; order Passeriformes; family Muscicapidae; genus Tychaedon; species Tychaedon coryphoeus. The sequence goes on from WBND01000335.1 coordinate 42,850, forward strand.
CATTCATTCTGGAATTCAGCAGCGAGTCATGTCATGATGTGACCTGTGCTTTGCATTCCTGTTCTCCCTGCACTTTCTTTGCTCAAGAATTCTCTTGGCAGCTTATGGTTTGCTCCGAGTCACAGAATGGAGTTACCTTGTAGAGAAAAAATATTAGAAGTACAATTTGCATAGGTTTTTACTTCTAAACAAGAAATTTCATTATCATTTCAGTTACAATGGGTCTAGAGTTTCACTCAAGCCATCAAAATAGCACTTGAGGTATGACAAGTCTGATACTAGAATAATTTCCTGTGTAACCAGACTAACCATCTGACACTTAGTTTTCTCCTGGAGCATGCTTGCATAACTTGTGTCAAAAAACAGTGTTGAGACAAGATCTTCTCATATTTTCTTCTAAACAGCTGCTCTACACCAGATAAAATCCACAAGATCCAGATGTCATGTAGTTGAGAAAGCATCTTTGAAGGAATTATGGAATGAATACAAGTAATATGAGAAGTTCATGGAGGGCAAATCTCTGCTGTATGACATATATGTTATTCAGTACTGTGAAAGCTGGTGTAGATTTTCAAAGTGATAAGGCCCTCACAAGAAAAGCCAAACTACCAACCTGGATATCAAATTCTCAGTATCACAGAATCACAGAATGGGTCAGGTTGATAGGGACCACAGTGGGTCATCTGGTCCAACCTCCCTGCTCAAGTAGAGCCATCTCAGAGCACATGGCATAGGATCTCTCTGCACTGTTCTTGAACATCCCCAGTGAGGGAGACTCCACAGCCCTTCTGGGAAATCTGTTCCAGTGCTCAGTCACCTGCACAGTAAAGAAGTTCTTCCTCATGTTCAGGTGAAAATGCCTGAATATGTATATATGTATGTATGTCATTTTATCTAATTTTATAATTTTATAATTTGAATCATATTCCTCCTGAAAAGTGAAAGCTTCCCTTGCATTATGTTTATGGTCTGCCTTGAAATTGTGAATAAAAAAATATCTGCTAGTGGCAGTTGAGCATCTGTAACGTATGGAATTCTCAAGAAACTATTGTGAGATCAAATCACTTTATGGTAATTAAAGAGATACAGGGTGAAAATTGTTTTTATTCACTGACCAAAGTTTGAAATTGGCTACCAGTTGGCTAGTTCATATTTTATCCTTGTTCCCATTACATCCCATCCTTTCCTCTGTTCTCCAGAGAGGACAATTAAAGAATAAGTACTTTCTTTTGTTATCAGGATGATACACAGATCCCAGCTACAGTTCGTACCGCCATGTCCAGGAGTTAATCAAACCTTTATTTGTAATATATTCCCCTTACAGCACAATTGCTGTGTAACTGTTGATTCCAGTTTTAATTGCCTGATAAATTGAGTGTAAAATCCTACAGTAGAAAAGGAAATCAGAGAACAAGAGGATGGTTCTCTAGCAAGTCAACATAAAAACAGTTTTCTCCATACAAGTAGAAATCATTTGCATAAATTTGAGCACAGGGACATGCAGTTTCAGATGACACCAGGTTCTAACGCCAAAAAGCAGGAAATCAGTCCTTTAGAATCTTTCCATTATGGCCTTTTTATTATGTTAGTTGTTTTCACTACTCACAGAAATAAGAAAACAATAGCTGCTGCTTATATCATCTCTGTGACTGTTCCAATTCTATTAATATCCTGTTGCAAAAAGTATATTTTTGGTTGTTTTTATTGAAAATTATTCAGTAATTTAAATTAAAACACGGTGTCGGGAGGATGTTATATACATAGATATTGCTATAAAAAGGTTTGCTTGGAAAGTCAGTTAAATTTTAGATTTGACATTTGACATAAAAAATTATAAACAACACTTCAAATCCCTATGATCTGCCAAATACTGCATGTTTTTGTAACAAGTGTGGTTTTCTATTATAAATATGCATATTTGAAACTGTGTTAAACTTCAATTTACTTGGTAAAACCAGAAGTGTCTTCATTTTATGCATTACAAATTTTTCGCTTACTTCAATTTATTCCTTTGGGTCTAAAAATGTTGATTTGGTGTGATTTTGTCCTGATTATAGTAAGATGTCTCTGAACTCTGGCTCCACCTGCTACAAAACATATACTCTTCTATAAGTATGATGATTTATTTGATAGTATACAAGTATTTTTCATGTGTATGGAAATGCATTTGATATGCATATGTTTGAAAGGTAGGTATTTGTCTTGTCAGAACTCAATGGTTTACTCTGTGCCAAAATAATGAAGAAAGAGCTAACATATTATCATAGTATTTTCAGGAAGGAAAAAACAAACTTCTCCAGCATTGTCTCCATGATATCCCCTTGTTATACTTCTAGAATGTAACAGGACTCCTCTATCATTACCTTGAAAGTGGGCAGGCCAGATAAAAGGGAGAAATTTCAGATTTTATATGTTGGAGATAGAGAATATAGCTGAAAGAACATTTCCTGTGATGATGCATCTTATTTTCCTTAAGATCTCCCATGTAAATATCATGAGTCCATCCTGTTTCCATACTCTAGGTAAAACATTCTTAAGAATGGAGTAATTTCTCTGAATCTTCCTTGTAAACACAATGCCTTACATAGTTCTTTATGAGTAATATCAGGTAGTTGTGAGTAATATATGGTGAAAACCTTAGGATTTATACATCATATTTCTCCTTCATAGGATATTATATAGAATCCAGTAAACTCAAAATATATTAACGCTTTAAGATGTAATTTATAAAGTTTACCATAGGGCTCTTTAATTTTTTTTTTTAATTTATAGTTTCAAAGGATATCCAAAGAAAAAAGCAAGAAGCTTGAAAAACAACTGTACAAAGAAGCAAGTCGCAAAAATAAACAAAAATGTCCTTATTTCCGCATGCACCTCAATTCTAGAAAACATGGAAAACAATACTGGCCTATCTAGAAGAGCTGGTTAACTCTTATAAGAAATTATGAGATTTCCTAATTAGCTTAGCACTTGTGGCAGTACATATTGATTTTGGATAAGTCTTCTTAGGCGTTCTCAGAGTTATCTGAATGAACGGGTAGACTTTTTTACCTTTTTGTATCCCACCATCTAAGCCTTCTGAGTAAGCAAACAAAAGAGATGCAAAGATGTTTATTAGTGGCTCTAATACTAATAATACTAATAGTGGATACTAATATATACATATACACAATAGTATATTATTTCCTTCTCTACAGAAATATTGAAATTACCCATAAAACAAGATTATTCCAGATGTTTTATCATTGTATTTTATCTGTTGGGATCTCTGGTACTTTTCTTTAGCAGATTTCTGAATTCATTGCAATATTGTTATTCACGGCTCTTAAACTCATTTGAGTTTAAACCAGCACTTCTCCCTCACCCATAAGTAGGCTAGTGATCTCTAAAAGCCAACACAGAAGGCCTGTGTATTATTCTCTTAGGGAACATCACTGAGAGAAAGAGAAACAAGTATGGAGTAACAAAAAAAACACTATTAATTAGAAAATTAAATAACATTCACACATATCCAGACTCCAGATGTTACCTGAAGTGATCCAGTTTATTGGCAGTGAGGAAATCTTGGCATATGACACTCTAAATGTGACTTCTCTTTGGACATGTCTTAACTCCCTAGGTCTCCAAAACAAGTGCCCACTTCCTCCTAGCAATTCAAAAGTCTTTCTGGATTCTCCAGTCTCCTTAGCTACGTGCACCACACTTCTGTTCTTTGCTCAGACATCAGCTGTTTCCAAGAAAACTAGTGGGGAGAAAGTGGATCTTCTCAAGAATAAGGCTACCCTTTAAGCCCTACCAGATTTGCTACATGTCTCTGGTCTTGAAAAAACAGTGACAGATCAAATATAAGTAGTGATAGGGAAGAAGTCTGTGGTTTCACATGATATGCCCAAAAAAAGGCCAGCAAGTTTTCTTTACCCCATTCTTTACCCCAGTCAGCAGATAGCAGGGACTGGACGTAGTGAGGTGAGATGTGGGTCACTCTTCTCCACTTCAGAGTTGTTACTTGCGAAAAACAAGCTGAGTTGAACAAGAAAGTTGAACCTTTTGCACAAGAGAGTACTGTCAACAATTTTGTTTCTTGCCAAAACAGGTGCCACATGATAAACTCTCAAAAGAGATCTATCATTTTCGGTATGTTCTCAACCTGTGCGAAGTTTTCAAATGCCAAGAGTTCTTGACAGGAGATGCCATTGCTGCAGTATATGTTGGCAAGACCTGCTGTCTTTCTCTTTCTTACAAGAAAGGGCAAGGGGTATGTGGCTTATTAGCAAGGCAGGAGATTAATGCAACACTACCCAGTTATGTCATTCCCTTCCGTATCATAGGTACTCATATAACTTCAAAGCTCTGCAGCAGGAGCTCAGATTCCTGTGAAGCTGAACCTCTCTCCCATTGTATCGCCACAAACACCAGCTTTGTGTAACTGTGTCACTTTGGAGGCAGTGCCTCCTGGAAGCCACTGTAATTCATACAGTGAGTTACTCAGTGTTAATTATATACATACATATTAATGGCCTTGGGATAAATTATATAAATACTTCCATTCTAAGTACTAAAAATGCACACATGCTTTATAACTTGTGAAAATATGATAGGGGCATGCACGGGGGTTGTGTGTTTCCCATTAAAAATGAGGACATTTTTGACAGATGCAATATGGCAGAATATATCAAGATAAGTAATTTACTTTCATTCCACAGAGGTGGGTATTTTTTGTAATTTCTCAACATGACCTCTGTTTTGTGTTTAACAGGACAATCACTCAGTTTTATCTTTCCATGTAAAACTTTACCCAGTCTACGTTTGTTTCTATGTTGATTGATGGAAACCATAATAATTTATTTTGGTTGATTCAAACACTCTGGTTCAAAATTTCAGCACAATCTTGTTGTTTTCACAGCTTTCTGATCAACTATTTTTTTTCCCCTCACTTTTTTGTTTCACATAAATAAAACTGTTTCTAGACCAAACAGCTGGCACTTACTGACTGAAGGGATGAACAGGAAGACTGTGTATTCATAGGATTACAGAACAAGCTGAGAAGAACAATTTATGCAGAGTTTTGTAAGTTTAGTGAGGCAGAAAATAGATTGGGGTCCAGAGAAAAAATGATGTGTCAGTCAAAGCTAAGCATACAGACGCAAACTTCCACAACACAAGAGCAGTCATGTGTTTTCTTAGCTTTTGTGACTTCAAGAGTTACTTCTGAATTTGGGTAGAACAGTGAACAGATGCTTTTAAAGATGATACTCTTAAGTGACTTTTCACAAGTCTCTTTTAAAGCCTGGAAAAAGCAAGAATAAAGCTGCCTTGAAAGATGTTAAAGATGGTTAAATATCTTTTAGGAACAGCCCTAAAGAGGGAGAAAATTGTGACTGAACACTCTGACTTTGCCATTTACACATTGCCCTTGTTTTTTCAAAATGTATAATTGCATCAAATACAATAGCTTTTTATGTAGCATAGTGTAGGTCAGGGGTCTGTACTCAATACTGACAAATGAAAGCTAGAACTGTATGCATGTAGCGTGTTGTCTTTATCAAGACAGGATACTGTAACTGTTACTGAAGCCCTCCTATGTGGGTATTTCTCTCGAATGGCTTCTGCTGATTTCATTTCTCTATTTGATTTATAAACAAGGAGTTGCTCCTTGAAATAATTTTACAATAAATTTTACAAGCAATATCATACTACAAAGCATTATTGGCAATACTATGCAAATTGCCAGAAAGGCATTAGACTGCAATTTCGCCTGGCTTTAAAAAAGCTGCCTCTTACCTATGTGACACACAGCAACTAAAGCACCTGTTCACTTTCATTCAATGTATATATTTAATAATTTTAAGCATATTCTCAGTTGCTTTGAGATAATGGTGCTCAAATTTCATAATATTTAAGAAGAAAGAATGGCTTGAAAGGATCCATTTTAAAGATGCAGAAGCAATGATCGTATGTCTTTGCTAGTCTGAAATACACATTATCTGACTTCAGTTATATCCCCTCAGTAATAATTTTATAGGTTACATTGAATGCCTGATTAAGATTTATATTCTATGGAACACAATGTTCATTTAATAGTACCATCATTATTATTGGGTACTTTACTGATACTTTTATGGGTTAGAGTTCATCTGCACAAAGAGTATGAAAAGTCACTTCACTGTTATGTTGAAGATAAGAAATAATAGATCATCCAATTTTTCAAGACATGTTTCTCCTATCTTTTATCAGCACACTTCTATCAACATATTTAGATATTTGTGGCAGGTTAATATGGTCCATTTTCACCTGGCAACAGCATCAGTCCTTAGCAACAGTACATGTGTACTCAAACTATTGGTGACACTGAGCCAAAATGGAAGATCATACTACAGAAACCTTTGGATAATATATGTCAGAAATTTTCATGTATTATTTCACCTTGGCAACCATTTCATTTAATTCCCTAGCAACTCTGAATATAAACTCAGTTTTGAGAGTTTTTTTCCTGTTCAAAATTACCTCTTGAAAACAACTAAGATGATTCCCTTATTAACTTTAATGATATCCAGTGTTTCACTTACTCCTAGTTTAAGATAAATGGCAGAATTCAATATTGCACAGCAGTGCTCTACATCTACGTGGTATTTCACGGCTTGGAAGTCGTGAAAATTAGGACGATACAGCTGTAATTTAATGCTATTCTTCTACTTCTTTATATATACTAGTATATAGCTACTATTTCAGAAACTTTTATTAGTACTGTACATGTTCATCCATCAAACTTCTTCCATCCTGTCTAAGCAAGACTTTATATTGTTTTGATAATAAAGGCCTACATATTCTTCTACTGGAATATTTGAGGAGAAAATAATTTGTCCCTGAAGGGAGTAGAAGGACTCCACTGCTATTTTATCCCCATTCATATGTATTCCATTTACTTACCCATTGGTAGAGAAGTATCAGCTAAAATCATAGTAGGTCTCTTATGACAAATATCCACTTTGGCTGTCATTTGACTTGAGAAGTATTTCTGTAGTGTAGCAGATCTTGTGGGAATTATTGTCTGGCAGTGGTTCCTCTAAGTGTTAAGATACTGTATAAATTTTGTTTTCTACAAGTATCTCACTATATTATAATTGTTAAATTTCTCACTTTTCTGTTTAAAGAGCCTTCTGGACTCTATATTTGAATAATTAAAGGAATTTTATCCCACTTTTCATTCCTAAGGAGAGTAATCGACATTAAGTTAAAGTGTATTTGTGTATACCATAGAATTCAAGTGATGAAAAGGGAGAAGAAAAGGAAAGCAATGTCATTGATCACGAGCTTTCTAGTTCTATTTGTGTCTTCTGGTTTTTACTATCTGTTTCCTTATTCAATTGCAGTAACAAACTGTATCTTCCTCTTTTCCCCTGCCTCCTTTCCCCTTCCCCCAATGATTTAATGGGCTGCATTGGATGTGAACTTTGTCCCTTTTCAATTTTTAGTTTTTTAGTTTTGAATTTTGTTTACATAGCCTTGCTAGTCTCCATATGGGTTATTAAGGAACAAAATTATTTTACATGCTCAGAGGAAGCTTGAGTTTTTAGGGATGTAAATAATCTGACCCACAAACACAGTGACTTTTCTGGTTGTTTTGCTGATCAGTCTTTAATTTTGTGACTTAGGACTTGCCCACACACTAAGTAATATTTTTCATCTTATGTCACCATGAAGCACTGATCTGTTCCAAATCTTAACTGCAAATGATCTTCTTTTATACAATATGCACGTTGTAAAGGTATACAATTTTTTCTGCATATGCAATTATTTCCATATATCCTCTCTGCCTCAGCAACTAGACACAGAGGACATTGCTCATTGCTGTCATGGGCATGTTTTCAAACTTCTCCACTTCCCATAGTGTATTTTCACTTAACTAAACTCAATTCCAGCTTATTAAAAACAAGGTCCTCTGGATTATAAAATAGCCTCAGAGCAACAATAAGCTAGAGCGCAATGAAAAACAATAACAAAACAAAACAAAAACAAACAAAAAACCCCAATGCCAAAACAAACCCCCAACCAACTCAAAACCTAAAAACCTCTCTTGCTTGAACAAGAGCATATATGACAAAACGTGGTGAAATAAATTGTCTGTTATCAATAATATTACCATTCATTACTCTCATTCTCTTTGTGTGCTATTCTTTTTGAGGCCGAGGTATGAAAGTTCTATTAGTGTATCAGACAAGAACGTGATTGCTAGAATGGCAGTTCTGTGTAAATTTTTAGAGTGTTAATATACCTGGTTATGTTCTCATGTCATGTTATTACGTGAAGTTGTGTTTGTCAGATGAAACAGCAAGTATGTATTTCACAGCAGCATGTAAAATTTTGCACACATAAAATATATTCTCAGATTTCACAAGCTTTAGATAAGCAGCAGAACTGGTCAATATATTGTGAAGCCTAACATCGGGAATACTTTATGAAGAAATACAAGTCAGAGTTTAGTATGTCTTATTACCACAGAACAGCTGGTAGCTTTGTTCTTTTTGTAAGCCCTTTACATTTATTCTGGCTTCAGAAGACCAAAACTAAAAATTTTCCATATAAATTTTTTAATGAGAAACAAGCAAAAGATAACCATGTAATCCCTTCTTTGGCTGTAAAGACAAGATACAATTAAATGGTATTCTATCAAAAGAAATAGACAAAAGTGCAAGTGCTGTAAAATGGCAGAGAAGTTCAAGCACCACTTACAAAAATGAGAGGCCACGTTAAAAATTTAAAGTGATTCATTTATCTTTGTAGTAAATATTAGAAATAAATTATATTGGATGAGTGACCAGTTTATTCTCTTTGGGAAAAACAGGTACAAAGAGTTCAGGCTTTTATAATGGAGCAACTGTAAAGCTATTATTTTTGCAGGGGTTTCTGGAATAGGTATGAAATAAAAGACTTATTTTAAAATAATTTCTGGTGCTAGTTAGGGGACTGATTCAAACCACATCTTGGGGCTCAGAAAAACTCATTCATTGCATCCAGTAAATTTGGAACCAAGCCTATGACTTCTACACTAACAGAAGAATGGTGACTATTGTAATTCAGATTTTTAAAAGCATGTAATGAGTTTGCAAAGCCACGATGAAATAGTGAAATGCTGATGTCATGAATATGGCGATGTCAAGATAGACTACTAAATCAGAATACAAAATATATATTGATGTATGTGTCTTCAGTTACAAATAATTTTGCAAATTAGAAGAGGATATTCAAAAATAGTTCTGAAATTTCTAAGAGCCAGACTTGGGCAAGATCAAAACACTGGAAATTAGTGAGACAAAATAGCACAATAAGACAATATAGAAATAACAGAGATGACTGGAAACATATTTTAAAATTGAAAACATGGGCAATACATTTTTGGGAGGAAACGAACCAAAATAGTAACTTTTCATTAGGTGGGAAAGTCTTGACATGTCCTACACAAGATAGGAAAATTATTTTTTTTTACATTTTACATGCATTTTTTTACATTACTGTAAAACGCTTGCAGACATTCTTCTATAATGCAACATATCTCAAGAGATTTAAGGTTTTACATGTCACCGATCAGACCCCAGCTAACAGTACTTAAATTAATTTTTCTGGAGTGGATACACTTCCCTGCCGTGTATGTTACTGTTGTTGATCATTTTATTGACTGAAGTTCATCCCTGTGCAGAGGATCTGTCCAATACCCATGGAGAGAAAATAAAACTTGATCCTGCAAACACTTAAGCATTTGCTTATTTTTGCATGAGTAAGGAGCTCTTTTCAATTTCAGCAGGCTTGCTGATGTGTATAGACTTCAGTGTTCATAAATGTTTCATAGCATCACTGGTGAGAAAGACCGTGTTCTAAATATGCGGTGCATTTATCTTGTACTAGTCCTCAGTGTAATTGTGTATTTGCATTAAGTAAGCTGATTCTTCTGCAGAAATACAAAAAAAGTCAGTAGCTTGATTATCTAATTAATACCTATTATGAAAATGAAAAATACGACCCTATAGTCCTTACTTTTGTCTCAGAGGAAACATTTTACTGATAAGTAGACCAACAAGTAAAAGATGCAGTACCACTCAAAGCCACAGAGCTGTTTCTGATAAAACTAATACTGGTACTAGTCAGCAGACTTTGGTGCAGAGCTTCTGGGTAAGTTATGGCTTGCAGAGAAACTGCATATTTAAGCTTTTTCATTTATAAATATAATAAAAATAATAAAGATTTGAGGAATTTTTTTAATATTGTCTTTTCTGTGAAAGATTGTCGTTGAAAGATGGAGCAAGAAAAATGGGTTAGGAAGTCTGTTAAGGAGGACAGGTACCTGATACTGAAGACAGGCTTTAAAAATGTAAAAAAGAAATATAAATGTAAAAGAAATAAAATAAAATAATAATTTTTTAAAACTTTCGAAAAAGGAAAGTAATGGAAACAACACCAGTCTGCTCTAAAGCCAACAAATAATTTCTAGTTCCTCTGACAAGAGACAGAGAGGGAATTGTTGAAATATGAGAAGAAAAGAAAGCAAAGACTGAAGAAGGAGAAACAGAAACCATTATATCATTTATTGGAAGAGCTTCATATGAAGTTAACATACAAAGAGTGAATTCAAAACCCTATCTCTTCAGCAGTGGAGGTCCCCAGGAAGACTTGAACTGATGTTTTTTAAATATTCTTACAAATGGAACAGAAAAATTTCCAGTAGCAGACAGCTAGTTCTTCATTTATCTTAACTACATTTTATCTCTCAAGTATAATAAAGGTTGTACCCACTGTTTGTTTGCTAGATACTTTATTTATTCAATGATACATATGTAATTTACTTTTCCAAAAATATGCCTTTCCTTTGAACTTTTTTTAAATACACTTGTTTTATTTATTTTATGTTTTTGGAAATACATTGCCTGTCCTAAATTGCCTTAGAGCACAGTGACATTCCTTTGCTCAATATATTTAACACTCAGTTGGCCACTTGCATTCAATGCTTACTGAAGGAGCTAAATCATGTATAATTTATGTCTTTTACCCTGTCAGTAGAATTTCATGTTGACTATTCACATGTGAAAAATTACTCATTCATCTAAGTATTTTCAAAATTTTCCCTTTAAGTTAGGGGGAGGGAGGTATTTGGAGGGTTGAAGGTTTTGTCTCTTTTGTTGAAATTACTGAGAAAAGGAACACCTAGAGTAAAAACCACTCTTTTATCTTTAAATGGGAACTACTGTTTACTACACATTTTGCTACAAAGCACCTGGAAACATGTGGCAAGAGAGTGGAAACTGCATTGAAATCCAGAGTCATGCTGACATGCTTCCTGAATAGATGATATTAAAAAAAAAAATTACTCAGATGTGGTGTTAACTTTTTATTCTTCTCATTTGTACAAAGTCACAGTTTCTCCATTTCCCAAGAGAACTTTTTCCCCTCTGGCAAACAATACTTTTGTGAAGAGCAGCTTTTACATGTTCTGTCTTTAAGGACACCTCCCAGTGCCTTTCCATAAAATTAAAAAAAACCCAAAACCAAAAAAACCCCACCAAAATCAAACCAAACCAAACCAAACAAAAAAAAAAAAAAATCAAAACAAAACAAAACAAAACCAACCAAACAAAAAAAAACAAAAAAACAAAAAAAACCCCAAATAAACAAAAAATCCCCCAAAACTAAAAAAAAAAAAAAAAACAAACCAAAGTATAAGAGAATAAAATATATCATAATAAATTTTTAGCACCAGTTTAGAATATTGTTCCCTTGGGTGTCTTCAAAAATACAGTAAAAGTACTGTGGAGACATGAAATCAGATTATCTTCAGGATCTATGAACCAGAGCAAGATTCAGGGCCAGATGAAAATGAACAAACAGTGAAGCTGTTCTGTTGAGCTTGGCCTGGCACAGAAACCTGCATCAAAAATGAAAGTACAAAGGGAAAAACAGAACAAAAAAAAATGTGTTGATTGTTGCAGTGTCTCCTCTTGGTCCCTGAGGCATCTGCTGCACAGAGAACAAATGCTTAGATCTGAATTACCTTCCTTCCATTTTTGTGCCTTCTGCTGCAGTCCTGTAAGCTGAATGAAAATTAACTTTAACCATATTCCTTCTGTTCATTCTTCTTCTTTGGCCAGCAATGTGGGCACAATATGGGATAGATAAGTCAGCATGGTGCACATAGGCTCTACCCTCTGCTTCCCAGCTATGGGCAAGGCTCCAGCCCAAGGTCCAGGAGGACTACGTATACCTAAGCCAGCCTATCCTCCATCCTAGTCTCCCAGTAAGATGGGACAGTAGAGGTGGCCACAGAAGGCAGAAAGACCTAATTGCCTTATGAAGAACATAAAGAACACAACATGTCAGTTTCATTTCTCTCTACAGGGTTCAACATACACTAACCAGGTTTCCATAACCTTACTTGAATGTCTAGAATCTGAAATGTGTCTTTGCCAAGGAAAACTATAACTGTCTGATGGTTTCGATGTAAAATACATGAAATAGATAAGTTGTTCAAAGAATTTGGTTGCTTCAGAATTGTGTTCAGCAGAATCATTGTTAAAGTAATAGTTCTTCTCTCTACTCAGGTTCTTTTGAGACTGACTAAGAAAACAAAAATTTTGGTAAAAAATTGAGGAAGAGTAAATCCTCTAGTGTGGAAAATATAATCAAGTAAAGATTTCTAACTATCAGAAGACCCTGTCTGTGCTATTTGGAAACCCGTTGTAGCCAGACAGTGCGTGGGGGGAAGGGACTCTCTCTGGCTTCCAAAAAGAAGGGCGTGGCTTCCTGTCAAAAACCACCGTGGTGGAATCATCTGCCATTGTTCATTGTCTCCAGGTCCATTGTGACCATTTTTGCATGTGAATCACCCTCTCTTTTGTATACTTCTTTTATTACTAGTGTTGTTGCTCTTTGTTTTATCTTACTGCTGTTTCTAGTAAACTGTTCTTATCTCAACCAATGATCTTCACTTTCAGTGCTTTGAATTCTCGACTCCAAGCTGGAGCGGGAAGTGGGAGCGGAGAGGGGGGACAAGCAAGTGGCATCTGGTTTAGGACAGTCTCGGTGGGAACATTGAATTGGGCAGTGCCATTCCTAAACCACAACCCACATTAAAATCCTTTTCTATTTCTCCATCATAAATAATGGTTCTGTCATTGTTTTGCGATTAAATAAGCAATAGAATATTGGTTTTAAAACCTTCAGCTGCACTTCAGAACACAAATTTAAGTTGAAGACATTCTGCCACTGTCTTGAACTTGACAAATCCTCTGTCATGGTTAGATTCTCTGGAAGCAAATATTTTGGCTTAAGAGAAAAATGCAGAACCTTTAGGGAAGAAATTTCCTTTGAGAGCTGCCTTTAGACCTCTTAGAGGGAGTGTCTGTAAGATTTTTCATCACATTAGCTAAGTATTGAATTGTGTTCTTGTGTTTTCATTTTCTTAATTTGAAATTGAAAAAAATTTATCGATTGTATGCAAAAATCTAAACACAATCCATGATTCTATAAAGTCTATTTCTATTTCTCTTCCCACAATGAAACTGAGTATTTATTTCAATGCACTTAAGAAAATTGAGTTTGTTTTTATGTCATAATTTGAAGGATAATTCTTTTGCCTTTTCTCTTATATAGATTTACTGTTATATAGAATGAAACCTAAGATAGTATGTGTACTTTTTAATTGTCTAGAACTCTTTTTCTGTTTGAGATTAAGTACTCAATGTACAGAATGTTCTCTTCACTTGGATTCAAAATTAAAAATTAAAACAAAAAAACTTGCTTGTGACAACTTTTAGTGTAAATTCTCTAAGTACATAATTCACTATTCATTTCAGAAAGTTTTATTTTGCCTCTTTTCTTTTTTTTCCTTAGGTGAGAAATTCAGTGGAGAGCAGAAAAAACTACTAAGGTTCAAAGTAAGATTTCATTCCTACTCACTTTCTAAGTCTTCATATTTTTTTTCCTGTAAGGCCTTCAAATTTTTTTGTTTTGGATTTCATGTTATAAATCACAAATATTTTTCTAAATAACAATATTTATTAAATCTTGGAAAGTGCATCCTGTTTGAAATTCAATTTTCTCCTAGTCAGGAAACAGAACATAATGCTTAAATCAGTTGACTATGTAATAATGCACAAATACCTCCTAATGTGTAGGAGTAAGATCATAGTTCAGATTTTGCAGTTTTGGAAAAAAAGTCTGTTTGCTACAGCATGATTGTTAAATGGTGCTATGAATTAACTGGAAATTTAGTGAATGCATTGAATGATTAGCAACAGCAACTAAAAAGGATACTGAGCACTTCTAGCCTTCTGTTTTCTGTACTATGTCTTACTAGTCTTTGTACCATGAATAATACTTACCTATAAAGGGCATGTAAGACTGGACAGCAATATACTGATTCTTGTAAATATTCTGCTAGCTATAGCTATATGAGATAGAGATGCCAAACTTTTAATATTCTTTCTACTTACTATGTATAAGGTAATATGTTTGATAGTTACATATGACCTGACCTATCTCTTTTTAATGAATAAGGTAAGGTATTAACTGAAGTAGATGAGTCCCTAATGAGAAATTATTTATGACAAGAATAGTGTCACAAAAAATTTGTGAATATTTTTTATGTATACAGGAAGTTTGGAAATCTATAATACATTCTATATACTATATAATATATGTATGATAATGTATAGGAAATTTGGGGTTGTTGGTCACACTATAAAAACTCAATTATTTCTGTAATCACAGGTAATCTTCAAGTTTCACACCTTTATCTATTAAGTTTAAAACTGAGACAGAAAAGTTGAAAAAGTTAGTGGGAGTAATACCAACTATTTACCTGGAGTTATTAAGCTATTTAGAAAAAAATTAATTATTTGTGGGAAAATATAAAAGAATCCTAAGATGATCCTGTGAATGAATAATAGTCAGGTGAAATTCAGCACGCAGAAAATGTGAATTTATTCTCCTTGAGAAAAGCAGTCCTAAGATTACAAACAATCATGAATTGAAAGTAGCTAATTTTCATCCTGAGTTAGAAAGCTCATCTCAAAAGTAAATGAAGCAACATAGGTCAAGATGAAGAGCAGGACAAAAAAGGAGAACCAAAAATAGTAAGTCAGTTAACGTATGAGTAATGACTTCATATCTAGTATGCGTCAATCTGGAAGAGACACAAACTGAGGACACCATAGAGAAGTTTATAGAAATCGTGTCTGGGGTATAAAAAGCAAAAGGAGAACCCAATCATTCATATTTTGTTCCAGTACTAAAACTATAGTCTGAAAAATGGAAGTAAAGTTCAGAAAAAATGCAGTTTACAGGGAAAATCTGAAACTTGCAGAAAGTTATTTGGGATTCAAAATATGCCATAGGCTCAAGGAAGAAAAATCCCATGGTGCTGTAAATGCATTGATAATCCCTCTAGGTTCAGAAACTCCCTAAGAAGTGGATACATGCCCAAGGGTAGTCATACTATATATTTGTGCTGTTCTTGTATTTCCCAGAATTTCCTTTATTAGCTACTTGATACCCCAAGGGAGCTATAGTATTATAAAGATCTTTGACCATTATTGCTTTTATGGTACTGCTTATAGAATATGATGCCAACTGGAAAGCAACACAAAAATACAACTAGGGAGTTAAATAAGTTACCAGACATATACCTTAGCCTCTCTCTAGCCTCCCTGTTTTTATGGAATTTTATGCTTTATTTCACTCTCCATCTTGTGTTAAATGACAGTGGCAATACCAAAAGTCCAGAAAAAACTTGCTGTTAGGTATAAAGTTCCAGCAGAATTCATTTTTGCTTAGGTAAATCATATTGCATAATCACAGCAAATGCAAACTATGTTTTGTACCAGCCTCAACGGAGAAGCGACTCTAAGCCATAAGAGACTTAATGGAATTAAGATAGTTTTCTTCTCAGATATTCTTCACTAATATGTTTACAGACAATAATACAGTGTGGAAAGCATTATAGATAATAAGGAAAACTGAGCATACTAAATTAGAAAGGCTTTTGTGCTTCTAGGAAAAATATGAATCTATGATTATGAGAAGATAAAAATTAAGATAACAGATTAACAGGATTAGGCAATTTAACTAAGACATACCTCTGTCTTGAATGAATTGAATTCAAAATGTAACTGATATTACATTTCTGAATAGAAAAATTACTATTTAAGTTTTCTCTTATGAAA
>WBND01000335.1:66106-96603 GCA_013398595.1 Tychaedon coryphoeus
TACTAAACTCAGAGGACCAGGTTTGATCTTTTGTTTTTTTTAATTCAACCTCAATCTCTAGTAGATTTTCTGTAAAATAGCTTCCGTAAACTAAGTATTCAATACCTTTTTTCCCCATATCCTGCATTATTTTTAAGGCATTTACCAATAAGAAGATTATATAATAGTTAATTCAGACATTCTAGATTCTCAGCAAACCTAATGTTAGTGCAAGGTTTGAGGAAATAATTTTAAGGATTACTTTATGTCCAATGTCTCACTTTCATCACAGGTATTACACCTCACATACACACATCATTTTAGGGAGAAAGATACAAATTGTCCTTTAAACTTGGTTGTAGAAGCTGAGCCTTAAATATATGCCTGTGTTCATATTAATTTATAAAAGCCTTAGTTGTCAGTTTATGATTATGAAACAGTCCTCTTTCTTGAAAGAGGTAAAGTCACTCACCTTCAAATAAATGGACAATTATTTCAGAGTGAAACACCCCAAAGAATGGTGGCATGTTTACAGTGTCCAGTGGGTCACAGCGCCAGAGATGCTTGTACTGGCAGAAAAATCCATCACGGGGCAGGGTGCAGAGACATATTGGTGAACTTGCTTGGCTATAGCAGCAGAATAGTTCAGGCAGCATTGTCCCTGAGCCACTGAGCTCTGAACAGTGGCAGGGCTTGTTAGCTTACAGGCTGTGCCTATCTAGCAAAGGCACACTCTTTCTAGATGAGAGCTGGCTTCTGTGCACCTCCCATGCTCCCTGGTGCTGCTGTGGTTACATTAGGAATGGGTGAAGTGGATGCAGGTGTCTTAACTGCTAATGGGGGCAGTTCATTTCTAGCAGTAGAGAAGTTCCTTCTCTGAGTGCTTAATAAATGCTGCACCACAGTAGAAATTGTATCTCAGCATTGCATTGAAATTGATCATTAGCATTTGGTGTATCTATCAAATTAAATAAGCACTGAAATTGGAATAGTCTTAAATGATGTACAATGAGTCTTTTGTCTATGAGTTCTTCCTATGTGTCCAAACAGTTCAATAGTTTGTAGAACTAGATGGAATTTTAAAATTGCATGGCATTTGCTTATTCATATGTATGTGAATGATATTTCCTGCCTAAACATTATATTTTAAAAATTATAATTTCAATTTAAAGATTATTTTCATAATTACAGTCTTTATCATATGTTTTTAATAAATTTGGTAATCCGTATCAGCATAGTGTCTCATAACTGAGTTTCAGAAAACAATTTCATCTCCAAAGGAATTTCTTCTCAGATTATTCAACATTAACTACTCTTAATCTTGAGAGTATGTCAACATACTGTTTATTCCTAGTACTACCTATAATTGTCTTATTGCTGATCGTATTTCAAAATACTTAATGAAATAAAAGAATTTAGCACATTTTGAAGGTTAAATATAAAATACATCCAAGAATATTTTCCCAAGCTAAATCAGAAACTCTTTTTCAAAGCATGTTTCTAAAACACTAATTCAAGCAGTGTGTTGAGAAATATCTGAATGTCTTATACTTGAAAGTTAACATACAACTAGTCTGCTGAGCTCCAGGAGTAAAATTTTCTGTCTTCCTCAAAAATATTCTTGGATTTTCCTAATAACACTTTTATTAACAATTATCTGGTAGAATACACATAATGAAGATGTTTTGTTTTGTTTTGTTTTGTTTTGTTTTGTTTTGTTTTGTTTAGAAATTGGGATTTGCATGTTTCTCAAACTGCTTTTGCTTAGAAGACTAGCTTGTTATGGTAAAACTGTCGTGAGACAGATAGCAAGTGGGGGAGGAGGAGAAAAATATGAGTTTCTACATTCTCCATTGCATTTATTTAGACAGCTGACAGAACTACCAGAAAAGTTTTCAATATTGTGTTTTATGTGTAGAACATTCCAATACTCAGTCTTCTAATTACCTCTGTGGGAATCAAAAGGTAGCAAGAAGTTTCAAGTCTACATCTATTGCCTGTTAAATATGTGTACGTGTGTACATATTGTGAGATCTGTTGTTTCTTTGTACTGGAAATAGGTACAGATGCTTTTAGTTGTTGTTGTTTTTTCCTAATCTTTTCTGTTTCGAAATCAATGCCAAGGGGAAAGTGTGGTTCATGCTGGATACTCAGATTTCATTTTAGGCATGAACTTTAGCTCCACTCTCTAGCTGGCCTTTAAAGGGCAAGATAAATACCCAAAAAGTGAAAAATGATGCATTTGTATTCTTTTAAAACAAACAGAATTACATGTTCTTAAAATCAAAGGTCATTACTCTTTCTAACAGTCTTTCAGCTTTTCTGCCTTTGATTCCCTCAAAAAACAAGGAGTTATATTCCATTAGTTACTCTTTCGTTAGAGCCTTATTCATATCAGAATATTATTGGTTCTGAGCCCTTATGCAGTACATACATTATTAAGACATTGTTTTCTTTAATTTTTCTGGGATTGCCAAGTGAAAAACTTGAAGAATAAATAATTTTATGCCAATTTAAAATAAATTTAAAGCATTAAAACCAGTAGAACGTGATGGTTTGTTTAAACCAACTTTTTATAATGAATGACATTTTCTTCTCAGATTTTTCTTCCAAGTTCCTTTCAGTGAGAAAAAGGAAAAGCAAACAAAGGAAAAAAAAACACACCACAAAAAACCCCATCAACAAGGGTTTAGCATGGTATAACCACAGGAAGTTCAAAAGAATCAGCTGTTACTGCAAGTAGGGGCTTATTCCTATATTCAGTCAGCCTGCCATGCTCTAAACCCTACCACAGAATCATAGGAAAGCACAGGGTTGGAAAGACTTCTGTGACCATTTATTTCAACCATTAATCTAGCACTGCCAATACCACCATTAAAACACATTCCCCTAACTGTTACATCTACACATCTTTTAAGTATCTTGAGGGGTGGAGAATCAACTAGTTTCCTGGGCATCCTGTTCCAATGTTTGACAATCCTTTTTATGAAGAAATTTTTCCTAATAGAGGTAGTCTAAAACTCCCCTGACAGAACTTGAGGCCATCTCTTTTTCTTCTATCACTCATTTCTTCTGAGGAAAGACTGATCTCCATGTCATTACAACCACCTTTCAGGTAGTTGTGAAGAGCAGTAAGGGCCCCCCTCAGTACCCTTTTCTCCAGGGTAAATCACCCTGGCCCTCTCAGCTACTCCTCGCAGAACTTGTGCTTCAGAGCCTTCACCAGCTTCATTGCCCTTCTCTGGACATGCTCCAGAAACTCAATGTTTTTCTTGTAGTGAGAAAATGGGACACAACCCTTGAGGTACAGCCTCACCATTGCCATGTACAAAGGGACAATCACTGACCTAGCCCTGCTGGCCACAATATTCCTAATACAAACTAGGGTGTTGTTGGCCCTCTTTCCCAACTGGGCACGCACTGGCTCAGGTTCAGCCACAGGTGACAAACATGCCCTGGACTTTTTCCACTTGGCAGGTTTCCTGCCACTCTGCCCCCAGCCTGCAGGCAGCTCCTGGGATTGTTGTGACCCAGCTGCAGGACCCAGCACTTGGTCTTGTTGAATCTATTGAAGATGGGTCCTTTCAACATCAGTGAAGGAGACCTGGTTACCCAGGACATAGAGAAGGCCAAGGCACTCAACACCATTTTCACCAGTCTTCACCAGCAAGTGCTCCAGCCACACTACCCTTATGCAGAAGATGAAAGGAGGGAAATGGGGGAATGAAGAACCATCCATTGTGGGAGAAGACTGGTTAAATAGGAGAAGACAGCCTTAAATGGGCTGGACACTATTCAAGGAAACTGAATTTGCAAAGTTCATGGGACTGGAGGAGATATATTTATGGGTCCTGAGGGACCTGTTTGAGGAAGTGGCTATGCCACTATGTATCGTATTTGAGAAGTCTTGGCATTGCAGTGAAATTCCCACTGAATGGAAAAGGAGTAATAACTGGTTTTAAAAAGGAAAATAAGGAAGACCCACAAAATTACAGGCCAGTCTGGCTCACCTCAGTGTCTGGCAAGACCATAGACTAGCTCCTGTTGGAAAACTGTGCTAAGGCACAAGAATAATGAGATGACAGAGCCAATACATCTTTACTGATAAATTTGGCCTTCTATGATGATGTTACGGCAGTGGTGAACAAAGGAACAGTAACAAAAGTCATTTACCTGAACAAGTAAAGTACAAAGTGAAAGTACAAATCATTTGATGGTGTTCTGTGTGTCAACCTCGTTTCTAAATTGGAGAGACATGAACTTGACAGATGGACCACTCAATGGATAAGAAAATAGGATGAAAGAACACATTTGAAGAGTTTTCATCAATAGTTTGATATTTAATTTGTGACTCATCAGGAGTCTGTATTGGGACCAGCACTTTTTCACATCTTTGTTGCAACAAGGACAATGAGAGGTGTACCCTCAGCAAGTTTGTTGATGACACAAAGCTGTTTGGTGAGGTCAACACCAAGGGCCAGGCTGCCATCCAGACGGACCTTGACAGGATTGAGAGATTTGTTCACCAAGGCCAAGTACAAGGTGCTGCACCTCAGCCAAGGAAATCCCAAGCACAAATACAGGCTGGGCAGAAAATGGATAAAGCGCCACCCTGGCAATAAGCACTTGAGAGTATTTGTTGACAAGGAGTGCAACATGACCCAACAGTGTGTGCTCACATCCCAGAAAGCCAAGTACATCCTTGGCAGCGTAAAAGAGCCATGACAAGCAAACTGAGAGTGGTGATTCTCCCTCTACACCGCTATTGTGAGACCCTGCCAGGAGTACTGTGTCCAGCTCTGGGGCCCCCAACACAAGCAACAGGTCCAGAAGAGAGGTACAAATTTGATTAAAGAGCTGGAACATCTCTCCTAAGAAGAAAGGTTGAGACAGATAATGTTATTCAGCCTGCAGAAAAAAAGGCTTTGGGGACAACTTTAGAAGCTTTCCAGTACCTAAAAGGGGTTTATGAGAAAGGTGGAGAGAACTTTCCATGGGAGCATGTAGTTACAGGGCAAAAGGGAATGGCCTCAAGCTGAAAGAGAGTAGGTTTAGATTAGGTCATGAGAAGAAATTCTGTACTGTAAGGATGGGAAGGAAACTGAAACAGGGTTGCCCAGAGCAGTTGTGGACTCTCTCTCCCTGGAGGTGTTCAACATCAGACTTCTGGGGCTCTGAGTGAGCCCGTCTAGTGGAAGCTGTTCCTGCCCGCTGCAGAAGTCTTAGAACTATATGATCTTTAAGGTCTCTTCCAACCATAACCTTTCTCTGATTATGATTCTAACTTCATACAACTGGCCTTGGTCCTTTGATTCAGCCTTCTCAGATTCCTCTACAGACCCTTACAACCCTCTAGCAGGTCAGTATTTCTAATCAGCTTGGTGTCACCTGCAAACTGACTGAATCCATTTGCCCAGATGACCAGTAAGACACTAGAATTGGCTCCAGTACTGAGCTCTGGGGACCAGCCACCCACTGCATTCACTATTACTCTCCAGGACAGTCATCAAGTCAATTTTTACCCAGTAAAGATAAAACCAGGCCAAACTTCATGAAACCACTTTTTTTTTTTTTTTTTTTTCCTCCAGAAGAATGTTATGGCAAAGGGTGTCAAAGGCTTCACTACATTCCTGGCAGACCACATCCACTGCCTCTCCCTCATCCACAAGGTGGGTCACCCTGTCTCAAAAGGAGATCATGTTGACCAAGCAGGACCTGCCTTTCTCAAACCCCTGCTGGCTGGGCCTGATCCTCTCGTTGTCCTGCATGTGTTACCTGATGGCATTTAGGATGATCTCTTCCATGATCTTACCTATCACTGAATGAGGTCAGACTAACAAGCCTGAAGTTGCCTGCATCCTCCTTCTGGTCCTTCATGTTGATGGGCATCGAAGTTGCCAACTTCCTGTCAACCAGCACCACCTCAATTAGCTGGAACTGCTTTCCTGCCTCTGCTCATACATGCCCAATACACTCAGTAAGACTGTGGCATGTTTCACAGAAATAAATTGCAGGGAATGTGTCCCAGACTTCAAAAGCCATTGTCTAGATAAATAGAGGGAATAAAAATGGTCATTTTGGAGTTATCAGTTTCAGCTGAAGCTGCACTTAAGGATCATGGCAGAAGCTGAAGTAATAACAGTAATCACCTTGAATCCTTTAATCCTGCTGCTTTTTTTCTTATGTAGACAGTTATTTCTGTATAACATCTCACTGTGCCCTGGTGCATAAGTTTTCATCAGTTCTCATTTTCCCCTGTCTCTTTTCTGCTAGTTTCATTCCTAGAGGGAGTTTATTCAAACACTTCCATTCCAGAAATCTTTGAAAGGGGTACATACTGGTTCTTATTTTAACTAAATAAAATGATAGATTTCTACCTTAAATAGAGAGATTTTAGGTGTTTTGTATCAAATTGTGTCTATTCATGCTTGTTAAGTACAGAGGCCTTGATTTATGTGCTCAAAATTCCTGTCAAACAATGTTCCCATCTACATTAGCTATTTTGGCCCGAGTCCTCCTGCTCCAAACCTAGATAAAATGCAAACCGCCTAGAGAAGAAAGTAGAGAGAAGAAAAACTTTTATTACTAAAATAGTAGAACCAAAACTGATGGATTTGGTTCCTTTCTGCTAAATTTTGGAAAGGAAAAGAGGATTCTGTGTGCAACACAGAATTTGAATATTTTGTTCTTTATTCCACTCCTCTTAAACACTGACAAAAAATAGCAATAGTTAAAATACTCTCAGCAGAAGGGTCATCCAACAATACCTTTGGTTCTGTTTCTATCTGTCAACATATTAATTGTACCCAAATTTTTATTGTGCAATTTTTTTCATCATGGGACAGAAGTGCTGTAAAAGAGGTGGTTGGGGAGGATTTTCTTGATAAGATTTCTCAGGTGAAAATGAAACGCAAATGCGACAAAGCTGAGAACCGTTTGTCGATGAAGAAGGTTTAGCGTTCCTACCGAAGAGGGATAATAGAGCACAGAGGGAGAGACAGAGGAGCACGGACATCATCATCTCATCAACTATCAGCAGTTATATTAATGCTGAGATTTGTAGAAAATACTTCCACAATAGTTATGTTAATCCCAATTACCTTTTCAATGAGGAAGGAAAGCAGGAGCGTGAACTACCTCCAGTACATTTGTTTAGCCTTCTGAATTTGATATTCACAGACATATTACAACATGACAATGTGGGGATGTTAATGGTTCTATTTTCTTCCTAGTAAATATTATTAAAATAGATCTGAGGCTAAGATGTGGAGATTCATAAGCAGGATAAAAATAAACACCATTTATTGATGCTAACACACTGTTATGAGGTGTTTTGCTCCCCAAGTGCTATTTAATTTCAATAGAAAAAGTGCTTGAACAAGCTGTTAATCAGACCTATAGGAGTACATTTTCAGCAATACTTTAAGGTTTAGACATGCATCAGACATCATACTCTTTTTTTACTGTTTTTGCTTGCAGATAAAGATAAGGAAACAACTGCAAAACCAAAATATTGCTCAGTATGAAATAATGCAATTTCCTGTCATGCTTTATTGAGAAATAGTAGCTCGTTTTCTTTTGCAATTTTTGTCTACATATGCCAATCACTTATACAATGACATTTCTGACTGAGAGTTGGTTGTCGTTAGTTGAGTTCAGCAATTCTGAATCATACGGGCATAACGGCAGACAACAGGAGAGTTGAAATAAGAATTTGCTGGCCAAAGTCTGAGCAGGTTTCTGACCTACTGGTGATCTTCATAGACATCTGGGAAAGATTCATTTCAGAGTCTTGTTCTTCTCCAGCTGTATTGTTACAGATTAGGGGCATTCTGTGAGTCCAAATCTTGGAGAGCTAGGACCAGAGTGCCTTCATGTCAGTTGTACTGTGACATGAGATAAAAGTGATCAGACAGTACAAGAGCACTGCTATGCTAAACAGTGCAAAAGACAGTTTTGAAATGAGGCCAGGAGACAAAACTGCATGTACTCTGTTGAGAAAAATGCTGATGTATTTGATGAACTCTTAAAGTCCATTTTCGATACTGTGCATTCTCTATTCTGAAATTTTTTTTATTGCTGTTGGTTTATTCTAAAGATCCATAGTTGCTAGTTTGGCATTCTATTACGAAGAAGGGTCGTGTACACTAAAGATTTATTTGGGGGGAATAAACTGCTTTTTCAGTGAGGTAAGGAGATTTGAAATGGAAGTCGGAATTTATTTTAATGCTTGCTAATGATTGGTTATCTAGTACATTATATATAATAAAATAGTTGTTTTGTATAAAGAAAAAGTATTTGAATCCTAAACTGATGTGGGATAAGGAGAAGTTATGTTTTGGATAAGGGTAAAGAAGACAGACCAGTGTGCTCTTCACACTGTAACTGTTTTTGTAGGTGCATACAAAGGTTTGTATATTAATACAATTTATGGCAAGCAGGGTCTGTAAATGTCAACAGTATTATTTTTGTTTCCTCATGCCTCTTCAGGAACAGGCAGCCATGTAATGACACTCTCTAAATCGTTTCATCTTCCTGAGAGCTCTCTTGTTGCAGCTTTGATCTGTCAAGACAATTAGTTATCTGGGATCTAGTTCAAATTTTTGCTATATGTTTTTACCGTGTGATGAGTTGTTGTTTGCCACTGAAACACCAAGCTAGCACCTATTCCAGTGTTCGAGCAAACTGAATAATTTTCCGTTTTACACTCCACAAAGCAGAATTTAATTTGAAGCAAGGTTTCTTCAGCTCTGATTGTGCATAAAATACTAATATGCATAAAATTACCATGGAGGAATTTCTGTGATGCTATGCTAATGAATAATAATATTAATTCTCTTAGTACACTTTACTTAGCGATAGAATTCCTCATTAATGACCAAAGAATTTCACAACTATGTCCATGTTTCATATTAGATTTCTTTTTGTGGTGGAGTTGTTGTTTGTGGTGTTTTATTAATGAATAAATATACATTTGGTCTTTTTTAGACTATATAAAATAGAAGTTTCTGGCTCGTTTAAGTTCTTACTCTCCAGGGCATGAATTAACTACTTGTACAGAGAAATTAAGGCTTAAGGAACACAAGTGGTGCTAGAGAAAGTTGAGTTGGTTTTTAAAGCATTTATCTTAAATACTTTGGTAAATGAATTTTGTAAAAATAAGTGCAAATGGGTATGTCTTCATGCATAGATGAGAGGTTTTTACATTTTTATAAAATGTTCATTCTAACTGAAATAATGGAGAGAGGTAAGTTTTTTCTCTTGGTATTTCTGTGGAGATTTAAAAAAAAATCTTACACAAAATTTCTCAGAAAACTCATAAATTCTCTGTGTTTTAAACAACCATTCCTTCATCTCATGCACATCTCACTTTATTAGCTAGAACAAAAACATTTGTTGAAGTCTTTATGGGGAAGGGGGGGTTTAGTGATTAGAAGACCTTCTTACTTAAAATTGCTATAGGTTTGCTATGAATAAACTGAAAACTTTGACAAGATACCTTCATAGACTGCTCTGCACATAACAAAAATCTCATATTTAATAAAGGACAACCAGATAAAAGTAGTCAGACATAACAATTACTAGACTTTACTACACTAAGATTTACTTACTTACAAAGAGGGTGAGACAAATGAGTTTCTCTTTTCCCCCCAGATATCAAATGTAACAAATAATTAGCACTTGAATTAGAAATTTAAGATTACTCTGCTCTTTCTTTTTGTGTGTCCAAAAATATTTTCAAAAAGATACTTGCGAATTAGTTTCCCCTGCCTCTGAGGCAATTTTAAGAGATTGCACAAGGACTTAACTTCCAAATCACTGCACAGCCTCCAGCACAGAGAATAAAATACGTTGTGATTATGGTTCAAATAGTTGGCTCTTGCATGCTGAAGGCCCACCTTTTAATTGCTGCTCTAAAGGATGCATAAAGGAATTAGTAATGAAATAGAAAACTAGTCTAGCATATAATGCTGTGGCCTGTACGTAATAATGAGTGTAGCAGCTGGCAGACAGTGCACATGACTTTAGAAATTATAATATTTCAGCTTCCTGTTTGGTCTGCTGTAGAACAAAACTTCAGTGCAAAAGGAATTCTTCAATGCTTAAACACAAACTTACATAAGCAGTTAAACCCAAACATGCTGCATGCCCATACACACATATTTCACGTCTTTTGCACTGACATTGTTTCTTCAGTAAACTTATTTACCAGAGTACCCTTTCAAAATTTTGCATGATGAAAGGTGTACCATATTTGTATTCCTTATTAAAGACATGAACTGTTAACTTGAATTTTAACTCTTGTAACGATTGTAACAATTTCTTAGGCATAAATATATTCATTCTCATTTATATAATTTACTCTCCAAGATATACCTTCCTAAAAAAAATCATTTTTCTTTACATGGTATTGTTTTGAAAACGGAGTTTTGTGGAAATAAACTCACACATTGCCTATAAAACTTATTCATCACAGCATAGAAGAAAAAATTAAAGAACTAGCTGAAAAAAATTCAGAAAAAAATGGGCACAAAATTATAGTACTTGTTGAATACAGTTGCTTAGATATTTGCTTCAAAGTAACAATTCTATTTGTAACTGTTTATTTTAAAAAATACTTTGGTGCAGTGTGATGCTAATAGAAGAAAAAGACAATTTTGAAGGGTAAATCTAAACATTTGAAAGAAAAAAACCCAGAAGAACACCAGAAAATCACAAAAAAATACCCTGTAGTAGATAAATAATTGTTTAAAAAAAATTAACATTTTTTTCCTATTACAGGATATGTAATTGCCATTGCCATTGACTGGGTCCATGGCAGTTGTTGGTGTCCTGAACTACTATTTTTAGTGACAAGTGTGGAATCATCAGAAGATTCTGCTGCTTGACATAAAGTTGTTCTGTTCATACAGGTGTTATAACAGATTATGCAGATAGATTACATCCAATGCTAATCTAGATGGTAAAAATAAAATTATAAAATCTATAATAAAGATTCAAACTATAGGATTTTTGGATTGGAAGGGACCTTTAAAGGGGCCTAGTTTGAAGGTCCCTGCCATGGGCATCTTCAGTAAATTAGGTTGCTCAATTCCCTTCTAACCTTGTCTGAACACTTCCAGTGATTGGTTATCCACAACTTTTCTGGGAAGTCTCTTGCCATCCTCACTGTAATAAATTTCTCCCTTATTTAGTCTAAAGCCATCTTTTTCAGTTTAAAGGTGTTGCTTTTCCTCTCCCTACAAGGTTTGGTAAAAGGTGTTCCCTATTTTTCTTAGAATCATAGAATCAGAAAGATTGGAAAAGACCTCCAAGAGCCAATCTTTGACTGATCACTGCTTTGTCAAGACCATAGCACTAAGTGCCATGTCCATCCATTTTTGAACAGCTCCAAAGATGGTGAGTCCACGACCCACCTAGGTAGCCTGGTGCAATTCTTGATAATTCTTTTGATGAAAAAAAATTTCCTAATATCCAATATAAATGTCCCCTAGTGCATCTTGAGGCCATTTCCTGTCATCCTTGGTGCCTGGGAGGAGTGAGCATCCCCCATCTTCTACTGAAACTTTGTTTCAGGTAGTTGTAGGGAGTGAGAAGGTCTCAGCTCGACCTCCTTTTCTCCGGGCTAATTATAAGTTCCAGTGCTTCTCCAGCCTAATTATAATTCTCCCAATCCTCTTACATGCTCCTTTAAATATTGAAAGACCATAATAGGATCTTCCCAGTGCCTTCTCGTCTGCAAGATGAATAACTTCCATTGTTTCAGCTTTTCTTCATAGAAGAGATCTTTAGCCTTGTGACAAATCTGTGGACCTCCTCTCTACACTCTGACAGATCCATGTCTTGTGTTGGGAACACCAGAGCTGGATCCAGTATCTCAGATCAACTCTCACCAGAGCAGATAAGGGCAGAATCATCGCCCACAACCTGCTGGCCACGCTGTTTTTGATGAAGTCCAGAAAACAAATGCATATTGCTGGTTCATACCTAATTTTTTATCTGCTAATATCCTGATTTTATCTCCTCAGAGCTGCTCATGATACTATTGATTGCCCTGGCCCAGGTGCAGGACTTGGAACTTAACTTTGTTGAAAGTCAAGAAGTGTTTAATGGTGCATTTATTCAGTCAAAATCTCTCTGGATAGCATCTCTTCCTTTAAGCATATTACTGCACTCATAAGCTTGCTGTCCTTGGTGGGATGACCTGGGCTGGATGCCTACCAAATTGCTCTACTACTCCTTTCTTAGACGGAAAGAGGTAGAGAAAATAAGATGGGAAAACCCCTCCTGGGTCAAGATAAAGGAAATTTTAAAAAGGAAAAGTAAAAGTAATGCAAGAGGAACCAAAGAAAACAAAATATTTTATTTTCTATTTCCCATAAGCAGTGAGCAATCACTTCCTGAGAAGCAGGGCTTCAGCACACTTATTGGTTGTTCTGGAAGCAAACAATGTAAATAGCAAATCCATCCCCTCACCCTGTAGGTGTAGGTAACCTCACACACACACCCCTACCCACCACCCTTACCACCTCTGTTTTATCTTACCTTTTATTGCTGAGCAGACACCACGTAGTATGGAATATCACTTTGGTCACTTTAGTCACTTTGGTCACTAGCTGTACTGTCTATGTCGCTTCCAAAGATCCAGCCTGCTGGAGGACAGGAATGGGAGAATGTTGGAGGGACATTGCTGATGCTGTGCAGCACTGCTCAGCAAGAGCCAAAACACTGGAGTTTTATCAACACCTTCGTAGATACCATTTCCAAGCACAGTGCTTTGAGGGCTGCTGTGGGGAAGATTAACTTCATTTTAGCCTGGACCCAATACTGTGCCATCTGCAAACTTGCTGAGGATGCATTACATTCCACTGTGCATTTCATTAATAAAGATGTGGAACAGTACTGGCCCTGGTAGAGACTCCTGACAAATTTCACTTATTACTGATCTCCATTGGAACATTGAGCTGCTAACTGCAGCTCTTCACATGCAAGCATTCAGATAATGCCTTTCTTATCCATCTCCATTAAATCCATATATTTCCAATTTAATAGCAAGAATGTTGGAGAGAACCACATCAAAAGCCTTATTGAAGTCAAAATAAATTCCATCAGGTCCTTTTCTCATCCTTTTCTCGAGCCACACCCCTCTAGAGGGCCATCAATTAATCAGGCACCATTTGCCTTTGGGGAAGCCATTTTCATGTCTTTCATATGCCTTGAGGTAAATGCTAGGAGGACACATTCCATGACTTTACTAGGCCTGGGGTAAAGCAGAATGGTATCTGTCAGCAAACATCTACTCTGTGACTGCCTTTGTTGGCTTGGCCTCTGATTTTCACCCACACACTCCTAGATCTCTGCAGGGCTGTTCTTTATTGGCAACAGGGTTTTTTCCATATAGAAATGGAAATTATCCAATCATCTTTTCAATATAGAGGACAACTCCCTCACCTTTCCATCCTTGTCCATCATGGACAGAGAGGCCAGCATCTCCAGCTGTCTTGGACAGTTTTAATGATTGATTGAAGTGCTCCAATAATGTGATTCATCCCACCAAGTCTCAGTGATAATGATCAGTCCATAGCTTTCAAGGTGCACCAGAGGATGCACCCATGTGATGTTTTGAAATGCATTAGAACCCTGCAGGTAATTTCAAAGAAGGTAAAATGATAACAAAACTGTTCTGAAATCCCATATGCAAGATTTGTATTAGATTTTTAGCTTCATCAGTGACACCTGACACATTCAATAAGAATTTGGGTACCCCTTGGGGTCATTAGTGCTTCTTGTTCAACAGCAGCAATGAAATGGTGGACCTAGACAAGGCAGCTCTGGAAGAGCCAGGTCACATAGGATTTCAGAAATACTTGTTAACATCTGCAATTCTGTAGTTTACATTCATATTAAATGATCTTTTTGGTACTTTCATGGAAGAAGCTGGTGAAGTTTCATGAAAGTGTGGTTAGGCCTCTTTAAAAAATCACTATTGATAATGTTGGCACAAAGCAGGTTTTAACTTAAATTGTGCATGTGAAAGCACAACATTAACAGAGTTTGATTGCAAAGTTCACTCAGTTGCTTATTACAGAGTTGTGGTTTAACACTAGCAGGAAATTGCACCTCCAAGAAGGCAATCCCATTCCCCCAAATCCCTTTGGTAAGAGAGGGACAAAGAAAAAAACTGTGGATTGAGACAACAATTCACTGAAAGCAAGCAGCAGTGGAAAACAAACACACAGTAACATTAGCAATATTAATAACAAAAGTGTACAAAAAGAGAAAGTGGATTACACACTAAAGATATTAACCATCTTGACTTAGTTGCATGTGGCCACTGAGACAGAGACAAGTTGGCAGACGCTTCCCATGGGTGAGACCAGATGGACCTCAGGACAATGACATGATGGTGGCTGCTCCTGCACTCAGCACTACATGGCTTCTTGGGACAAAACCACGATGGTGGGTACTTCCACAGCTAGCTCTTCCCAGCACCAAGCCTGGGACAAATTAAAAAACAATGACAGACAATCCCCCAAAAGCTGCGTTGTCCTTGTTGCACTGTGCTGCCCATTTCCAGACCACTCCACTGAAGCTCAGGTTCAGATAGGACTTGCAGCAATTATAACACTGATTTTATTATAGATTCACAATAGCAATACTCATACCGTAATTCATTCACATGCACACACAGAGGCAAAAAGATGTATACATTTTTATCTACTTATGTAAAGATACACATCAAAATTTCCCCTCAGATTCAGTGAAATGCATAAAATCCTGTAATGTTTCTCAACAGGCATACCCCTCAAGGAGTACGTGTCTGTGTGGGAGTCGGTAGCCATCTAGGACACATCATCAGTGAAATAAAGTGAAAGAAAGTCTTTTGGGTATTAAGAACTTGAGCACTGGTGAGCTCCAAAGGGCATCCCACTCAGAGGGATGTGCTACTACAGCCTGCTAAGCCCTGAGTAAGAACTAAGGATCTCACTTAAGACCCCTGTTACAAGATGCTTGTGGCTTTAGTCACCACTAAGATTACATCCTGGTCATAGACCAAGTTGGTCTACTGGATTTTTTTTTTTCCAAAAAGCCCAATATCTATGGTATTATTCCACTTGGCCTACAATTCAGGTAAATTATTTGCCAAGGGTCAAAAAGATAGCTGCTTACTCTTTTCTCCTGACCTTGGTCAGGCAACTGATGTTTCTTTTGAAGTCAGAATTATTCCCACCTTTACCATGCGAGAGCTCTTGCTGTGGTCAAGGGTTCTTCACTACCAGTTGCTATTATGAAGGGGTACTTAATTGGTCAGCTGGTCTGGCCAAGGTGTATCAGGAGCCTCTAAAATACTAGAGTAAGACAGAGGAGAGGGTAGGGGATGCACCACCAAATAAGGGATTATACCTAGCCTGTATCTTTGGCAAACGGTAACAATATGGATGAATTTTCTTGTTTCTTTCCTTCTCCATTTATTTTTTAATAAAAAGACCTGGAGAGAATGATACGAAGTGGACACCATGTCAGCGGTGACTTTCTCCTCTTCTAAACCAGAAAAATTTTGCCTCTCTCTTTGCTTGTCAGTAAAGCTGTCTGAAAAGAAATCATTGCTTGTTTTCCAGTGCTTTTCTCCTACTGAAGCAATTTCTTTGTCGTCACATCCTTGCTCACTATTCAGAACAGTAAAATGCAATCCATTTTTCTTCCTGGACAACACAAGCTTAAGGAAGTATGTACAGACACAGATGCAGTAGTTCTATAAAAGAACAGCGCAAGAATAATCAGGAAGGCAATTTTTAGTCAACAGATTAACAAAGTAAAATGGCCTTTTCTTTTACTGCAGTTCCCGTGCACCAAATCAATAAGCAACAAATACAAATAGTAATCTATTATATCATTAAAAACAGACAAAGAATAAAACTATTGAAGTGGTAGGTTACCTTCCCTTGTAATCTAAACCCCAGGAGACAGAATGAGAGAACAGTACTCAGACAAAATGTGGACAATCTTGAACAGGTTAGAAAGGTGGAGAAAGACAGCAGAATTGAATAACTAAATAAAATAATTCATGAATTTGTGAGATACTGGGTTCTGATGCAACACAATAAGCACTGTTGTTTTAGACCCATCTCTGCTGCCTGACACAATTGCAAAGAGTATCCAAGCACTGTGGCCCAGAGCTTGCTATAACTGCCCCTTTGCTTGGCCTTGGCCTTTTTCTTTATACCCACTGTGTGCTTGTTATTTCTTCCCACACAAAACCTTGAAGAAGTAAATCCAGATATTTATGGAGATGATCTGTCTAATATGCAGGTAAGTCTGGTTTTCTCCCTTTTAGATAATACACAGTATTCAATAGGATAATGGCAACCTGGTATGGAAAAATACAGTTCATGTGGCAAGGACTGTCAGCAACCAGAAGCACAGTCAATCCTTTCTCTGCAGATGCCATGACAGTTGCTGAGGGACACCTGGAACTAGTCAAGGATTCATGAGCTGGTGTCATGCTCCCTGCTCAAATTCATGAGCCAGGCCATAAAGGCGTAGTTGAGATTGCCATTGCCAGCAATGTGGCTGTGGTATTGGCTTTACACAGCAGTGCTACCTGACAAATTCTAGAAACTGTGCTCTCTGACAGACCACTTTTACCAGATAACAAGAGTGATTGAATTCCTGCAATATTCTGCAGTGTCTTATAAAACATGAAAGAGAAGCTGCATCCCTTTGGTGCAGAACTCAGATATGTTGGCAAGATAGGGACATGCAACAAATAAACACATATGTGCTATGAGCAATCCTGCTGTGTGCAGCAATGTCTTGAGAGCTTGAGGACTAAGCATCTCTATCAATGACACACAGGTGGCATGAATCACACACAAAAGCCCAGGCTGGGCATATCTCCCAGACTGTGTTATGTGCTGTGAGTTTGCCTTTACTGAACTGTGAGATAAGGTAGTGGGCAGTGTAAAGTTGCCCATTTTTGTATTTTTACTACTGCTTTGCTTTCCATACTCAGTAGATTAATACTGGTTGTCTGGCTAATCAGAAATATGGGTAAGTTTCTGAAAGCAGAATCACACCTAATGTTGACCAGGAGTCAGTTGTTCAACAGTTACAGCTGTGACTCTGCTAAGCAGCAGAGCTGTGAATTGAATTCGGTTTCTGTGTGTTGGCTTTCTGCAGGAGGAAATTGAATAACAGCAGACATTCCACAGTATGAAACAGGCAGGGTAAATATATTAAAAGTAAAGATTCTCAGTCTGTAACAATAGAGGTCCATCAAGAAAATAAACTATTGCAAACTATCTGTTTTTTCTGTGAGAGTTATTTGGCTGATTTTTACATTATCCAAGAATCACTTATTACCATACTTAAAAATTGAACAGAAATATAGAGTGGAAGTACAGTTCTTAAAAGGAGGAGGAGGCTGAGACAAAGTTAATGCAGAATTGTGGCTACAATGATATTCAAGAAAACACAGACCTGTTGTACAGGAATTTCCAGCTCTAAGATTTTGTGTTCTGTTTTATTCAACAACTTAGTTGTGTGGACTAACATTAATTTTGAATGTATGGTTTAGTTAAAATTATTTCTCCCCCTCCTAAATTGCATTTTGTACTTTGTTGGTGCAGTGAATTATGTCTCTGCTTTGAAGTAATGAGTCTGTCTTTCAAATATTGTTGAATGGAGAGAAGAGAGCATGCTGAAGTCTTCAGTTTTCAAGGCATTTTTTTATGACTCTCTTACTGTCCCAGTTAAGGTGAGTGATCTAAACTGAAATCTAGAGTAGAGAATATTCAAATCTCTGAAGAATTAACTGCTACATTCCAGTTGAACATTTTCTTCTCTTCTTTGTTAGCTGTCCTAAAGGCAAACCTCTTAGCCTAAAGAGCTTGAACTTTCTCTGCACTCTTAATTGGCATCTTCAGGGATTGTTAAATATGGGTCTGTTCAATCTTCTGTCCGTTCAATCAGACCTTTGAAATGATATTTTCTTTCTCTAGCGATGGAGTTGTACCATCATCTAGCATAGTTTCAACTTACTACTTTATAGCAGCATGACCATTTCCACCATTTGATTTGGACAACAAAATTGTGTATTAGCAGGATGTGCATTATGAAATAGCACATCAATTTAATGCCCCAGAAAACTTGAATTTCACAGTACCATGCCCTCAAAACAAAGTAAAGCCAACATTTGCAGAGGTAAAAGCTTGACAATGCTTCAACTGCTGCAGAAAACTGCTGAGCATGTGGGAATTGAGTCCATATATAAATATTACATACTCCAAAACTCTGTGTAAACATCAGAATGAATGTGGCTTAAATTAACAGGATCAAGGAGTTTCATGATACAGAAGATGCTCCCTAGCCCATGAGCAGGATAGTTAGTTAAGGACAGTGTTACAACGTGTTGTCAAAATTTGAGCTTTGGGGTTTTTTTGGTTGTTGTTGGGTTTGTTTGGGGGTTTTGGAGTTTTTTTTTTAAAGTCTGTCAGATTCTTCATGGTACTTAAACATAGTTTAAAGTATTTAATTTCCTTGGTGGTTTCCTCAAGTAAATCTTTCATGGAAGTCTCTACAAGTGTTGTATTATTTATCTGAAGCTAATCTCCCAAACTGGTCTTTTGGATGCATATGCAACTAGGCATACTTCTTAAACCTGACTTTTATTAAATCATAATTCATTTCAATTCTCCTTTGCTCACTTATTGAGTAAATAACCATGTACATTAAAAGAACACCACCAAGTTCTGTACTATTGATAAAATCATGCATTAGGATTGAGTTAGACATTGCTAGAAAAATAGCAGGTTTTACCCTTAAAGACAACAGGGCTTAGATTGTAATTAATAATTGTTTTATAGAGCATATATATTTTAAATATGTTGTTTTTAACTATGTAATGATGATCTTCCCCAAATATTATTTGAATCAGACCTTGCTGCAGTATGGGTTACTATTTAGGTAAATTTCATTCACGAAACTGAATGACCATTTTTGCACGTAACTGCTGCTTGTCTTCTGGTGACTAAAAAGGGCCCATTAATAAAAACAGAAAATATGTCTTCAAACACACATATACAGATATTACTCCACAGCTGAGCAAAGTATCCATTTTTTTCTTTTAGAGAAGTAGCAGTCTGCCTGCCCTAGTTCTCTGAATAGACTTGACTTCTTTATACATAATTACATTTGACATTAAAAGTATAACTTCCCATGGGAGAATGAACTTCACATTTCAGCAGTCAGAGGAGACAGTATAAAATAAATATGATTAACACTTTAGGGAAAAACACAATCATATAAAGCATTTGTTTCTCAGTCAGTCCTGAATACATTCTAATTAGCTCTTTTTTTCTTTTCCTGTAGGGCTCACTCCTGATTACACAGTATCATAATTTTATTTTTCTAGATTCAGCATTTGCAATAAGAAGTAACTCTAGGAATTTCAAAGACTCATATAAATTTTTTTATTTTGAAATCTTTGGTTTTATTTTTCTTTCTTTTTTTCTTTTCCCTGGATGTTATCCCTCTTTTTTATGTGTTTTCTCTTACTCTTGTCTTTGAACATGTAAGGACTCTGCCTTATTACAAGATACAATATGTTTAAAAGGATAAGAAAAAGATAAAGTGAGGCTCAAACATTAATTCTGAAAGCTATTCTATTTTTTTATGCTCTTTTAAAGTAAACATAGAATAGGCACTAGAGGGGTATTAATATTTCAAAAAATTTTAAAGTGAAAAGAATTAACATCACACTGGCAATGCTGGAATTTTGGAGGTCTTCATCACAGGTCTTTCTCAGCTAGTGTTTTTCTGATGATGATGTGATGTTGGTGGCATCCCTTCATTTTTTATTGTTGTCCATTTTTTATTATTATTGCACCTATTGTGGCTGGCTATTTAACATCTGCACAAATACAGCAAAATCCTCAGGAGAAGACAGAGGTTTCGGGGAGGTTTTGTTTTTAAAAAGAAGGCCAAGATTCATGAATCTTGAGTGAATCCCAGCTGTGTGAGAGCTTGGAAAATAGTGATAGACATTTCTGTTCATCGGTGCTCTCTTTCTCATTTTTTTCGGTATATAATTTTCTTATTTACCTGGTTCCTGCTTCTTATTTCATTCCTCATCCTCAGTGCACATCTCACATCCAGATCTCTCTGACAGAATCACTCATGACGCCGTCTCCCTTTTTTCCTACCAACTTTCAGTTCTAATTTCACTGGTTTTCCACCACTGTCTCACCCCTCTCAGGTTTGTCTTTAATTTCTCTGCTTTGTCACTTATGCAGCCTGGATACCCAATAAGAGACATTGAATTCTTTCATGAGGCCTCTTTTCTGCCCTTTATACTGAGACCCTGGACCAGCACAACCCCTGCAAGTACAGACTGTAACTGGCTCATCTGGAGAATTTGATTGCCAAGTTCTTTAAGCTGGTTCTGATGATAGGTGAAGATTGATCTTTCAGATGCTTATAATTTACCCAACTTGCTTAATTATAGTCAAAGAGATGGTTCATCAAGAGTTGGTTCCCTTGACAATGTTTCACTTTTTCACTGAAAGACAGGCAAGATATAAGTGAACAACAGTGGGTTTGGGGTTTTTCTTTCTTTTTTAAAACAAATTAGAAAAACATTTGTCTTAAAATTGTCTTTGCAAAATTTTCCATCAAACATAGGGAGTACTTAACTCAAATAGTCAAAAGTTTGCTTATGTTTATTGAAAATCTGGTAAAACAGTCCAACAGTGAGGCATCTTACATAGTTGTAGGCTAAACTTTCTAAGATTCAGACTGCTTCCTAATCTTGGACAACGTACAAAGATGAAGGAAGAAGCCTACAATATTTTCTGTCTTTTGCAGACAGAAACAACGTGGAGAGAAGGAAGGGTATAAATCAAAGAAAGAAACTCCACTACAGGTAGTTTCTTCAAAGCTGAAAAGACCATCTTTTTTTAGGCATAATAATCAGGCAAGGCTATACTGGAACTTCTTTTCTCCAGGGTGTTGATTTCTGTTACCATAGAATTGTATGTCATACATATAGTCTTAACCTGGAAGACTATGTCTTGATCAATCTGATGCCCTGAAAAATGTATGAAAATGAGATCAGGCCCTTTTCTCTTGAAGAGGAGTTTCAGGGGTTTCAGCTTGCTTCAGGCATACTGCTTGGTCTTGCTCAGGAGGACATTAGAGAAAGCAGAGGAGAGAAAATCTCCACAGCCACGTCAGAATTTCACAAGCTTGCATTTCATATGTTTGTTTAATCTTCTGAGTTTTTCCTGCGTTTTTTCTGAGTGTAGTTGGTAAACTTATAATTACCTACATAGTTTTAAAACCAATTGTAAAGAAAATCTATCGCCATTAATTATACAATCATTACTTATGATTTAGATATTGTGATATGGCTAATGCTGCAAATAGAATCAGCAAATCAGAGCACAAAAGTTTGGTTCCATGTCACAGACTTTAAACTACACAAGTTCTGAGCATGATTACTGTGGTATGAAATCCATATGCATTTGTGTTGTTTCCATGGCATAAAAAGAGTAATGAGTGAAACTGAACAGAACATATTTTTAGTAACATATCAGTTATATAAAAATAAATGCTTACAGTTTCGAACTTGTATAAAAGCTTTTTAATGCCATTTTAGAAAAGGACTGGAACATGATGCATCAGCTTTACTAAAGGGGATGGATAAAAGATGAAATAAAGATGAGACTCACCAGAAAATAGCTTTCCTGACCTCATCTGGCTTCCTTCTATCCCTGCAGAGTTGTATTTCCATGCTGTCCAGGATCATTGTTATACCAAATTGACCAACTAGAGAAATCTTAAATATAAAAAATACCAAGGTACTCTTCTGCTCTTTATGTGTGGGATGCATATAATTTGTTTTCCTTACTCTATAATATAAATATTTTAAAATGAGATTATGGAGAGAGATGCATAACTACATGAGACACAACATACCTTAAATTTTCAATTTTCTTGCATCATTCACGAGCTAAAAGCATGATGATGCAGTGATTCATATGCAAGTTAAAAATTCAAGTGGATGTTTTCAAGCTTAGGCTCAAGAAATTGCAAACCATTCTTATGCTAACATAGTAAAACACAATTCTTATATTAAAATAGATGAAATATTTTTCCTGTCTTAGACCAGAATCTTAGAATAGATATGTTGTATTATATTTTGTAACATGTAGTGAAGAGAAATGAGAAAGATACAGTGAAAAACAAAAAAGAAGAGTATTTTTCCATTCATCTGACACATAATAGTTGTGATTTTGACCATTTTCAATGTATTGTCAAGAGATCTTTTAGTTTTATTATTTATGTCATTAACAGCATAAAAGAAGAACTTTTAATGATTTTTCTTCTATCTGTATCATTAATGTTTCATGGTATAGTAAACTTTTAAATCTGGGAAACTCCAGGATGCTTTGATCATGCACTACTCTCATGGTTAAAACTCAGTGAGACACCAAGCCCCATGCAGCTGCTCACTCACTCCCCCACCAGTGGGATCGGAGAGAGAACAGAAGAGTAATAAAAGCTAGAAAACCCCTGGGTTGAAATAAAAACAGTTTAATAGGAAAAGCAAAAACCATGCACACAAGCAAAGCAAAACAATGAATTAATTCAGTGATTCCCAAGGGCAGGCAGGTGTTCAGCCATCCGCGGAAAAGCAGGGCCCCATCCTGCATGACAGTAGCTTGACAAGACAAATGCCATCATTGCAAATATCCCCCCTTTCCCAGGCACCCTCTGTCCCCTCACCAGTGTGGAGTGTGAAAAGTACTTGGCTCTGTGCATGTTCTGCTCAGCAATAACAAAAACATCTCTACACTATCAACCCTCTGTTCGGTGAAAACCCAGAATAGAACCCAATACCAGCCACTTCCACCCCAGCCAAAACCAGCGCAGCTACCAAAAAAAACCAGCTGAATCTTGTCCTTACCTACAAGATCATTGTGGTCTTAGTTTCAACTAGTGAAACCTACATTTATCATCTGCTATTGTTTTAATTAATTACTGTTTGCTTCATCTTTTTTAACTCCCTGCAGAAATGCTGTTTGTGGTACAGCATACAGCATTGCTCAACACTTCTCATTAGGTACTCCACATAATTCTTTTCATTAGCACAAAGCACATAAACTCCAGCCTTCCTCTTCCTCATCAATACCTGTTTTGTCCAAACAGGAAGATTGTTCTGCATGTGTATTAAAGGATCCCTTAAGTATGGGTTTATTGTACATGTACACTGATGTCTCCTGATTATTTGCTCCTCATAATAAAAGAGTGCAGTTTGGCAGCAGTTGCACAGAGAAAAGAAATCAAGCTACTTGTTCTTAGCTGCCAATTTTTAGACACACTCAAGAGAATCAAGGGAATAGGTGAATTGCTGTGATGATGGGATCTGACAGCCAAATATAAATTTCCTGGGGACTGGAAAAGGATTTAGTTGTGCACCTCTGCTGTATAATGCATGATCAGTAAGTCCAGTATGACAAGAGATGAGCTGAAATGACCCTAGCATAAGCAGCAACCAGAAGCAATTCAACTACTTCTCTCATTATTCCTTAACTCCTTTAGGACTTGGGGTAGGGGAGCTGAAGGGAGCAGCCAGGGGAGTGGTGGTGGATGGAACCTTTAGGCAGAGGAGCCCAGCTGAATAAATTGCATCTGCGAGCCGCAGATTGCCTAGGTAGGTGAAGAATATCTTACAGCATGAAACTCTCTTGAGGGGTATGCTACATGGCTCCTTTTGGAGGATTTTGAAGATCATGTACTGGTATTCCTCTCAGTCACAATCCCATTTCATGAACTACGTTCTTGTCTCTGTCATGTGACAGGAGGAGAGGCAAAATGCTGTTCTGCCAGGCATTGTTTTGCCAAAAATCGAAAATTTGTCCCTGGTTCATCAGCACAGTGTGGAAGCACCAACTACTTGACAAGGCATTAATGCATAATTTGTCTAGGCATAACATTCACCATGTTCCTATGCAGGGCTGACTGCTTGAAAGAAAGTTGTGGAACCAGCACAAAAGTGAACAGCAAAAAGTGGGCTGCAAAAGTAATCCATGTTGCAGTATAAGTGTGAGGTAATATAAGTAGAGGAAGCTGCCAACATCCATAGCTATGTATTTTCCCTCCCTGGAATTTAAAATAGATTTTTTTAATACTCGCTAATCTGCTAAAATTGTAAATGCCAATAGATTATAGGCTGCATAATGCAGGAGGAAAAAAAGTTTATCTACTCTAGCAACACTGGAAGGAAGTTTTCTAATTTTAGGTTGCTAATTTGACGCAATTGTTCTTCAAAAGGGGGGTGACATTTCCATTAACTAATACAAGACACACCTAAGTTTCCAGGCCTGTAGCTTCAATGACACACAGAGTTTATACTAGTTGCCTCAGGAACAGCAGCAGTGCACCAGATACCCTTACAAGAGTTTTGAGCTAGTTTTTGAGATGAATAGACCTGAGACGCCATAAAGGGAATGGGTTGGCAGAGAAAGCAGAGGGGTATGTCATGGATCCCTTTTACTTTTTGATTTAAAACTTTGGAAAATGCCAGTAATTCTCAGTTTCTATGCCCACATTTTTTAGCAATTATGAAATACAACTAAATCTTATCCACCAACTTCAAAAATGTTCCCTCTCTCTGAGTAGAACATATGATGATATCCAGGCATATAGTGCATAATGTTTAAAAAAAGTATGGGCTAGAAGTCAGGCCTCTTTTGTGGTACAAAAAGGCAATGTTTTTATAAGACAATATCTAAAGATTTCAAGGACAAAGAAATATAATATGTGTTATTTAATTTAATTTGCACTGCCTTCTGTGTTCTCACAGTATCCCTGCCCTGTTTTCTCTGACATAGGAATAACCAACCCAAATATTTCAACCTAAATATTATTCTGTTTTAACCGCCAGGGTATCTTATAATTACTGTTTAATTGCCCTTTTGTTCTGAGGTGCTTTATATGGACAATTCTGATATACCTGTATAAATAAAAGAAAATAAATACTTCTACTGGCAGTTCTGCATATCTCTTGTCCACGGAGAACATGGAAATGTGCCACTATGTGAAAACAAAGGCTGAACTACGTCACAAAGCTTTTATTGAGAATCCCATAATTTCCAGTTTCTTGTCAGCCTCTGAAGGCCATACACAGCAAATAATGTTTAAACATCATCAAATTGCTTTCTTGGTATAGCTGAAAGATAAAAGGAATACGAGCTAAAAAATGAATAGACTTATTTAATGTATCATTCCTGAAACTACCTATTCATGTAAAATACATGAATCCCAGGGGAAAATTCTATTCAGAGATACAAAGTAAAGTGCTCCTCTGGGCAAACCTCCCATTCAGTACAAGTTTTTGTGTTTCTGCAGAGTTGGTTTGACATGTGCACATACTGGATGATTCTACATTCATCGACATGACAACATACTTCTTAAGACCCCAAACATATAAAAATAAATGGTCCATTTACAGGTTGATGATTATTGAGAAGAATGAGAACCAGTTCACCAGCTACATTCTGTAGGTTCCTTTTCAATGTGCCACACGGAAAAAAATAGAAATTGTAATTTCACAGGTTTACTTCTCCTATTTTAGTTTTCATGATTTATTACTAAGTTTGTACTTTACTTCTAAGCAGAGATTCTTACAGATAAGGCCTTGCAGTTGGAATAAGGATAAAAATAGTAAGAGCAAAAATACAGCACTGAAAATGTATCCCAACATTTTAAAATCTTTTTAGCATACTAATATGTGCAAGCAAAAGCATATATTTGAGCGAAATTATATAACAACTTCAAAGGTGATTTAGGCATAAACTGCAGACTTCTACTTTTAATCAAAGAATATTAATGCAGTTATTAAAATATTTGTTGTTAATACATGTTAATTTTGTTTATGGTTCTTTGGTTTCCTTTTTGCAATAACTTTTAAAGCAGAATTTATTTTATGGGAAAGATAAATTTTATTTTTTTTCTGTATCCTTAAAAACAAGTTTTAGACATCTCTAAATTTTTTTGGATATTGTTTTATGAATTCACTATTAAGAAATCCAGTTGGTTTTGCAGATTTCCATGCAGTCATGAGCAAAAATGAACTTAGTGTGTAATTAGGAGTTTTCCTGAAGTAAAGTTTCAACTGGCATCTTTCACTGAAGAAAACTGTCTTGTAAAGGAGAGATCAATGTCTCCATTTAATAAGACCAAGTCAACGAAATATGAATATAATGGCAAGACTAAATATTTTGTTGATTTGAGCATATGTGTAATGTGATTCTCCTCATAACGACTTTTTCTTTTTTTTGTTTCATTTCTATAACTGCTTGTGTTGACAGTGTCTGAGCTGATGTTGCTGGTTAGAATTTTCAAACAGACCCAAAAGACTTAGAGAACAACATCATTTTCATAACCAGTTTTTTGCACTGTTAAAGATATACAAATACTTGGGTCACTGATTGCCATCTTTGAGCTTGTGCTGACCTGACCTTGTTTCAAGCACAAACCCAGGTAATTTCTGCCAGCAGTACAGCTGCTGTGTTACCAGCTGAGTTGTGGTGAGCCACCTCACATTGTTTTTTGGCCATGCTTTGAAGGCTGTGCTGCATTCTGTTCTAGCTGTGCTTCCACAACCAGATGACTGACACTATTTGCCTATGCTATCTTTCCTAATTTAATATGGCATTCTGTAACCTGAAATAGTTCTTTAGCCTACATTTAACTTTTGCTGTCATGGCAAGATTGTTCCTTGTACCTGAGGTAACACATTTTATGTTGTGTGATATCTCTCTGTAAGTTGTATACTGCGATCTGTGGTACAGACCAATATGGTCTCAAATATCACCAAAATAGGCTTAAGTGCTTTTTGAAAATGTAAGATCTTTAACCCACGTAAGTATAGGAAAGCCAGCCAAATGGAAGTGTACTTCCTCTGTCTTGCTTCTTACCCATGTGTTTGTCTGATGCTGTATCACTTTGGATAGAGCTTTGCTGCAAACAGTGCACACTCACCAGCCTTCTTCTAAAACATGTACTCCAAAGATTTGTGGCTTATGCAGTGGTGAGGCTGAAAATGTAGAGGAGATGATAACTACGATCAGCTGCATTTGAAAAATTCAATTTTGTATCTCCATACAT
This sequence comes from Tychaedon coryphoeus, assembly GCA_013398595.1. Taxonomy (NCBI): domain Eukaryota; kingdom Metazoa; phylum Chordata; class Aves; order Passeriformes; family Muscicapidae; genus Tychaedon; species Tychaedon coryphoeus. Next base: position 93,260 of record WBND01000335.1, read on the forward strand.
GGGGACTTTATCATATTCAGGAGAAGGAATCTTATGAATCAGCTTAATATCACACGATGACCAAAACTGAGACAGTAAGTGCCTACAATACACTACCTGCACTGGAAGAAGAGCCCACTGCTTTCATTGCAGATGTAAAGTTTCAACAGTGTTAAGGAATTTTGGATATTGACTGTTTCCAGGGAACCACTAATTAGAATACAACAGTGTTTCAAGGTCTAAAAATTTAGTTTGTCTAAAAAAAATCTCAAACCCATAAAAGAGTTTGATTGACTTCCCTTAAGCCTAACTGCTAATTTATATCTAAATAAAAATTGTCAATGCTATACATATCCTCTCCAAAACTATATTTGCCTGTCTTTAAGTCCAGAATTCTTACTGGAGTCTGATTGTTAGCCAGAAAGCAAAATGCACGCAATTTATAATTTACATGTTAATAGGTGCTGTCCAAAGACAATGCAGCTCTGAATTTGAGAATAGACCATAGCCATGGACATTGCTGTAATTGCCAAAAATGGAAAAAAACCAAATCAAACCAAACTAAACGAAACCAAAAGTTTTAGGGGATTTACTGTGCGGTCAGAATAGAGAATTCATTTGGGCAAATACCAAGAAGCAGGGAAAATAATTAGAAAAAAAAACGAAAAAGACTAGGAGGTTAAGCAAAGCATTCCTAGATTAGAATGCAGTGGCTCTATTTGACCAAACAGTACACAGAAGGTATAATTTCTGAGAGTATTTCTTGCTTAAAAAAAAAAAAAATTACACTGTGGGGAAAAAAAATGGGACATGCTTCCAGCTCACACATTTTGGGGGGTAGTGTGCATCTGAACACTCACAAGTTACTAATGAAACAGTCTCTTAAGACTCTTAATAATTGGCCAATTGCAATCTTAAATCTTCCTAGAAGCCCAGCTTTGTCTAGGTATATTAGTAAAGGGATTCTGACAAAGGATACTTTACAATTTTCATAGAAATTACTAGGACGGTGCTGTGGGACAGGAAAAAATAGGATACCATTCTAATCCAGCAATGTGAAAGCAATGGATGAAGGACTATAAGAAACAGGCCTGTCCGTTTGCTTCTCTCCTTTTAACTAATTGTTTTTAATCTCTTTTTTTTTCTTTTGAAGATAAATTTACTTCTTAAAGCTCTTTGGTCATAACAAAGTCAGTCAGTTTAGTAAGAACGCAAAGTTACCTTCTTTATTAATTGATGTCAGAAATACATATTATGATAAAAAATGGTTTTACAGTACTCTTTGGCTTCAAAGATAACCTAAAAACATTGGTTCCTAACCTTTTTGTTAGTAAGTCTCTACTTCCCTTCTTGTGAGAGTTGAGGTAGAGTAGTTAGTTAAGGTCTAAGGTTAGTTAAGGCATGAGAATTTAGTGTAAAAGAGGGTAAATAAATTAATATCAGTGCATTAGTTCCAACAGGTAAATAATAAAATTTTAAGCGATATGTCAGTTTGAATTCCAGAATATCACTTCATTATAATCTGTTACTATTATATTTTTCCTTCTCCCAAACTCCTCAACGGAAAAAATAATTTTTGAATGTGAAACATAAAATCTATGGGCTTTGAAAAAGAAATTGGATTAACAGTAACTTTTATAAAATTTACATTTCTCCTGTTATAGAAGTAGTATTCATTAAGGATCTGATTGTGGAGAGTTTTCTTCAATAACTTTTCTTATTCACCTGAGCCTTTTGCAGCTATCCATATAGTTTGTATTTTGTCCTTCATATGAAAGGACCATGAAAAAATGCTAGAAGTATTTGAAGGAATTCTATTATATGTCCCTGTGATGACTCTCTTAGGCAGTAGCTTGTTCTAAAGCCTCTGCAGTCAACTGGCAGTGACTCCTCCTAGGCTGCATCCCTACTGTGCATACGTACACAAATGCAGTTCCTCAGAAAGGCATAAATCAATTCTATCTAGAATACACTGCAACATAGTTTTTTCCTACCACAGTCATGATTCAGTCTATTAAAAATAACTTTACTTGTGCTTGTTCACGTCTCTTCTTCCAGTGAGGTGAATGAGGTTTTTAATTTTCTCATGGGGTTGATTTTGTGTTAAAAATGTGTATGATTACATGTACATTTATTTATATTAATGTATGTGCTATGCCCTGTTTAGAGAAGCTACCTCAGAGAACTTTTATTGCAACTGATTTGTAAGACTGGTATATATGCATATATATCTTTATCATTTTGAAGAGAGATTTTTTTTTCAATTGATCAAATGCACGGAGAGAGGGAAATGAGAAGACAACTGCTATTAGCTTGTGGTATTTACCTAAACATGCACATCATAAAAATGAGGTAGCTGATCAGATGCTCCTAGTTTTGTCAAGGTACTGGAAACTGCTCTGTCTATGTCACTTTCTCAGAACATTTTACACATCTCTCTTTACATGATCTGCATTAAAAACAATGGGGTGAGGAAGCTGGCAAGTGATTAGCTGGCCAGCTGGACAAACAAAGGTGGGATTTAATTAATTAAATGTCATTTATTGTTGTTATAGAGTTGATTGATATTGACTAAGCCTTGAATATGTACTTTTACAGAAAAATATTGAAATGATTGTTTATAACATTTTCATCACATTTCTGTTCATGAAAAATATGACAGAAACATCTCTAGATTAAAAAAAAATAACTCTCAAATTATTACTTTAATCCTAACTATTTTGTTCTTGCCAGCTCTTTTATCAGCAGGTGTTCTGATCTAGTATAGCCTATGCCCTATAAAGAGCCAGTTGTGCTGTTCCATGTAGCAGGTCATATTGTTACTTCTTGTCAGTAATTTTCCAAGACTTCAATAGTCTACTTTTCTATAATAGAAATCTGATGAAATTTTATTTCCTAAAAAAATCACAATTAGATCTACAATTTTTTGTGAAACCCAATGAGATTTATTGCTTAACACATTAAGGATGAAACAATATAGACAAAAATTCACTGTGGATATTTTATCAGAATTTCTTTATGAAGAAACTATTCACTCAATATTGGTTTTCTAAGTTGAGTTATCCTTATTTGTCAGAGCTTGCTGACTTTTCACATGCTTTTTCAATTCCGAAAGAGGAGGTTTGTTATAAACAACAAATCAATATGTATTTGTAGATGTATGTTTACAAGGCACAGTGTTCTAATCAAATGTCAAGCTTGGGTCCTGAGAAAGGAGTCTTCCACCCTACCTAAATTCTTCCTTTAGAAGAGGAAAGGAAAAGGGAAGTAAAAGAGAATGAGAAGGGAGAGGAGAGGAGAGGAGAGGAGAGGAGAGGAGAGGAGAGGAGAGGAGAGGAGAGGAGAGGAGAGGAGAGGAGAGGAGA
>WBND01000335.1:97253-113697 GCA_013398595.1 Tychaedon coryphoeus
AGAAAAGAAAAGAAAAGAAAAGAAAAGAAAAGAAAAGTTATTTTCAGGAAAACACTTGCGGGTAACACTGAAATAAAAGTACAAAATTCCATGACATTTTACTACGTGAAGAAGAGTAACACTATCTCAGTAACACAAGCTCTAGGTTATTTCCATTAGGTTACTTCTCATTATCTTTCTAGTCTATTCAATTTTCTCCTCACTTTGTAAACACAGTGCAAAAGGAAAGATACAAGAAAATAGGCAGATGGTAAATATTTTTTTAAATGCAGTTTATTTTCCATAGAAATTCTAGCAATTCAGGAGCTGCATTTTCAACTCTTTGCCCTACTCATAAAACATTTCAACCTCCATGCAATTAAATATACCAAACAGTATTTGCAAATGAAAATACACTCACATAAACACACAATAGTATCACCTAACAATTCAAAATAAATGGAAATTTAAAATTTAAAGTGTTTCCAGAAACTTGGGAAACCTTACATGTACTCCAGAGGAGATTATTTTGAAGATTAATAAAAATAAATCAAGAAGTCAGTCACAGTAGAGGCAGTTAAACCCATGTCCACAAGGAAATCTACTAGGTTTTATACATGTATAAGCAAATAAATCATGGAGTGAAAGGGATAGTGCATAAAACATGATGCCCATCCTAATAAAATGCATTTCCAGATGGCAGTTTGGGCACTCATTGTCTCATCAAACATTTTGGGATGCCTGTTCTTAACTCATACCATTATCTTCACATTCTTCATTAAAGAACTTCAAAACAATGTTGATGTCTTATGTACCTTAGTAAAGTAGCTAGTTTGAGGTTAAATTATGTGTGTGTATGTGTCTTTATTTAGAGGCAAAATTGAAATTTTCAACTATTGCCTCTTCTCTTAATCCCTGTAACCCTATCACTGGCAGTATTTTTTACACAATCTGTAGCCTGCCTAATTTCCTGTGAGGATCTACATTCTGCCTAACTCAAGTGGCAATCCATATGTATCTCCTCTGGCTTCTACCAAAGTTTGTTTTCAAGTACCTCCTGCACATGATTCTTTGCCAAATATGGAGAATTAAGCTGTTTGGAAGCTCCATGTGCTGATTCCATTTAAATTTATAGCGGAGCTTTGTATTTCCATAATAGAAAATTCTTCTTTTGGTTAATAAAATAGAATTCCGGATTATCCTTAGGGAATTCTTTACCAGGTGTTTTAATGTTTTCCTGTGGAGCACTGAAAATTCTAGAATTCTCATGTTACCTTGAGTATAGTTAAGAAATAATACATTGTTATCAAAATCATTCAATAATAATAATATATTTAAAAAACCCCAAACCAAACCAAAAACCCAACGGAAAAAAACAAACTAAATGAAAAACAAAGATGGGGGACTGCAAAATAACTTCATTTGCCTAGGAAGATTTCAAAAGTAAACATGAATAAATTCTAGGAAATCTTGCTAAGAATTTTAAAGGTTTAAATATTGTCTGGAGTGCTTTGCAGACAAGTTTTTAAGTTGATTTTAGCCTTTTACTAATTGACACTATATTTTCTGTTCTGCTGCTACAAATTTTCTATTTGCACGCAGTTGTTTTTCCTCCTCTTCTAAGTATTACGTACTTTTTCTGTACACCCATGAGCACTACTAATCTATTAATTAGATGGAATTCCCGCAGAGTTTAAAACTTAATATGAAGTCTGTGATACTTGTTTTGTTCTGATTTGGTGGGTATGAATAAAACATATTCTATAGTTACTCCTATGTTACTCTATTTCTGTTGGAGAAATTTCGTGCAAGCTGTTTTGGAGAACTGAGATCCCTTATAAAAATTTTACTCTCTTGTTGGCGATTTTGTCACACACAGGGCAAGAAGATTCTCTTTAAAAAGAAATGTCCTGCCCTCTGTGGGAAAAGCATTTCTTTGTACATGTACTTGAACTCTTAGAGAACCAGTAAACAGTTCCTTCAGAATGTATTTTTGATGGATTGCTTGTATAGTGTGTTTTAAATCAGCTTTCTATGCTCTTTTGCCTTTTCGCAGTTTATCTCAATGAGCATTCTTTTTTCTGTTGCTGCATACTTAATAATGCAAATAAAAAAAACAACAATTGCAACTATTTTCGAGCTTTCAAATGCATCCAGAGGCCAGGTTGTTATATTGAGATACCATACATCATTCAAATTTTTTTTTTTTTTTGGTGGGGGGATGGCTGGGGGCAGCATTTTGAGGTTCTGATTTTGTGATTTGAGGTTCTGATTTTGTGATTGTCTTTACTTGGAAAGGTTGTGTTCACCAAAAACTGGAAATTGTGATATTATGTTCATCCAGAGTGAGTAAATGTCACAAATTTCTTAAATGTAGTCATTCACTTCCACTGCTATTGACAATATCCTTAGCTCTGAGTTGACTAAGTCCTCTGGATGGGCACAACAATGAATTTCTGACTCTTCAAGCCATCACCAAAGGCCAGCCAATCCTGCAGCTCAAAGGAAAATTGGCGTATTCTAGAATAAGCAGTAATTAAAAATTTTATTTAAAAACCTTTATTTTTTTTCCTCTGTCAACCAGATGGTTTCAAAATTTGAGAGGAATATATTTTTTAAAAGGTGAAAAAAATTATTGATTCTGATAATGCTTTGAGAGATACTTGTTTTTACACTGGTGTAGAGGCTTTGAATTGCAATGACCATTTGAAAAATCAGGGTCAAGAGTTAAGCATTAACACTTCATTATGTTTTCTAATACTCTACAAGAGACCAGTTCGAGAAAAAGTAATCTATTTTCACAGTGTCCTCCAGGGTGGCTCAGGATCCTTTTTTACTTTTTTCTTCAGCTAAAAACTTAGAAATTCCTGTATCTGGAACGGATTATCTAGATTTGAGGGAACACATCTGGGGCACTGAGGAAATCCAGGTTCTGTTGCCAGGCCTGTGCAAACTTTCCTACTCTTTCTTCTCATCACATATTCTATCTTGTTAAATTAGATAAAAGCAACTAAAAGTCTTTTATTGCAAGGAGAAAATGATCAAAGGGGAAGCCTTTGGAATAGTTGGAGGAATTTTTCTCCCTTTTTTTTCCTTCTCTTTGAATTTAAACAATAATCTATAACTCAAATTTAAATTTGTAATATTACATTTCACATTTTTCTTGCTGCTTTGTGTACTACAATTCCCTACACTCTTGAGAATTCAATTTTGCCAGCTCAAGAAATGGTCCTGGACAGAAAGAGTCATAATCTGAGATGAAAGACTTTGTTTTTGAATTACTTTATTTTCCCACTTTTTTATTTATCTGAATTCAATGTGTGTTCTCAGCATATGTGCTTGTGTACAAAAGACAGAAGTTTTGCACAAAATATCAGTTTTGTTACTTCTTTAGAAGTGCGTAACATGAAGGAGATTATGATCCTACCTCCACATTTTCAGCTATGCACATGAGCGGTATTATTTCAGTATTTATAATTTTTCACATTATTCATCTTCAGTCACTTGCACAAGGTGAATATAATATGCTGTTTAGATATACATTCAATTTCACTACTGGAAACAAAAAAGTTTTGAGCATAGCTGAAGCTGTCATTCTGCCATCTATAGATACACACTGCCAAACACTGTAAATTCCCAAGTTACAAAGCTCCTGAAATTTCTTAATGGTTCTCTCTAACCAAAGGTTTTAGGTGTGTTGGTTGGCCTACTTAGAGTAAACTGTTCAAAATTACAGTTATAATAAATACAGAGTATTTGTAAGTCCCATTACTCAGTTATATATTTCATTTCTACATTTTTCTTTTTTTTTGTTTTGGTTTAGAATTACTTGCAGAGACAAAATTTATTCTATATGTATGAACTCCAGAAGTTATAGTTTGCCCACACACCAGTTTCTCTTACAGGATGAAGCATCCCTAATCAACATATATCTCTGGAGAAGGTGTGAGGTTTTTTCTCTTAAGTACAGAGGTCACTGTATGTTCTTGGCACCATCATTTATCATTGGGTAACTGAGCATTTGTTCAAATGGGTCTTTCTGATTTAGCATCATATAAGAGTAACAGTAACAAACAGACCGGGTGTATCTAAACTATCAATTTCACTATGGCAAGACCCCTACAAAGACCAGGAAAACCTGAACATAGTGAAGGATAAATTCAGATAAAGAGAATTTATCTCTTCCTGCCTACATGAGTGTACCTATTTCTTATCTATCCCACACAAGCAATGTTTCCTACATTGTAATTTATCACAGTTCCTCCATACAAAACCATGCACATTATATTGCAAAAACCTGAAGAAACTGCAAATAAAAAAAAAAAAAAGTGGAAATAATTATTTTCTGCTTTGATGGGAAAAAGTATATAATTCTGAAATACTATCTTCAGTACATCTTGAAAACACGCAAAGAATAAATCTGGACTCTCAAGAGTAGATATTTCACTCAAACAAACATTTCCTCTAACACTACTTACTGGGATTATACTTATAACATCAATGTCAGTGATAATTTTGAAATTCTTAAAACTGAATATATCTTCTGCAGCTTTTTAGACAGTAGGAAAACTACTGAAAATTCTCACAAAGGCATAAAAATCCTTTAATTGCCTACTTTCCAAATTCATTTGGCTTAAAAAACTCTAGGATTTCTTAACACACCTCACAAAGATTTAGCACACTGTCTTTGCATATTAAACAATAAATTATTATTACTATCATGGCAAATTAGTGAACCAGACTGCATGGATTTAAATCTCTATTAATTAGAATAGTATGATAAGTATGCAAAACACTGTAAATACTGAGCATTTTCTCAGCATTAGTCTAATACACTTTTAAGTGAATAAACTTTTTGGCTATCATGGGCATATAAACCTCTAAAATAATATGCTAATCTTTAGTAATAAAGGAACCAAGAAAATGTTTTTTACTTGGAAACATAAAACATATTTGAGTCTTACTGTCTAGGTTAAAATTTATGTACAAAGTAAACGGTCCAGAAAAGAGGCAGAAATAATATCAAGAATACAAAAATATCTGAACTAAAAGGGCACAGAAGTTTTTCAGTACTCAGTGAGACTCGCTCAGGCACTTTTAGAAATCCTATCTATGTGATCAAGAGTAAAAAATATAGCAGTATTATTGTAAGCAATATATTTGTGACCAAATATCATTGCTCCGATACATTTATATTGATTTATAAAATAGAATTCTATAATTATCAAATGAAATTAAAAAGGAACCGTTGAAATATCTGCACATATGCATCTGTCATATCTATATATCTATATATATGTCTATATATCTATCTATATGTCTATAATCTATATATCTATATATATATCTCACTATCTAGATGGATTTATGTCAATATCTAATGCATCTATCGTGCACATTGCAGTCAGAACCCCAAATCCATATTTTTGAAACTAGGAAAAGGTATTATTTAGAACTGGTTTTAAGACTTTTTATGAAGAATAAAATTTTCTCTGATTCAGTGGCTCTCACATGCAATTCCTATGCAATTTTAATTTTTATTCTCAGAGGGATAATTCAACCTTTACCTTAATAGATTTAGAATTTTAATTTAATTTTTCTCAATTAATCACATCAGTGATATTTCTCATTTAAAATGCAGTTTTTCCACTAGCTATAAAGGAGGCTCAGAATAAAGTTCTTCAAAGATAATAGTTTTGAATTGCTGTGGACATTTATAACTTCTTAATACCCACTTTCTCTTTCTCATAGGTCTTACAAAAAACTGTTGTATGCAGTCTCACACATCAACATTTTACAGTAAAATTTTAAGAAGCAGTTTAAAAAGTAAAACAAAACGTAATAATATCAAGTACATAGGAAAGACTGAGTTGATATTTCTTGCAAAAAGTTCACAAGACAATTAAAGGGCCAAGTTGACTAACTTATTGTAAGTGGAAAGGAGCAAAACATTGAATAGTGCAGCACACAGATATCAATATCCATCTTTATTTTGGCAAATCCTGTGAATTATCAAATATCTTAATGTGATAACTTTTTTCAAAATAATGAAGCAGCTGGAGGATATAAAATTGGTGATAGATTCACAGCAAACACTAAACAGTTGTCTGAAATGAATCTTGAAAGAATATCTCTATTCACTGTGTACTCAGTGTAGTTCTCAGCAGCTACCACTGAGGTCCTCAAAGATAGTATAAAAAATCCACTTGAATTCCACCAGATGGTAGTGATTTAAACATTCCTCTTCAAACATTTTGCATATCCTGTAGTGCTGCAGAAAATTGTCCCTGTTGCTTCACCACTGGGAACAAGTAGGCAGTGTGCTAAGAAAGGTATATGACTTTCAAATCAACCTGAGTCTTACAAGGTTTTGAATGTTTCTTGTTACTGCAGCCTGCTGACACATGTCAGAATCCTCAAACGACTGCAAGTTAATTGCTACTTCCTCCTTGGTATGGAAATGGGCCATTAGAGTCCATCCTGATTTGGAGCAAAGGAGAAAAAACCCTATCAGCAGAAACATTGAGTTCAGGCAGATATTGGAAAACTGGAATCTAAAAGAAGATAATTAGACAAAAGTTTAGTTTAGAACTCCTATCACACATTCATTTTGTTTATCAGTACAGTTTCACTTCTGGAATATATGCAAATTACGCTGTTTCTGAAGATTTATAATCTAAAGTGGGTACTCAAATCACAACACTTAGGTGGTCTACAATCAAGCTTTGTACCTAATGGAATATTACCCATGGATAAATATTTTCAGCATTATTGCATTTATTCTGGTGAAAACATAAGTTTACAAACATCAAAATATTTTGTCCATTAGAATGTTTGACAAAACAGTTCATGTGAAAAAAAACCTAAAAGCTGAAGATTTTTTTTTTAATTAAATACTTAAATTAATACTTTACCTTTACATTTCCTTTATCTCTCTGAGCCTTTATAAATGTGTTTGAAATAACATAATAATTTTGTAGGAAATACTTCACATCATACCGAAGAATTTAGTTTTGATCTGTTTGCTGAGTTGGAAGATGAATTAAAATTCACCTTACAGCACTTGCTAAATATCTCTTTTCTGAATTGCCAATGAACCAAGAAATCAGTTATTTGTTCAAGTCTATAATTGTGCTATGTATAATAATTTTCTGAAAATGTCATTCACCCTACAAAGATCTGCCTGCTGAGTCTGCTTAATTTTTAAAACCAAAGTGCTTGTAAAATCTTAAAAGACAAATCTTTCTCCAAGCTGAAGAAAAAGTGGTCCTTGGGTTACATCTTATGTTATCCTGAAAAACTGAAAAGCTCATTGTCTCTAAATTTTTATTTACTGTGGATGCCTGCCTAGATGTGCAGGATGACTGGAAATTATAGGGACCCTATACTTTTATTTGCACTGAAGGAAACAACTATGTAAATTTAGTCCACACAATTCTTTTTTTCATGTGTAGGTGGTGTTTCCATTGTTAAGTTGGATTTATTCTGGTTCAGATTGAAGTATAGAATATATTTTTTTGTGATGGCTATGCAAATAAATACCAAGGAGGTTCGCTTTAGTTTAGGACAGTCAATAAGTACAGGACTTTAATCATTCTTGTATATCCAGTTCAAATTTTATTTTATATTTACATAAATATGTGCATCCTATATTCTCTAAGTAGATAGTTTTTCAGATGTAAGAGCACTCATGGACCTGGGTATTATAAGAGTTAGGGTAGTGTCCAAACCAACTTCATTTTCAAAATGCTTTATTACAATATTTGTTCCAGTTCTTTTAGTTTTATACATAATCTCTAAAAATATTCATAAAGCTCTAGTGTACTTTGAATATTAATACATTAGCTTGGATAACCTCATTACTCATGCAAAATGAACTTAATATAAAATATGAAGGCCTTGCATATACACACATATTACTTGTTTCAACAATGTATTATTACTGAAACTTTCAAAAGAGATACATCCATTCTGGTGACTTGTAAAGGGAGGTCTTTGTGCTATAAGAATAAACTAAGGATATTAGAAAAATGATGTTTTCATAACATCTCAATATGCTAAAATGAATGACAGAACCTTATTCTATTTCTCTCTAAAAAGCAAAATCAGATTTTCCCAGATGTCCAGTTGGATTATGCCAATGTACCTACCCCAGCTGGTTTGTGACATTCTAGACTACCAGTCTGCCATGTATGCATCACTTAGTACAAAATCTTCTACTATACTGTATGTCAGCAGTATTCACTTCAATTTAACTCAAGATCATATTTTTCAAATATAAAGATAGAAAAATGGGGGATAAAAGGACACCATTTTAAAGATAATCTTTAGATAACCCAGAAAATGACAAGTAAGTAGCAGTGCCTTGTAAGACAGGAGCCTTAGCACTGATGCTGGTTCAGACTGGTAACGCAAAAACCAAAGGAAGATGTCAGATAGAAAATACAACATGAAAGCTAATTAAAAAAAAAATGTATAGCCAGTCAATAAATGGAGAAAAATACTGTAACCAAATAATTCCTCACCAACTATTTCTAGAAATATCTCACATCAAACTATGCTATCTTTTAGGAATTTTCTATGCCTTTCTGGTAAAATAAAGTGACTTCAAAAATGCAAAATGAAATGCCAGATATTTGCATGGATGCTTCCTCACACATGTTTCTTCTTTTTATCTTCAGTTATTTAATATACAGGGTTGGATAAGAGTAGATAAATTGGTAGGTTTTCCCACTTCATCAAAGCTAATAGACTTAAAAAGATGATGTTTCAAAAGCCAGTTTTTTACTTTTTTTACCCTGGCTGTGAAGCTGCAGAAGCTGGAGACAGGTTGGAGACAACTTTGCATTACAGCTTTTGCATTCAACTCCTCACCTTTTTTCAGCCTGGACTGTTCTGGAAGAAGTTAATTTTCTCAGATCTCCTCTTCCCACCTGTGGATCTTCCATATGTCTTTGCTTGTCCCATGCAGTTATGCTGAAGTGTGCAGGAGCTATCTGCTAGTAAGGGACTTTACCAGAATCCAGGTCTCCATTTAAGATGCTCTTCACATGAATTTTGGTGGGGAAGGTGGGAGAAAATATGGAAAGGGAGGTTAATTTCTCCCACTTGCAATTATTTTAATACTGCTGCTCTGGCTTTTTTGGTTTTTGTTTGTCTGCTTGGGTTTTGTCAAAGAATGTGTCCAATTTAAATATCACTGCAAATTAATACAGCAGTGACTGCATTGTTATCTGTGTTCTGTCTGTGCACTGGACAGCAGTTTTTTATTTCATACATAATTTTCAACTTTGCTGTAGTGATTCTGTATAGTTTATGTTATGTCACACAGAAAAAGAGAAAAGTGGCATTTTACCTGTCTTAGGCTTTTTATTAGCATTTGGGTTGCAATCCAGATGTGGACATTTCAGACCATACAAAAAAAGATAGTAAAAGAAGCAGCCTTTAGCTCACATCCAATGAAAACTGAACATTTGACAGATTTCATTTCTTCCAAGGAAGTGAAATATATTTGTCTTCCCCTCTGAGAACCATGTTCTTTGGATATGAATAAATATTTATTCTATATCTACTAACAAAATAATGTGGTTTTTTTTTTTAACACGGTGCTTATTCTAGCCACATGCCTCTCTAAAACAATCTGTGTCACATGTTTGATGAAATCACACAGTCTTAGACCAATCACCTCTTTAGTCATATTTGGATAGAGGTATGTGTCATAGAAAAAGGTCATATAAAAAAAAGGATATTCATTATTTCTGTTCACCTCCAAAAGGTATCAGTTTTGTAACATGCTTGTATATGTGCTCTGCTAGATGTGATATATATGTAGGAAAAATCTTTTCATTTTAGTTTCATATACTAACCCCTGTATTTCTGATCTGTAGTCATCTAGTGAACCTCTTTGGAGGATTTAATTCCTAAGACATAGCAACTGCAGAACTAGCTTTAGGAGAAATCATGCAAGTGTAGTCTGTGAGGAAATGCCAGACATACAAGAAGATTGTGAAAGTTACTTCAAGATACAAACTTAAGAGACATGAGAAGAGGAGAGATGTATAATATTATGATGCTCACCTTGTATGTAAGAAGTGTAAAAGACATGAAATGTTATTTTCTCTGGTCCATTAATGAAAGAGTATATTTTCCAAGGCACTTGAAAGAGTATGCTACAACCAGTCACAAAAAGAGAGCAGGGACAAGCTACTTAAAATGAAGGCATTTTGCTTCTTTCTTTCATTTTTTCTGTTTACTTCTATGTTAGACTTTCATTTACTTGGAGAATATTGGCAGAAGGATAAATTACCAAGAGAAAGGAAACAAAGATTTTTTGAGATCAAGTAAGATCTTCAGGTATTGTTAGTTATACTTGGGGGTTTTGTTTTGTTTTAGAAGGAATGGTTAGAACTGGCATTGTAACTATGTTCCAGTGACCTTCACCCACCACATGAGAATAGAGAAAAAGTAAAAGTATTAAAAATCAAATACTAGAGCTTCTGTAGCTCAAGTAGTTGTCTAAGATGAATGGCAGTGCATGAAATAGGATTGCCAAAATGTGAATCATCTGCCAGTGCTCTCTTAGAATAACAACACTGTGGGGTAGATCTGTGGATAGATGGCATCGTGTCAAATGTTTTCCAGCAAACCTTACAGCAACAACAGCAGATGACATTACTGTTTTTCTTGAGAAAACACTACACCTTGGATTTATGGTTAAGAGAAAAATGAATACTCTGGAACAAATTCTAGAATTCCTACTAGAATTGGCAATTAAATTTAATTAAATTTAGTTTTGCTGAACCTCACAAACTCCTCCATCCTGTTGAAGCGTCTGTGAACAGTAACATTGCCCTGTACTGACATTTACCCCTCAATCTGATGATGTCCACAGACTTGCTTGGATCCAATTGCCCAGGTCTTTAATAAATATCCTCTGTGCTCCCCTTATCTATTGAGTTGGTCATTTCATCATGGAAGGCTATCAGGTTTGTCAGGCATAACTTCTCCTTGGCCAGCCAACACCAGCTGTTCCAAGTCACATCTTTGCTCCTCAAGTGTCTGGAAATGGCTATGAGAAACATTTTAATTTATATTCCCAGGTACTAAGGAAGGCTTATTAGCCTCCAATTACCCAAATCCTCCTGCTTGAGCTGTGTCAAGGTTGGTGCAATCTTTTTATTTTCCGAACCACTAGGAACTTCCTGGGTTCCAGTACGTTCTCACTCATTTTATCACCAAGATCAGGAAATCAGATGGTAAAAAATGATGCAAAACAAGCATCAAGCACCTCAGCTTTTTCTCGTCCTTTGTCACTAAATTTACTTCTCCACTGAGCATTGGCCTCCGATTTTCCTCAGCCTTTCTTGTCATTGTCCTGGAGTGCATCAAAGACAGCATTGCCAGCTTGTTGCAGGACATGATAGTCCCCTCTACTCTACAGTGGTGCAGCCTTTCTTTGAGTCTCGTGTGCAGTTTTGGGTGGCATAATATAAGATACGCCAGGCATCCAAAAAAGGGCCACAAAGATGGTGAAAGGCCTACAGGGGAAGCCATATGAATAATTACCCCTGTGGCTGAGGTAATTAGGCTTGTTCAGCCTGGAGAAGAACAGTTTGAAGGGAGACCTCATCACAGTCTACACCTTCCTCATGAGAAGAAGCAAAGGGACAGGAACCAATCTTTTCTCTTTTGTGACCAGGGTCAGGATATGAGTAAATGCTATGAAGTTGTGTCAGGGGAAGTTTAGGTTGGATAGAAGAAGAAGTAGGCTCTTCACCCACAAGATGATTGGGCACTGGACCAGGCTGCCATGGGAAGTGGCCACAGCACCAGCCTGACAGATTTAAAGGAGCATTTGGACAATATTCTCAAGCATATGGTGGGAGTCTGGTGTGCTTCTGTGCAGAAGCGGGAGCTGGACTTAGATGATCCTTGTGGTCACTTCTAATTCAGCACAGTCTATGATCTCCCAACTAGTTTCAATATCTCAGCTTTGAACTTCCTAATTTCACGTTTACATTATGAATAGGGTACTAAATATTATGTCCGCACATTATTGTGATATCTATGTGCTCATAAAGAAAAATTGCCTCTTATTTGGAAACATTTGGTCATACTAACAATACTAAGAATGCTCAAACACTGAAAAATGCTGCATGCAAACAGAGAAATCGGCAGTTTTGTTCTGTGTACATCATCTAATGGTATGAGCAATTACATTTTGTTTACACACCCAGGTGCTGACATAAAATGTGCTAGAACGTGTGGCTAGAATATGTTGTAATTTACAATGTCTCGAAAGGATAGGGCAAGTCAAAAGACTTCTGGTAATATTTGTTTTCATAACCCAGCATTTCTTTCCAAATCACTAATCAAAATGCAAATAAAACTCTATTTGATTTCTACTGTATACAGTATATTTAAAGTTACTGCATTGTTCTATGACCCTTTGTTGAAAGGCATATCCAAGATATCTTAGATTGATACCATGCAACAACACATTTAGGAACATCAGGGAATACAAAGCAGTATCAGACAGGTTGACATCAGATAGATCAACAACAGCAGCAACCACCTGGTAACATATTTGCTTGTTGCTCAGAAATGGTAGAAAAATGTTTTGCAATCCATATGTTGCATTAGTTCTGTCTGGGCAAGTTCAGCAAGCTTTAATGCAGGTAAAAATGTTTTTCTGTGATTAAATAATGCAGTATGATCACAAAAGAGGTCCTGATTTAAGGGGTTTTTGACTGTAGAAAATATTACTATTTTTATCAGAGCGTCCACCATCAAAAACATTCTCAGAGGATATCTTCAGGGCTGTTGGCAGTTCTGGAGACAGAAGGACTTTGGTTAATGTAGCCAGTGTGAATGTCTCACTTATTAACAGATGAATTGACAAAATGTCCCAAATGTTATCCATCTGCTACTCCTTTCCAACCTGTTCTAAAACAAAGAATGTACATTTGGAATTAAAACTCACCTCTTCCCTAGGGCTTTCCTTTATTGACAGAAAGCAAAGCAAAATTACAAAAACTAAGACAAACATAGGAACAAACAGAAAATGCTTTAAACATCAGTTTTCTCAAACCCAGTCCAGCATATTGCTCCAAGCAGAATTTTTCTGCAATCCAGATTTCATCTGAACAATGACGGTAATTTGCTTCCCACACATGCAGCCTCTTTAATAGCTTTTTGTCTGGTAAGCCACTACTTACCAGAAAATCCCAAGAACCTGTGCAAGAAGCATGAGGAAGAGAGTAGTCTTTTAAGATTATGGAGCCCACTCTGTCTATGCAGGCAGGGCACATGCAACATTCCTAGCAGAGGTTTGCATCATCTTTTCCCAGAGAGACTAATGACAACCTTGCTGAGAAAATCGATCATATTTTTATTATTTACACTTTTTCTTCCTGTTACCCTTTCCTAGATGAAACTATTTTTTTGCAATGTATACCCAACTCTTTGTCCAGTAATGAATGGATGTGGAAAACGCGAAAGAGATTCCTTACAGAAGGGATTTTCCCCCCTATTGCTTTCAGTGTATTTAGAAACCAGTCTGCTTCAAGTAAAAAGAATATACCATTGTATTCTGTCCTGTCATAATACAGTTTTGAAAGGTATGAAATATTGAACTTGTATCAGATAAAAATTCTGCTTTTTCTTTCCTGAGGAAAGAATTTTGTTTTAGTCTGTGTGTGCATGTGTGTGAGGAAAAGGTTGTTTGCATTGTCCTTTGTAATTTCTCTTTACTAACAATTTACTAAGAGATTTCTCTTTACTAATAAGATATGTACAGACCTTTTTATCTAGAAGCAGTCAATCTTGCACAAAATAACAGTAGAAAAGTTAATTTTAATTTCTGATTTGTTCCTGATTTCTGGGGACATGAGACACTGCCACAACAGAGGAGATCCGTGGTCAGATTTGTAACATTTGGTTTTCCTGTTAAATTTCCTGTCTAGATGCACACCCCAATGCAAGTTATCAAAATCAATACTAAGTCTTAATTATCATAAGTGGGTATTAGACTGGGTCTAACAGTTTAATGTGTAATGTAGGTACACACCAAAGAAGTAAATGACACAGACATTCTTTAGTGGGCTTTTTTTATGACAGAATTGCTGAGCCACAGAAAAAGACAAACTACAAAACTGACATGAGATTCAGCACTTCATGTGCTTTCTAGTCTCAGGAAAACATCAAGACACAGCTTGAAGTAATGTTTTTGTGAGGCTATGTAGATTCCTTCAGCAAGGCGTAGCTGCTAGTGGACCTGAATTTTCTCTATACAGCTAACAATTCCATAGTTTGAAGTTTTCAGAAACATTTTAAGTGTGGAAATAAACCAAAATTTGTTGAGTAAGGCAGATTTGAGCACTTATGTTAAGATGAATTGATGATACATTTCATGTGTGGGAAAACAAGTCAGATGACAAAGCACACATCAGGACTTCATGTAGAAGAGAGGTCCAACATACAGCCTAAAAAGAGACTGGTACAGTCTGTAGTGATCAAGAAAAATAAACTAGAAGTAAAAACCTCTTTACAGATCACATGACCATTGTTAAAATTTAAAAAACCTTTAACACTGGTCTTGAAAAATAGGATCCTCTCTCATAATGAGGCACACTTCTCCTGATATGTAGTGCTGTCCTTGGAGGAGACTCAAAGCAAGGGCTTTGTAAAGTCATGCACTCAAACTCAGGTTACAGGTCCAGTACCTGGACTCGCAGTGCATCCTTTCATTTTGAATAACCACAGCACTGACAGGGCTTGTTTCATTGTGTAGTAAGCCATTTTCTGCTTCCACTTATTTCTGTCTTTGCTTTGATGTCTCTCTGTCACTCACAGTTTATAGAAGAACATTGAGTTGCAGCTGCTACCGGACATAGTGTTGAGAGAATCAAGAGAAACCAAGATAAACAGACTACAGATTTAAAAACGCTAGATCCAGATGGCTATTAAAACAGGTGGCATTTAGCTGGAGTCATTATGGCATTTAATGGTTATTCTGATGCTTTCTAATATTTATTGCAGTTAGCCGAAATTAATTCCTCCAAATTACAGTTCTTAATAAATGACCTCTAACATTAGTGCTTTATAAGGTACATTACAGGTAATTATTTGAAAACTACAGTTTCTCCAATCAATATAGATAAAGAAGTTAGCTGAAATAGTGCATGAAAATGTCTGAAAAGGAAATAAGCCATGCTAGTACCTTAGGTACTTGAAACAATGTATACTTTAGTGCTGAGCTATCTCTCCCCAGAAAAAGTGGCACTAGGAAATATATGCCAGTATTACTCCTTGGAAATAGATAAACTCCTATTCTTCTACAGATCCAGACACTATGTGAATTGCACTTGATGTGCAAGAAATGTTGGCATCAAAATCATTGTAACTCTAGATTTATTTCTCTAGCTTTCTTTCTTCTACTGTTTCAAGGCACTTTTTTTGTTTCTTTTGAAGCTTCTGGGGAAGGGGGGAGGGGGGTGGTTGAGAAGCAATAAATTTTAAAGAGTGAGGATTCTTCTTCTTAGTCCTGAGCAACCAATAAGAACTTCAGCTAAGCCATAGCCAGCAATAGATGTTTTGATGAACTACTTAAATATTTTTCCATGATAAAAAGAGAGAACCATTTAAGAAAATGACAAAATCTTGCAGATTGTATTGGATTCTTTAATTTATGGTATATTATTCAAATTATTAAAATTATATTTATCCTCATTCTGTTATTAAATAAAAATTTAAAGCAAAATATCCTCACTATTCTTTTCTTTCTAACAATTGTTCCTTTTACAAGAAAAATTAAAATAATATTGCAGAATAATGGTTCAACTGGAAAGAACTAACCAGTGTTTCAGATAACAGATAGCTAATGTGTCTTCATGTGGAAGTATTTTCCTGATACAAAACCAAATTACAAACAAAATAAATATTTTGCTGTAGGAAAAATCCAATCACAGAATCACAGAACGGGTCAGGCTGGAAGGGACCACAGTGAGTCATGTGGTCCAACCTCCCTTCTCAAGCAGGGTCATTCCAGAGAACCTTGCTCAGGATTGTATCCAAGACAGTTCTTGAATTTCCCCAATGAGGGAGACTCCACAACCTCTCTGTGCACAGTTACCTGCACAGTAAAGAAGTTCTTCCTCGTGTTCAGGTATGCATAATTATCTGCCCATTGCCTCTTGTCCTATTGCTTGGCAGCAGTGAGAAGAGCCTGGCTCTGTGCATTTATCACCCTTCCTTCAGATACTGACAGTCGACAAGGTCCCCTCTCAGTCATCTCTTCTCAATGCTGAACAGGCCCAGCTCCCTCAGCCTTTCCTCATAAGAGAGATGCTCCAGTCCCTCCTCCCCCCTCTGTGGGATTTGCTCAGGAGCTCCATGTCTCTGTTGTCCTGAGGAGCTCGAACTGGAGACAGCATTTGAGATGTGGCCTCACCAGGGCTGAGCAGAG
>WBND01000335.1:124608-139177 GCA_013398595.1 Tychaedon coryphoeus
ATTTTAATATTGTGCTTTTGGACACCCACTTCATGGTTATGGGTATGCTTCCATTTTTATCTTTTGTTGTAGCACAGATTTCTCAAATGCTGGACTATCCTACACATTTATGTTCTATGTGCCATAGGATTAGGAATTCTATTCCTATTTTTATAGTCCTTATAGTCCTTTTATCCTATTTTGGATAATTTTTAAGAAGCTCTGAGTGGTTTTTTAATTTAATCTAATGTTTTAAATAAGTATGTGCACCCATCAAACTATACTTTCGTGTCTTCCATTCCCCTCATGGAATTATTTTTGTGAGGATCTAAAGAAAGCGATGAGAATCTCTGCTTATAGACATGCTACAATACAGAGAGACCTAAAAATATTCCAAGACATGGATCTTATCTTGCATTTCTCATAAACACAAGTAGTCACATCACAAACACTTCTGCAGATTGAAAATATTGCCAACCACATCTGCATGTAACTCATCAATTAACTACATTGTCATCAACTTAAATGCAAATCAATATATATATTTCCAGAGTTTTTCAGAGATTTAAAAGAAAAATTAATCATCTTGTAAGGATAACAATTTGTCATGGAATTCTGATGAGATCATATATCACGTTCTGATGAGATCATATATCACGTATACATATCCACATACATATGTTAGATGCAAATATTTATATATTAAAAAAGAATACACACATTCATACACAGAAAAATTATGGAACTGATTAGGATGTTCCTAACACTTAACCTCCTCTTGAGAACAACTGGAATTGCATCTCTTGCACATAGCAGTCTAGCGGTAAGGAAGTGGTAGAAAAGCAGAGTTTCAGAGATTATCTGTCCTTGGACAAAGATGCTATGAAATGACCACCTGCAAGAATAAGAAAATATTCTCTTTGTTGGCCTGACTTCATCAAGGCTTCATGTCAAGGAAGAAATTTCCTCCTACTAAGAAGAAAAAACACTTGGAAAACTAAACAGAGCCAAATGAAACTTGAACAGATCTGCCAAACAGCAGTATGCTTTGATTTAGGAAATCCAACTTTTTTGTTTTTAGAAACTCACAGTTCTCTACCTCACTATTTTTATTCTGTTTTCAAGCTTAAATTTGCCTTGGGCATGTGTCATCAGTTTACAGAACACAGATGACAAACCAGGCATGACCTTTTAGTTTGGAAATTAATTTTATTGCATTTGCACAGGTGGAAGTAGCACTATATCGGAAATATAAAGATTATGAGCATAATCTCTTTTAATAGTATGCCAAGTTTTTTTTTCTCAAAAAAATCACAAGAAGTTAGAAATCACACAGGACACTTTTAAAAGTGTATCTTGTTAATACAATTTTCTGTCTCTTGTAGTGATTTGATGGAGGAGATTTTGTTTGGTTGGCTGGTTTTGTTGTGGGTTTTCAATTTCTTTTTTTTGTCTGACTGTTTTCTTAATTAGTGTATTGAAGAAGCAACTTTCCCATCCTCACCATTCTGTAAGGTCATACAATTCACAAGAAACATATCTGTCAGAGCTCCCAAGTTATTTTGTTAATATATCTTTATTTAAGATATTTTGACAAAAATTTTATTTTAGAAATATAAAGGTTTCCCAAAAAAAAATGACTTCAAATTTTAGAAATTTGAAGACGTGTTTATGAGCAAGAAGACACATTTTACTTTTTAAAATGTTTTCTTAATGCTCCTAATGCTCTAAAGCTTTTTACTGTTCCTGAACCTGAATTTTCAATATAATAACATGGCATACATACAGGAAAGAAATATTTCAGTACATATATCAGTATATACAGCTAGCAGAAGTTCATGTAGTAATGAAATCCCCAACAGACTAATTCGTCTTACCAAAACTGAAAGAGTTCTAACTTTCATTTCGATTTAAAAATACAGGCCTTAGCAACTGGATTTTTTTTCCTTGAAAATAAGAGAGGTTCCACTAGCTTTAAATATACAGCTAACATTTAATTATAAATAAAACTACTTGTTTGTTTGTTTGTTTGTGGTTTTTTATTATGTGGCTAGTTTTGGAGCAGATTAAACCCAACTAAACACCACTGAATTCTTCAAGGATGAATCAGAGCCATGGCTTCCATTGATAACTAAAATAGTGAGATATTGTGACCTCCTTCTGGATATGGGAGACTTAGGAACTTTTCATTTGCTTTACTGTGCAAAAATTACGGAAAATAAACTTTTCTGAACCCAAAGCCACTCCAATCCATGGAGAACAGATGGTAAACCATTCTGGTTTTAAGACCTTAAATTCTTAGTGTTCCTTTTGACTGTGGCTGGATTTATGGAGAAACACAGTGTCTGAGAGAGTGCAGTATTGCTATGATTTTCAAGAGCAGAAAGACTGACTTAACACCTAAGAAACATTCCATAGAATAACTTTATTTTATGACCACTAATAATTGCAATTTGGAAAATGTAAAACTTCCAAAATAAAATAAACAACAACAAAACCAGAAACAAACAAGCAAATGAATAAACCAAAATCAAACCCAAACAAAATCAAGTGTAATAAACAGATCACTTATTTAACAAAAAAGCAGATCATGGAGTTTAAAGTATGTGTGACAGAAAGTAATGCCTAAAAAGTAAACAAAAAGTTAATACACTGAATTTTGATTAAAGTTTGTCTTCCAAATATTGTGTAAGAAAAAAACTGAAAAAAATCCCTGCCGCTTTTCTTATGTATCTTAAGCATCTAGTGTATCCTTGAAAAATGGGTGGATTCAGAGAAACTGATTTTCCTGAATAAACTGACCTTTAATTCCCACTTATGATTTGCATTTTTCTATTTCCATGCTCTATATGTACATTTGCATCACCTCTTCATTAGTTCATTTTTCTAACCATTGTAAAAATTTCTAATTTCTCATATTGATATGTTCAAAAATTTTACTGCTGTCTCATCTTGAACCTTCTGTTTTCTTGATGAACTCTGCAAATGCCAACAATTCT
Organism: Tychaedon coryphoeus; assembly: GCA_013398595.1. Classification (NCBI taxonomy): domain Eukaryota; kingdom Metazoa; phylum Chordata; class Aves; order Passeriformes; family Muscicapidae; genus Tychaedon; species Tychaedon coryphoeus. The sequence goes on from WBND01000335.1 coordinate 127,587, forward strand.
CTTACTCTGTGTTAATGGTGTGTATCTGGTTACACCTGTTTGTTTATTGTTGTGAAACAAGCTGTTTTGCAGAACCTTGTTCCGTTCAAGTGTTCTGATTGAACAGTTGAGAATTCATTGCTGTTGGTATGATGAAGCTGACATATGTTAGAATCACACTTGATTTTACTTCATAGAAATGACTTCCAACTGTCAAAATTATGGAAGAATTGGAATTCGTCTCTCTATTGGAACACTCCATATCTGTAACAACAAGCCTAACAACACAAAATTTGCAAGTTCCTGTCCAGAATCTTAGGAACATAGACACTCTATGAATTGCTTTAGAGAATAATTTTTCTGATTCTTCTTTCTTAAGCTGCCCAAGAAAGTAGATTCTGTCCTTGGATTTTCATATCAGCCTCTTTTTTTCTAACTGCATTCTACCAATCTGCGGGTGTCATAGAAATCTGGACATCTTTAAACTGATTGTTCTGGTTTTTGCTTGTTACAATTTATTCCTGCTTGAAAGATAATTCTTGATACTGATGACACAGCAGTTGCTGTTTTTTTCCAGAAAAATGTTATTACATTGACAACTGTATGTGAATATTAAGAAATTTCCCTAAATAACATCAAAGTTGACAGTGGTTCAGTGGTATTAAAAAAAAAAAAAAGAAAAAAGAAAAAAAAAAGGCAGCAGCATTAATTAGTTGGTTAATCCAAATAAACTAGCATCTTCCACCACTCCCATAATAACATTTGTGACTGGAAATCATAGTGCTCAAAGTACTTCCTCAGATGACTGCAGTCTCTGATCAGGTCTGCTACACAGACCTTTATTCCTTGAACAAACAGAGTAAATCCCAACAAGATAAAATCATCATCCTTCAAAATGATCAACAATAGATGTACACAAATATTTTTACCTGTATTTCTCAGAGACTTGCGGGCAGCAGAAGAAGAGAAATACTAAATAATTCTGCCTTCTCTTCAGGACTGTGTATGCTTATGATTGGAGATATTTTCTCTCCTTTCTCTGACAACTACTGATGCAGCAATACATCTTTTTCTTTTACATCTTTTTCTTTTACTCCAGTCTTTCCTACATCCCTGTTTTCTTTGATTACACAGGTAGAGTCCAGATATTTCCAACTTTCTGCCCCAAATTCAACTCTATGCAGACATTCACATTAAATTTTTCATCATAAAATTACAGTTTGACAATTACAAGCAACTAAATTGTTTCTCTTGCCTATAATGAAGGACAAAGGCTAGTTACCTATGTAATTTTGAGATGACTGTGTCTTAACTAAACCTTTTGAAATAACAGAATTGTACAAAATAAAATTTCTTCTTCAAGAAGAGCTGAATAAAATATACCCCTGTCACTTGCACTAATTCCTATAGTGAACAAATAATTAATGGCAGAGTTTGTCAGAACAACTTTTATTGTCAGCTGTTTATCTGGTATTCGTATCTATTTTTTTTTCTACCAGAAGGCATCAGTGCCTTCTGCAAGCACAAGGTATCACTCAAGGAAAGTTGTCCAGACACTACAGCAATCAGACCACACCTCACTTCTACGCTTCTACACAAGTTTTGCAGGACCTGACAAAGAAAAAATTTACACATCTCTGATTTACCTATAGCAGACTTTAAACATGCTTATGCATTTATTGAGTAATTGTGGGAAATGGCAAATGAGCTGTTCCTCTAGAAAGGCCATTTGAGACATGGAGATAATTTAGCAACTGCGCAGGTAAAGATAAGAGGATAGTAGTTCTTCTTAAAGCAGTTCTTTAGGATTCAAAATACTTCGTTTTCTGTGTTTTAAGGAATTTTAGGAATGCTGTCCTGTTGCTAGAAGGCCATTATAAGCAGCAGATTTCTTTACTGAATAAATCCCACCCTATCACACTAAATATCCTCCTGTCCTGTACTTGCAAACTGATTACTCATAGATACTAGAGGTATCTAGTAGGTGATCAAATAGGAACTTTGACTCTGTTGTACTTTCTTCAGTAAACTATTAATCAAAGAATTATAGAATGGTTAAGGCGGGGAGGTACCTCTAGAGATGATTTTGAACACTCTTCCTTGCTCAAGCAGGGTCATCTATTGCTGAAGTAAGTCATCTAAGCTCTAATCTCTCCTAGAAAACCTCTAGGTCAAGGGAGATCTTGCACTAAAATATCAGGGTACCCTGAGTTTCTAAGAAGAACTGAAAATGAGTTCTGCTTATGGAAGCTTTGACATAACACGAAAATGCCTGACTCTTGCTGATATCATTCAGCCAGATTAATCAATAAACTCCATTAATGTTTCTTTCTATGCTTATAATTTACTTACAGTAGATATATGCTAAATAATGGAAAAAGGCAAGTGCCGTGAAATGCCATGGTTTAGACTTGTCAGTATTAGCACTGCTTTGGACATTTACATGGAACTTTAACTGTAACAGTAATCTTTGCACAGCTAAGATTTTGTGCAATATTAATCATAGCTTTAAAAGAATTAATTGGAATTTGATTGCATTTTGTACTGTATCATTACATCATAAGATAGAAAATCCAGGTAATGGATGCCTACTGATCACCTTGGCAGGAGGAAAAATGAAATTGTGTAAAGAGAACTAACTGGAGAAATTCCTGATATACGTTTCATTTCTGAAGCATTCTGCACTAGTAACTCTGAATAATCACAAATATTACCATCAGCTCTCAGCCAAATAGCCTAAAAAGCATACTAAATCACAGATTACTCTGGAATATGGGTTTCTTACTGCTTAATAAATTGTAGATCTTTGAGGGCTGAAAACTTTCTTTTAATTAAGGGCTCCTCCTACTTCCTCCACCCACAACACCGCATCCCCTAGTTTGGAACACAAAAGCAAAAAACCCTTCTGCTCTAGATTCTGAAAACATGGGAGAGTTTAGGCTGTGGTCTTCAAAGAGATTTGTTTGAACACATAATATAATCTGCCCTCTAATGAAAATCTTGAATTTTTGTTCATAGTTAATCATTGTGTCTGCTTTAGAGATAGCTAAGGTATCTAAGAAAGTTAAGGTAAATAGTGCTATTCAGACTTTTAGCTCACTCCAGGTCAAGTGCTTCTAAAAAGTCTGGTCAGTCTAGACAGAGGCCTATGCTTAGTTATTTACAGGGTAAGAACATCTAAAAGACTTTGAGATCAGACTGATGATAGTACTGAATATAATTTTAATTGCTTCCTTATGTGGTATCATGTGCTACTTTATTTTGTAATCATATAATGGCATGTTTCAACAAAAGGGCAATGTTGCTTGCTTATTTTAGAAAGGAAATGCTTCTGAACATCTTTTTTATAAATGAGTAGACATAAGAATTCATTATATGGTTTAGTGTGCATGGCAGTATTCAGTCAAAGTTTGGACTTGAGGATCTTTGTGATGACTTGATGACTTCACTTTTCCAAACTTAATGATTCTATGATTCAATGATTTTCATTATTGTTAAGCCATAAATAAACAATTTAATTCTTACGTTTATAAATGGGATGTTTATAACATAAAGTGTAAAAAAGTATACATATAAGATATAATATTACCACACTTTATGTGTGTAATATGATCCAACAAAATCCATAGGGTAATTTACAGTGGTCACAAAGCAATTTTCATACAGAATTAGGCTAAGAGCTCTGTTTTTCCAAATTTTTTAGTGAAGTATGAAAACAGAGTCCTAGACTACCTTGTTGATTGAAGATCAGGAGTTTCCAAAGATATTCTAATGAGCTATAGCACATTGTGATAATCATGCTTGAATCTCTGAAATAGACAAAAATTTACATTATTCATTTTTCTCTTTATTTGGTAATTACATATGTGTAAAACTGTTATATATATCCAGAAAACATATTTGCAGAAACATAGTTTTGAACTGGACTGTGTTAAGATGGTAGTTATATCCATTTCGTTTTGATATTAACCTTTGGGAAAGAACAGCTATTTATCCATTTGCCATTGCTGCATTTTTTTTTTTTTCTAATCAATAAGCAGCACAAAATGTACCAAGTTATCTTTGCAAGTGAGTTTCCTCCATTTAAATAGATACCATTTATTAACTTAGAATGATAAACTAGTAAATGCTTCATGCCTGTGTGCCCTGTCAATAGCAAATAATGAAATCTTTAACCAGGACAACTGACAAAGCTCAAAATTCTTGAGAAGACACTGCAGTTCTATTACTATCCTTGAACATTCACTTCAAAGATTAAAAAAATAGAATTTGCAAATGCAAAACTGGTCCCCTGTTTAAAGTTTTCGTCTTCAAAGATTTAACCTTTTTTCTTGTCTTTAAATGCACTGGCAATTTTCTGAATGTAGTCTCAGTTAGGTTGACTAGCCAGACCTCATGAATTTCTCAGAGCACTTAGATTTCCACTGTGGTTTTGTGGGGAGAGGTGAATCACACTGCTGTATCATAACTAGAAGAAAGCAATTTATATAGAGGAAAGGGAGTGGATACTATGTAAGTAATGACGAGATGGAAATTGCTGAGGTTTTAGCAGTTAGCTCAGGGAATATCAACTCCTAGTATTTCTTCAGATGTTTTTCACTTGGTGACAGTATTTCAGATATCTTTGGAATAAATTCAATTCTTATACTCATAAAAACATACTTTTCATAGGCCTTTTAAAAAGTTTCAGCAGACAAATTCAGCCTTTAGAGGGAAATATAACTACACGTCTTATATCTCTCTTTCTGCAAACACTTATCCAAGCACATTACTTTAAAGAGAAGACTTAACCTCATTTAGTATAATATGAATATAAGAGTATGTTCACCATTAAGCTGTGCGTAGGCACTGTCATCAGTCTGTCTACATTACCCATTTGGTACATATTGCATGGATTTAAAGTATCATATATGATATCAAAAATGCAGGCAGAGGTACAAAAGTGCATGATCAGCTACATATTTAAACTATGTATTTCCACTGTCTATACACATGTGAGTAAAAAAAAATCCATTTTGACTTCTCTGAACTCTTGTCACTTTTGTTTTCTCCATATTTGAATAATAGAATGAAATGGTATATTAAGTACACAGGTTGCAAGGTACAGCCTTTCAAAACCTCACTGGGGAAGTACATTCTGATATCCACAAGACACAAGTTACTTTCTTCTTGTTTTTCATTTACTACAGGAGTAGAAACAGATGTATTTCCTATTGCTTTTTATGCATAGAACTACAATTAGCATCACTGCTCACAGTGCTGAGTAGCTTTCCATGTCTGTAGGGATGGACATGCTCAAAATAATACTGTGTAAAATAAAGTAAATGGCAGCTCTGGGAAGCCCTTTTTCCACACTGGTCGAAGCTTTCTGTCTTTCAGATACTTTGAAAGTAAGTTTCTTCAGATGCTCCTTCTTCTGGTTGGGAGAATACTAAATAATGAAAAGCACAGATCATTAACACAGGCCAGTCTGAATCATTAGGTAAAGGAAGCACAGATAAAAGTTTATGACAAACCAAATGCAGGACTAAAGCAGAAATTTAGGCCATTTTCAAATCATAGGCAACTTTGTTTTGTGAAACATAAATATTTAGCAGGGTCATACACAAGTTTAACAAGGGTAAGTGATGGATTTTGCACCTTGGATGGGACAATCTTGGTTGAGTGAATAGATAGGGCAATGAGAGGCTGGAGACCAGCACTGCAAAAAGTGACCTGGGGATCATGGTCTGTGGCAAGTAGAATCTGAATCAGCAGTGCCCTGGCAGCCAGGAGGGCCAACCATGCCTTGGGGTTCATCAGGCAGAGCATCACCAGCTGGGCAAGGGAGGGGATTGTCCTGCTCTGCTCTGAGCTGGGGCAGCCTCACCTCCAGTGCTGGGGGTACTTCTGGGTGCCACGATATAAAAAGACATGAAGCTTTTAGAGAGCTTCCAAAAGAGGGCCACAAGGATGGTGAAGGGTCTGGAGGGGAAGCTGTGTGAGGAATGGGTGAGGTAACTTGAAGTCTTTTCAGCCTGGAGGAGACTGAGGGGAGACCTCTTGATGCCTTCAACATCCTTGTTGGGAGGTAGAAAGACAGACACTGATCTATTTGCTCTTGTGACCAATGACAGGACTCAAGGAGAAATGGCCTGAAGATGAGTTAGTGGACATTTAGGCCAGATAATAGAAAAAAGCTTTTCACCCAGTGGGTGGTTGGACACTGGAACAGGCTCTGAGGGAAGGGGTCCCAGCACCATCCTCAGAGTTCAAGCAGCAGTTGGACAATGCTCTTGGGCACATGTGACTCTCGGGGATGGTGCCATGCAGGTGCAAGAGGTGAACTCAGTGATCCTGATGGGTCCCTTCCAACTCAGAGTGTTCTATAAGTCTATTACTTACTTGGTGGCTTACTACATAATATGATTCCAGTAACTGAAAACAATCTTTGAAACTTTCTTTTATGTTCAGAATTTTTCCTTTTGCTTTTTTCCTCTTTGAAACGAAATGATCAGTTATAAACATATCTCAGTTGTTGCAGTTTGCTATATCCATGGGATTCACATCACTTAGGTCTACTGGAGCAGCACGAGGAGACATGGCTTACCACCCTATGACCTTACCAATCTCTACAACTACCCAAAGGGCGGTTGTAGCCAGGCAGGGGTCAGTCTCCTCTCCCAGCAACAGGACAAGAGGACACAGTCTTACACTGTTACAGAGGGGAGGTTTAGGTTGGACGTTAGAAAGAAGTTCTTCACACAGAGAGTGATTGGGCATTGGAATGGGCTGCCCAGGGAGGTGCTGGAGTCACTGTCCATGGAGGTGTTTAAGAAAAGACTGGTTTTGGCACTTGGTGCCATGGTTTAGTTGACAAGGTGTTGTTAGGTCATAGGCCAGATGATTTCAAAGGTCTTTTCCAACCCTAGCTGATACTGAGAATCCGTTTTCTTCTGTTGAAGCCATATCTTCTTTTTTCTGCTTAGTAACTGCAAAAAAAAGAGGCTAAAATATTTGTTAGGCTTCGATGAGCAGCATCCTGGTAGCACTGAGCAAAGGACCAACTACAGTGGTGTTTATACGTCTTGATAACTGACACTGGGTTGATAAGCCAGTAGAAATATCTACAAACATTTTTCTTTTTTTTTTTAATACAGTCTTGCTGTTCTTTCTGACTCTTGCTTGAAGATTTATCAAGTGAACTAATAATTTTTGCTGAACAAAATAATTCAAGTTGCAGCTTTATTTAATTAGAATACAGATTTTCTTTCCCTGATTTCTTTTTACAAAAGGAATTCATAAATCTAGCACCTCCTTGTGTCCAGAAAACAAGTCTTAGTCCTTTTAAAAAATGCTATGACACAAAAAATGTCCCAACTAAAAGTACTTCATCCCATCCCAAGTTTGTCCTGTTCTTTTCTCTACCCTCTTTAGAAAAGGGGCTCTGTGATTGTTTATGTGTGTGTACGCATCTGTATAAAGAAAGAAAAATCATGTGATGGAATGAGATAGTGATTTGCCTCGCTAGAAAACTTTATTGTTTCAGATCATATTGATAGTAGATTCAACTCAGTACATTGTTGAATGTGATGAAAGCATAATTACAGGAAGAAATCTCCATCATTACCGTCATCACTGTATTTTGCTATCTTTGGAATCAGCATGCAAAGAAAAAAGATTACAGTATTCTTTCAAGCTACATCTTTACATAGTCTCTGCTCAAGTGAGTCCACAAAACCAGTTGCTGCTGCTGCTTACTACAGAGTCTTCAGGGGCAAACTGTTATAAATGCCCTGAGATTTGGTATGTTATTTACATAGAATTAGACAAATCCTGGCATTTTTACCTCCTTAATTATCTGAAAAGATGGGACAATTGTATCAGTGTCATTTAAATTAATATCTTTCTGATCTCAAGATCATTGCTGTTCTTGAAATGCCTTCTACTACTGCTCCTGAAGGCCCTCAATATGATATATTTGTGACCTATTTGTTAGTCAGAAACACATTAAGATGGAGACCCTTTTCTTTCCTTAGACATTCCACATCCTCAAAATCTTTAAGAAAAGCGGATTCCAAATTTTAGCTGCAAGTCACCTCCTTCCGAGACCATTTTAACACCTTGCAGAACCAAAATGAATTGGATCTAGGCAGGGAGAAGTGAAGTAATGCACAACCAGCCAAGCATTTAGGTACTGAATGCTGTAACAAGAAGAAATATGCAGTGGGATATCCTGTGTTCAGAACTGCTCCCTGCCTCAGTGCCTCCAGCTTCTGAAGTATATTCTCTGGAAGAGTGTACATACTGGATGCAATAAAACAATATATAACTGCTGTAAAGTATTTTGCTACTGCCTCCTTCTCAATGCGTTGAGCAAGAATTTGCTGACCTGTATGGAATCTCAAAAAATACAGATTAGCAAATATTATGTAATTTCCCTGTTCCTGATTACATATATAAACACAAGCATATTTCTGGAATGGAAAGTAGAAGGATTTGGAGCTAGAAAAGGCTCATGACAGAGGTATTTATGGGAGAGAATAAGGCAGATCTGAAAAAGAAGAAATGAATGAAAGAGGAAACAAATGAAAAGGTAACCTAGGGTCTTGGAATGCCAAGGGAAGCTGACATTTGAGAAAGCGTAAAGAAAAGGAAGTACAATCACTTGCCAGAGAGAAGGGAGACAATAGAAAATGAAAGAAGTAGATAGATGGTTCTGAAAATCACTGTATATGATTGGTTTTAAGAGAAGGTGAAGCTTCACTAGGAGCAAAGAAATATTTATGTTGCAAAATCGGGTTTCACAGAAACAAATACAGAAGAGGGAAGTAAAAAACATCTGAAAAAGTCTTCTACTTACTTTTTTTAAGCATACCTACCTGCAACCCGAATATGCAGAACCTACTTGAGATTAAAAATATGAAACATGTTGCTATCATTTCACAAACAATGGAGTTGGATTTTATTTCCCCTATTGTGTCCTTTGTGCCTTCTCGGCGAAGGAAATAAATTGGAAAACACCAGCAAAATCTTAACTTGTGAGTTTAATTGCCAACAATTCATGTTTGTGCTAGCTTATGTCTATTAAAAAAAAAAAAAGAAAAAGGAGGTCATTGAAATATATTTGCATCAAAAAGAAAAGGTGTCTAATGAAGTTCATAATGAATGAGTTGTCATTTTTATAACATAACTTTGATAATCTTTTTTTCTGTTGTTGAGAAAAACCCCTTGTGACTAATATGTCATTTGCCTCACAGGGTTAGTCTAATGTGTAAAAGTGCTTTTCAACATTGAAAGAAAAAGAACTTGGCATCCAAGCTTGTTAATAATCTGGATTCAATGCAACAGATTTAATCTTTCCATTCCTTTTTCATGAATAACTTATTTGGCTAAAATATAGATTTTTCTCATGGTCCTATTTTCTGTTTTAATTGAATTGCTGAGAATGAAAATGATTAGAGAATGTTGTGTGGTGAGCAGATTTGTTTGGATAATGTGGTTTTAACACCTCTTGTTCTGCCCAAAATACACAGTCTTCCATAAAAGGATGTGGTAGTGCATAGCTTCTATACTACGTTCTGTAATAGTAAATGTTGAACTGGGCTTGCATTTAGTGATTAATCAATGGAATGGAAGGAAACATAAACTGAAAGAATGAAAAGGTAATATAAACAGAATGATTATAAGGAAAATAGTTTTACTGTTCCAGTGAAAATTCAGTAAACTGTTTATACAGGTCAGTCAAAACCAGACTGTAAAAATGTTTCCTCTGATATCAGATTTCATGGAATTTGAAATATTTTATATTTAGAATTGAAAACAAGATTAATACAATGCTTATGGAAAGTGGCCAATTAGCAGGATTCAGACTTCAGGCTAATACTAAATACTTCAGGATATTTTATCTAGATTGACCTGCCATTAAACTTGCTCTGGAGCAAGTGCATTAAGAAATGAGAGAATAATTTGATTTTCCATGAAGTCCCTTACTTAAATATAATTATCAAACATGACACCATTTTTTGTAATGGGGACACTTACACACTAGTTACAGACACTTTTCTATATTTTTTAATTAGGAAGCACAATTATCTGAAGTTAGTGGGAGTATATTGAGGAAAAAATTACTTTGTTTGAATCTGTATTTAGATAAGAATTGAACAGATTCAGTGGAAGAGGTTTAAACTTAGCCATCCAAGTTTACTTAAAGCCAAGATAGAGCATGATAGGGGCCTCTCTAGCAAAAAAAGAAAAAAAAAATCTTTTGGTACTTTAGATATTTATCTATGCTATTTTTGAAATATTTATGGGCCCACAGCAATAATAACATTCAAATATCAACTGCAGGGTATTTTAAGAGAGAGAGATGCTGAAAACAATTTTATATTTTCATTTTCCCTTTTCACATTCTATCTTGCAAGATCTGTAATGCAGCATTCTGCTGGGACAATACATTTCTTGCCTCCCAGTGCTTGTCTGTGCCCCTTGACTTACTCGGAGAAAGAAGACAAAATGAGAGGAATGGAGAAACACTCTCCCCACCAGATGACTGAGCAGCTTCTCCCAAAACACCCCTATATTCAAGAAGAAAAAGGTTCAAGGTTGGGAAATAAACTAAGACTTTTCATTTTTCTCCCTCTACCCTCTTTTCAGTGTCCTGGCAGCACAGCACTGCCATATGTGTTCTGAACCTCCTTGATGTTTTGCAAGATGGAACATTCAGATTAATAGGACTTCACTTTGACCAGTTATTGTTAGTTTGTGAGATCTCCAGTTTTTTAGGAAGCATTTCTGGATACTTTTTCTATAAAAGAAGCTATGTAAATTAACCAGCAGTGAGTACATCCTTTGAAACGAGAAGTCAGTGTTCAAGCCAAAGATTAACAAATCTTCATTTCTGTGAATCAGTTATGGTGTAAGTATCTTCCTTTTGTTCCTGAGTTTTACAGTAAGTGAATTCTGCTATTTATCAGTATTTGTATCAAGAAGTGTATCAAGATTTAGATCAAGCAGTGTCCTACAGACAGTGATCTCTGACCTATGGGTGCAAAACAATGTGTTTAGTCTCCCTAGTGGATGTTGAGGAACAATTAAATATTCATATGCACTAAGTAATGTATGAGGTCTAATTTTTGATATATTGTTTTGCAAAAGATGCAAACTAACAAACTGTTATTTGTCTGTTAGTTTTCCTTTACTGGATTCCCCTTTCCTCTGCTGAAATTAGAGAGTATTTTTGACATTCGAGACCTAGCTCTCTGCTGCTGTCCTTAAAATGTAGGGGTATCTTCTACAGTTTGAATCCAAAAGGAAAAAAAGAAAAACAAAAAACTCTGTCTACTGCACCTTATTCAAACTGACAACAAATCTTGAAATAGACTTCGTGCACCTGTGTGCATACATACATTTTATATGTGTGTGTGTATATATCTATATCTATATCTATATCTATATCTATATCTATATCTATATCTAGGCACGATTTTCAAGAACAATACCATCACACTGTGTTCTGTATTCTAAGTATTTGCTTTCTGAATAGTGCTCACACCATCTGAGATTCTCCAAATAGTACAGAAATAAAAGAAAAAGCTGCCTCCTCTATATAAAGATCTTATTTACACCTAGAA
>WBND01000335.1:145282-177042 GCA_013398595.1 Tychaedon coryphoeus
ATAGTTCTCAAACCTCACATCCATGTTGTGATACCATGTGAAAAATATAAAATACATGGGTTTATTGCTCAACTTTTCAATGTCATGCAAGGATCACAGCATGAAGAGCACTAAAACAGCTAAGTTACTCATAAGAACTGCTGGGGCATAACATTAAAACCTAAAATATCTAGTGTTGTCATTTCAAAGCAAACACAGCCTTGAAGCCATTTCAGTCAAAGGGGCAAAGGTGATGATGATTTAAGTCTTGTTTTCTTTAACAGCATTTATTGCAATAAAGACCAAGTAGCATTTTGCCCAGCTTTTGATTTATGTTGTACTTTGAAGACACTGTTGCTTGTTGAAAAGCTAGTCTTTTATGGAATAGTTAATTCTTTTTGACAAGATAAAAAGTAATCATCTGTGCCACATTTCATATATTTACCTTTTCATACAAAGTAATTATTGTACAAGGTTACTTGGTACTTTGAAAGATACTATTTGGAAAGCATTAGTGTTCTTTTAAGTGTGAGATTATTTGGGTGACCATTTTTCATGGTGTAACTGGCAGCATCAAAAGAAGACAGCAATTTACAGGACTAGCGGAGAACAAAGTTTATTTTCACTTTTGTCAGCCTTCATGCTGGCAGCACTAGCTTCCAGAGGATGATAAAACACGCTTATAAGATAGAAAACACCCTAATCATCCTCCTCTGCAGAAAAGGAGCAATGACCTGCAATGAACTTAGCAGGTGCCAACCAGACCGACTTCAGAATCAGGTGCTACACAGCTTGATGGGGCTGCAGCCAGTCAGTATGGAAGTCAGGACAAACACCACCACTCCGGCCAACAGTGCACCCGGAGTTTCATTCCAGGAAACCCAACTTTCTCAGCATCTCTATTAACGGGCTCCCCCACCAAAATGCGTGACCAGCACTTACTGTGCTTATACTAACACTCTACCCCCGTTTTACACAGCAGGACCTGTGTCAGAGGAGGTGTGTCTTCCAGGCTTCCGAGGACACCCAGAAGCTCACAATGAGGTTTCCCAAAGCACTTTTCACCTAAACCCTACAGTTTCCACCTACGTCCTATGCGCTGCTCCTTCTCTGCAGAGAACTGGATAGGACAAGCTTAAGAAGAATCGGGATGGGCCCTCTTTTAGCCCAACGTTACGCCACCGACTGCGCCAAGCAACATGTGATGTCACTCAGCATGAAACCTGACCATTCTTCAGGAAGAAAATCTGAGATTTGCCATACACAAAGGTGACTGATAATAAAATACCGCTCTGCCACACTGCCACTCTGGGACACCCCTCGCGGACCGGCAGGTCCGGTCCAACCCCGGCCGGCGGAACCACCTGGTCGCGAAGCCGCACAAGAAGTTGAGCGCCGCAGGAGCGGCGCAGGGAAGTTCTGTGGGGCCCGGCCGCCGCCCCGCCGCGGTGCCCGCCGCCCTCCCGGCCCGGCTCCCAGTGACGTCACCGCCCCGCCCCCAGCGCCCGGCCGCGCGCGGTGTGCGTGCGGCGCGCGGCTCCGGCGCGCGGCCCGGGATGGGGCGGGCGCTGCCCGGATCGCCGCTCGGCACCCCCCAGCCTGCCCGCACACGCACAGGCACCGGCATCGGCGGCACGCTTTCCCCGACTCTCGGGGCCGCGCGGATCCCGTGATCCACACAGCCTAAGAGGATTAAAAAAGAATAATCTCAAAAAATACCACAACCCAACAAAAAAAAGCAAAAGCGCACACACACAAAAGCGCAAACCGTCCAACCCAAAGCCCACAACGAACCCGCGAAACGGGAGAGCGCCGTCTCCACCGGTGTCCCCGCGGCGTCCCCCTTTTTCCCCCGAGGAGCGAAGCGGAGTGGTGGGGGAGGGTTGCTCACGTTTCGACTCTCGGGGACGGTTTCTGGGAATTTTTCCTGTGTCTGCCCTCCCCACTCCGCCCGCCCCGTGCCCTCTTCTCTCGCTTTTGTTTGCACTGCACTTTTTGTAGCGAGGGGGGCGGGAGAGTGGGTGGGAGACCTCGCTTTTATTTGTAGCGAAAGAATCGGCTAGAAAAGACGAAGGAAGGAAAGGAGGAAAGGAAAAGAAAAAAAAAAAAAAAGAGTGAAGGGGGAAGGAAGAAAGAGAGAAAGGAGAGAGAGGGAGAGAGCGAGAGAGAGGGAGGAGGAGGAGGAGGGGAAACGGAGCAGCTAGCTCGGGAACAGAGAGCGCGCCCGGGAGCAGCAGCAGCCACCGCAGGAAGAAGAGGAGAAGAGCAGAGCGGAGCAGAGCAGCGCGGAGGAGAGGCGGCGCTGGCAAGAGGAGGCAGGCGGGGACCTGGCTCTTCTGGATGCTGGATTTTCGGACTCTCGTTGACTCTCTCCTGCTCCCCGGCGCCGCACTGTGAGAGACACGCACGAGCGTCAGGCAGCAGCGGCGGGGCTTCGCACGTAGCTGCTGCTGCTGCTGCTGCTGCTGCTGCTGCGGGGCTCGGATTAAATTGGCCGCCCCGGAGCCGAGCGGGAGCAGCGGGAGGAGGTGGCGGCGGCGGCGGCGGGAAGCAGCGGCAGGCGGGCGGGCAGCGGCGAAGGCTGCTGCTGGGACCGGGGGAGCCAGCATGACCAGGTAACTGCCCCGCTCCTGACCCATTTTTCCTCCGCCGCCGCTCCCTCTTTGCTGCCTCTTTGGGCGCGCTCGTGTGTGTGAGCACAAAAGTGTGTGTGTCCGTGTGTGTGCGCGCAGCCCGCACACATGTCCCTCACACACAACTCTCCCGTGGGTGCCCTGGGGCTTCCCCCCTCCGCTTCCAGCCCGCTCCCCGCGCCTCCCCGCCGGCTCTCAGCCTGGCGGCGAGGCCTGTTCGGGGAGCGAGGGGAGCTGCGGTACGGGGACGGGGGATGGGGCAGGGAGAGGGCGACTGATGGATCGGAGTCGACGTTTCCACTGAGTGCCGCTGTAGCGGGCGGGGAGAGGGGAGTACGGTAATTGCACACTGTCTGTTTGCTTCGGCGAGCGAATTATTAATATTAATTCTTTTGTTTATTCTGACGGGTTCGAAGAAGGGGGAAGGTAGCCGGGGTGAGAGACCAGGCGTCTACCGCTGGAAACGGGGTTTGGGGGTGAGCGGCCAGTAGGGACCCCAGGCGCCGGTCGGAGCACGGCTCCCTCCTTCTTCTCCTCCTCCTTCTCCTCCTCCTCCTCCTCCTCCTACTCCTGCTGTCTCGGCGGAGCAGGGAGGCACGGAGATGCGAAGCTTTTCACAGGTTAGGCTTTTAATTTCTTTGTTTACTCTCGCGAAGCCACTTGAAAGGAAGCACATCGGGCTGGAAACTCAGTTTTCCGGGCGCTTGCAGAGGGGTTCTTGAATTTGTTCAGCAAACTTAGCAGCTCCCTCTGCGCCGTCTGTCCGTGCAAGGAGGCATTCCTTACTGCTGCAGCCGGGCTCTCCAGACTGGCAGATAAAACAGTTGCTTTCTTGCACTGAATCCCCTATTTTGCCTTTTATCTATGCCCTCAGTTGTCGACAGAACGGTATTGTTTCATTTTAAGTGATTACCACTCAGCTTTGCATGTATGGCTTTTGAGTGTCTGCTTCTCCTTGTTACTTCTCCAGAACTGCTGTCATGCGTATTTTATTATTTTGCCTGGCCTTTGTACAGTTACTGCCTCGTGTGAGGATGGCAGCTTTTTTGCGATGATTTCGATGTCCATAGTCCCAGTTTTGACACACGTAGAAGGGTTAATTTGTTTATATAGAATAGTTAGGGTTTTATGTGTTCCTTCACTTGTCGCCTAAGATAGCGTTACATTGGGGATAAGTCTGTAGGAGCTGATTTACTTTCGAGTTTCCTATTTGCACACATGAATATTTCTGATGACACTTGTATTCTCTTAAAGTTAGGATTACTGTGGGAAGCTATGATTGTCTTCTCAGCCTTTCAGAGATCGCTTCCAACCCACCTTTTTTTCCAGTACAACTCACTTCTCTGTAATGTTGGGACATTACGTAGGGAATTTCAATATAGAGATGGAAAAATGTGTATATAATATTTTTCCTTCCTCTGGTATCTGCTAGTGGTGTAAAATGTTGTAGCAGTCAATACTTTCTCTTCTTGCTGTGAAAGTGTATAGTAAATGACATCATTTTCTCCTGGGCTGGGATCAACGAATCCTACAATTCTTGTTATGAATGGAGCAACTCTGAAGAAAAAAAAATATTCTCCCCCGTCCTAAATACGGTCATAGGTACTTGCATCTTGCTTTAGATGGCAATTTTTTGATTGCTTCTGTAAATTCCCTCACATGAGATGAGCTATTACTGCTTTTTTAATGTGTGAAATTGACAAACTGGTCAGTTTAATGAATTCAGCTGTCAAATTTCGCTCAGTCAAAATTGCTAAAAGCTGTAAATATACTGGCATGGGATTTTCAAGGTACTGAGTGTTACATAGAAAGGATGGATTTAATGAAAGACTTTTTACAAGAGTAGCTTTCCAATTTTAGTTTTGTCATTTGTGTTAATATGGTGGGATATATTTAGATATCTTTCAACGCAGAAATGATGTATAGCTTTTCTGTATCCAGTTAAAGCGGTAAAAGCTTTGTCTTGGTAGAAGTCTTCTCTAAGAAGATACTAAGAAATTCATTATGGTGTATGTGTGCTATGGCAAGCTGTTAGGAATGGTGCACGATAAGGAAAACGGTACCTTGGTATTTCTAGGTTTCAGGAATTGGACCTGCTTTCAGATCCATGTCATACTACTTTTAAAATGAGCGCTAAAGAATAATGTGAATAGGCGTTTTGCTGTGATGGTTATGTAACTCAAACCACCAGCAGTCAGCAAACTCAATGGATGTTAGTAAATCAGTGCTTAATCTTAGGAGAGGGTGTGCAAGAATGTACTTGAGGATGTGGTAAAGGAATAAGTGTCTAGAGATTTAAGTCCAGTCAGCAATTCACCTCTCGTTTTTAACGTTGCCTTTTGCTTCTGTGTTTGAGGAATGCAGGGACCAAAACTACACAAGCTGAAGAGTAGGAATTCCCCTTCGTCTGCTGCTGTGTGTGCTGAGCCACTAGGGGCCTGTATAAACTGCTCTCATAGAGCAGATACCAGTGCATGGCATATGCTCACTTTCACCAGACATTTTTTACACAGGTGCATAATGTCAAAAGCAAAGCTGCCAGTTATTCCTTCCTTACTAATAAATGAGATTGCTGTTTTTAGGAGGTGTATGTGCAAATTGCATATTATATAGTTTTCATTTTTACCCTACTTCATCTGTTTCCTCTAGTTCTGTATTGTGTCTAATGTCCCTGCTTTCCTGATTTTTATGGGAGATGGGGATGACCATGACTCAGGAGGTGCAAATTTTGGGTAAAGTTGGATTTGTGTGTCTTCTGCATTTCATATTTTCTGTAAGCTGAGAAAATCAGATTCGTTGTCTGTGTTTTTTCTATTAGATTAGTAATGGTACTGTTCCATGCAAGTGTAGGGTTAAAAGATAAACTAAACAGGATTACTATAAGGCAGGAACAGACATAGATTGATGGTGTATTTAAACAAGCTTTGTAAGTGTTATATAAGTTTGAAAGTGTGTTGGCTCCAAGGCTTTGGCTGGAGCGTAGTCAGCATTTTTGGGACATGGGCTGAAGATGCACTATACATTCTTGAGTGTCAGTTTCAGAAATTTAAAATTCACTAGCCGTAGTATTCTTAATAGACATTAAGCAATAAGGTCAAGTGTACTTACACTGTTCCATTGTTGGTTTTCAGTTTTTGAAACTGACAAGGCAGTCAATTTGTAAAAGAGCACAGCTGAAATATTTGCATATTGGATTTCCTTCGAAATGAACTTCCGTTACTAAGCTCTTTGAGAATTCTCATTTGGAAGGATTTTCAAGCTGAATCACAGTAAGGTCATACAATTAAAAAGCAGTTTCGCTATGGTATGTTAATTTTTTAATAAGCTGTCGTTTAAAACATCAGGGTCTTATATATAATTCTGTGTTGGGCCAGTTACAGCAAGAGGGTTTTTTTGTCATCTTACCGACAACAGTTGTGCAAATATTGACTGAGCTTAATTTTCTGAAATGTGTGTGTGCGCCTTAGGTAAAGTTTTGATGAAATGTAATGAAATCTGCTTTATAGGTTTTCTCAAATGATAAACATTGGTTCAAAAGTGTAAGTCTTACTGCTTATCAGTAAACCAAGGCGGTGGCTCTGAAATGCAGTGGACAGGCACTTCATTTGTGCTTTGGATATCAAAAGGAGTGATATGGTATGGATCTATGAATCATTGTATTTCATTTTTGTATACAACTGTGGTGATTTTTAAGCTATTGTTCTCTAACAAGGGTTGAAGAAAAGGTATAGATATTTGTTGTTTTAGGTTCAGTGTCAGTGACATAATGCCGTCTATTGTAACAAGAGCTTGCTTTCGTTGTAATTCTTTTTAAAAACAGTTGTCATAACATAGTCAGCACACTATATTTTTATGAAAACTCTCAATTGCACATCCTTTATGAGTGCACTTTATTTGCTTAATCCTTGTATTCTTTGGAAAAGGCCTTAAATAAAGCCAATTAATGAATGTATTCTGGCAAATTGGCAGCCTAAAGCAAGAATGTGCGTTTAGATATATTCTTTGAATACTATTCGGAATTTCCAAGTAGGAGCAGAGAGGAATCTTAGTTCTCCTGGTGATCTGCCACGGTGAAGGTTGCAGTGCAGCTGGAGAAATCTAATGATTTGGGAAAAGGTTACATTGGACTGCTTTGCCTGTAAATTCCTTTCCAACAAGCTTCACTTCACTTGTTTTTTTAAGACACTGGGCATTGATTAAACCATATTTACTACTGCACAGTTTTAATTTATATTCCATAAGCTCAGATGACTTTTGGTAGTTTATTAATAATACTTACCTTAAACATAGCATATTTGTCTGCCTACAAGAAGTGGATAAGTAAGAGAAATACAGAATAAAAAAATTGTTTGTATGCAAAAAATGAGGTTAAATTGAATAAAATATGTAATGCTTTTTAAGAACTTAGTTATTATTCAGGTTCTTTCAGTTCATTCATAAAAATGACAAGTCAAACAAAATACTATGAGCTTGTTCTTTAACTACATGAGCAGATATACATAGTCTGATCTTCCCTAAGATATTTCCTAAATTTACCTCTTTAGGTGTCTTCTGCTTACATGCTGTGACAGGCTTCTTCATAACCTTAATAGCACAGTTACAGAAAAAGAAGAACAAAAAAGACAAGGTGATTATCTTGCGGTAGAATTTCAAAAGAGATAGAGGTTTTTTCTAAAATCAGCTTCCCTGTTTGTACTTGATATGTGATTTCTGATGGGGATTCTGTGTGTTCTTTAGAATTCAACGAATGGGTAGAAAATGTCCTCCTCAGTCAACAGAAAATGATGGGATTTCAGGCGCTTCAATTTATTTATTTCAGAGGACGCGCCCTAATAGCATACTATTGTGTCCTGAGCTTCTTCAAATTTAAGCACATTGAAATGCAGTTATTTTAGTTTTTGAGTAATATTCCAGTTAGGGAAGTCACTCCACAGATATACAAATTAATTTACTATTTGCAGGCAGTCAAAATGGATGTCCTGGTTAGTGACAGCCGAACTGCCCTCATATTGTTGTGGTCAGATAATGCACACCTTTTTCTCAAGCAGTATATCAAATATGGTATATCAAGTTATGCCAGCAATTATATTGCTCTTTCTTTTACAGTCTTTAGTTTTCTGGAAATTGCATATCTGTAAGTCAGAGTTCAGTAAATAGTGTGTAAAATCTGTCTTTTTAGGTTGCTCAATCGGGTGATTCCTAAGAAGAATATAATCAGTACCAACCTGACCAAAGCAAATGTGGCTTAGGTATAAATTTGCAAATAAATCTATGTTTGTCTAACAAATTTACCAAATCCCATTTTGATATCAGCATCCTACCTTGGCTTAGTCAGTGGTTTTACCCAAAAATCTAGTTTTTAGTTGCTTGCTTTGACTCAGCAAGAGAAAATTCAAATACATTCTCTCTTAGTCTTTCTGATCTTCAGAAAATCACTGTTTGCTGGACTTGAACACAGTAATTCCGCTTGCTTTACAATGTTGATTAAATTAAAAAAAAAATCGTAACAGCTTTTGTAACGATCTGTAGGCCATACACTTTTTATAAAACTGCCCAAAAAGCTGAATTTCGTGTAAAAGAATAGGCTGCTATTTCTAATATCTCATTTGTTTTGCTCCCTCTATTACTCCCTCTCCCTCACCTTCCTTCTCCTCCCCATTCCTTTCTCCTTTCCCTATGAAAACAGAAAGATAAAATGGATCTTATTGAAGTTCACAAAAATACATACAAAATTCGCTACTCTATCCCATTTTTTCCTCTTCTTTATGCCACAGACAATGGGTTATGAAGCAGGTGTGTGTCACTGTTTCTAACCCAAAGACATGATTAATTTCTCTGTGTTCACCTGTGTTACTAAGCGTCCGTTAATCACACGTTTAAGTTTCTTTTTTTTTACTTTAGGAAAGGGCTTTCTCCCTCTGTGAAATTTATTGAAGGCAGAGAGGTCTTTTCTTAAAAGGTTGTTTGTAGGACTAAATGTTTTCTCCCTAGGTTTCAGTAATGTGACTGTTAGGTGCATAATTTCTTCCCTTCTTAAGCTACACTTTATTAAAATCCTGTTTACAGGTGTATTGTGTACTACACTTCCTGAAATTTGACTATTTTTTTCTTAATGAGCAAACAGCTTATTATTTTGAAAGTCATTAATTTGGTATAAATGCAATGAGATATTTCTAAAACACAGATCAGAAAGTAGGACAGGAAGTTTTATTTATTTATTTTTGTTTGTTTAGGATGGTAATGTATCTTAGAAAGCTGCTTAACTACTGCCCAGTGCAGCTGTCCTTCCCTGAAAGATTAGGTTTCAGGAGCAGTGATGGATGTTGAATGCCTGTAGCCAGTTGTGGGGTTTGCTCTGAGGTCAGTGCTACTGATGGAGGATAGGAATTTACAGCCTTATGTCTCTTCACCAAAGTAACTGGTAGGATTTCTTTAGAAGGAAAAAAAAAGCTCACAACAACGAGGTATGGTCAGAGCTGAGCTTGTCTTGCTGCATAAGCTATTCATACTCATGAGAAAGAATAAGTAGATTTGTGAATAACAAGGATAAATGTAGTCATGAGTGTGCCCTTTTGTTTCATAGAAATAGCTACAGTAAGTAAATAGGATGATGTGATTTCATTTAGACATCCTTTATGTTATTTTAACCTGTGTTAACAAGGTTGGAGTTGACACTTTTGAATTTTCGTTTCAAGTGTTTAAGCTATGTTTCAGAACATGCTCTCTTTTTTAACATAAAAGTAGAATTTTTTTTCCCCATGGCAGAAATCTATGTTAATGGTCTTCAGCAAGCATAACCAAGGCAGAGTACATATCCATCAATGATGAAAAGGTAAATGTTCATCAGGTAGGAAGAGTTTCCTTTGATGACATATAATGTTACCTTATTTAATTCAGGTATCACAATACATACTGCTAATGAAGATGTGTAGTTTAGATACTCTTAGCTGGTTTTCAGAAGCATTTTTTGAGGTCAGACTTTCAGACTTTATTTTTGGACTATCTGCCTTTCCAGAGCTATTGAAGTTTGCTCCTGATACGTTGTGATGTGATTAGCTTTAAAAAAGTGAATTTTGATTGAGAAAGGTGCACAGACTGGACTGCTTTATTGTTAAGCTTGCAAACCATTTTTGAATTGTTTTTATTAATTTGTACCTTAATGTTATAGGTGGATTTTTCTGTCAAGTCTTAGAAGAGTTGTCTGAGTAGGCTGAAAGCCTTCAATGATTGGTGAGAAAGATTTCATTTGGCAGCAGCATTATTTGGATCAGATCCATAGTGCTTTTGTGTCTTTGCGTAAGTGATAGGACTTTTACCTTGGGTAATCCTAGCAGTGGTTAAATTCAAATTCAGACAAGAAAGCTTAATAAAACATCTGATAAAGTTGATTTATAGTATCTCATAAATTAGAGAGTAAGAAGCATTTTGGTAAAGAGAGATATTTATCCAGTAAGAATCACTTTAGAACAGTTTTGCATCAAGGAAATGGCCTTTTGCCAAATGCCTATGTATTCTACTTATTGGCAGCATGCCATCAACTTTATTTGAAAACTCTCTTTGCTTAAATAATAAATATTCACTATTTACCAATTTATTTTGCTATAAATAAAAGATAGATTCTGTTACTAGATTTTTTTTTTCATTTTTGATCTATTTCACAAAGAATGGACTTTGGTTCATTACCATTAAGTGCATCAATGAACGTCGATTAACAGAATTTTCCAGATTTTTGCTTGACATCAAAAGCCTTGAATTTTTCTACTGTATGTGGCATGTGATAGAAAAATTGTGATATTAGCTTAATTGTTTGTCTTAGTTGATATTAATGATAATCTAATACAATTATGTTTGTTAATGGAGAGTGTATAATCAATGTAAGTGGTTGTTGTCAGTTCAATATGTGGAATTTACACTTGCTTCCCATTTTACATTTTCAAAAGGTGTCTTAAATATGCTTAAATACATGAAGTATTAGCATACTGACCGGATGAAAATTTTAAATGTATCAAGGGAAGCAGACAGTGAAGAGAGCATTGTACTTTGTAGTGCTAACAGGTGACAGGGAATGCCTGCAGGAGCAATCACACCACCATAAGAATCCTAGCATTCCTTTGGTTTAATATTGAATGGTTACAGTAACTCTGGAAAAAAATAGAATGTTAGGACTTCAGCAATAGTGTTTTAGTTAGCTAGTTTTGGGCAGTGTGGGGCTTAATGTATTAAATATTGTGTGTATATAAAAAGGAAATGTTTATTCTTCATCTGTTCGATTGTGTCTGATGGAACAGATACATGTCCTTCTGGGCAATGTAATCCCTAAAACAACACTTACTAGGACTGTATCCCTTGCTGATTTATTCATAGGATTGTTTTATTAATCTAGGGCACGAGGGTAATCTTATTCCAAAGGTATTAGAAAGCATGAAAATAACTACTGGACTTCCTAGAGATGTGGATTTCTATGTCTTCCAGCAATTTGAATTTATAATCCCAATTGGTCTTTGTACTTTTTATGTGGAGTATATTAACCATGAAAGGTGCAGAGGCCTGAAAACTGTTTTTTCATCTTTGCTAATCTCTGCTGTAGTCCAGATGAGAGAGACACAGATTAATAAGAAAATGAAAATAGATAATTATGTATAGAAGAAAAGTATGGTAAGATTTTTCTACCATGATGATGAATTGGGTTGCTAGAAATGTTTATATAGTAACCAGTGCTTAAGAGGGGTATACTCTTAACAGACAGACAAGCTGCTTTTTCAGCCTTTTTTTGGTTGTTATTTTTGTTAGAAGGGGAAGAGCTTGCCATTTTGGTGTGAATTTTTTTCTTTCCTGGATTAACATCATGTTGCAGATGCCAGTCAGAAAATCAGGCAGAGGTTTTTTCTGTAGTTTTTACCTCTTGCTCAGATAATGATGTTAAGCTCTATTTCGTATTTAATGAGACAGAACACTTGAAAACACTGAAGAACTTGGGAATGGGAAGGACCTGAATTCAAAAATAAGGAGTGCAATTTTTCAACCTCAGAATTTTCCGACTAAAGCAAAATTCCAGTACTATCAATGACAATTTCTCTACTGTGACTGGGGATGTCCCTTCCCCACCTCTTTCTCCAGATTGTTCTCCATCTTTCTTCTGCAACTCTACAGTTTTATAAACAGCAATTAGTAAAGAGAAGTCTGTCTTCCTGAACAAATACCGGTGTCTACTTCATACCAGCTCTTCTATACGGTCCTTCACTCTCTATGGAATGAGTCTTTAGGTGTCCTTTAAAGGCAGCTCTCCATAGCAGTTCTTGCTTCTTATTTTGAGAATATATCTGAGATTGTGAACTCTCAAAAATTTTAAGAGTGGCTCACTAAACTGATTTTTTTTGTTTTGTTTTGTTTTGTTTTGCTTTGTTTAGAGTGTCACTGAAATCACGGCTATTGGGTACTTTTATTTGTTATGTTGTAAAAAAACCCTCTGAAACCTACTCCATTGCAATCTCAGAGGTTTAATTTATGTTTTTTTAATTCTGCCAAGAATTATGGGCATGTCCATTTGGATTGATCTCTGATTTCTTTGACAATATATTAGTATCTAGAAAGCAGTCTTTCAATACAGGCATTGGTGTACTTATGACTTCACGTGTTGCCTCTGTCCACCTGTTGCCTTTGTTGAGATATTTGAGTAAGTCTAGGCTATCTATCTGTTTTTTAAAAATTCTGTGCTGTCTTTTATGTCTTGGATAGCATACAACAATGTCTTTTCGTTCTCTGTGAAATCCTTGCTTTTTCAGCCACTTCCCATTTTTCACAGCAGGAAGCTTTCTACATGAAAAGAAGAGAAAGAGACCTGCTTGACAGCTTCTCTTGTCTCCCTGTGTCTAGAGAGCTGCATAAGTGTAACAACAAAGAAATGGATCTCTCTGGTGCTATTTTGGTGGTTTTTGTCTCTAGGTGCAGTGGTAGCAGATTTAGATTTTACCATGGATGCTGGCTCTCTTCTCTTTAGGTGCAGCCTTCCATTTAAGTCTTTGTGTTAGCTGAATTCAGTTTCTTAAATCCCATCTCTGTCAGTGCTAGTCAGTTTTTATTGAGACATGGTCCTGATCATTTTTCTCAGAGAATAAACTGGTAAAAGAGCTTCAAGTTGATCCATCTGAGTTCAGGAATTTCAGGAGTATAGGTTCCAGTGCTTTCAGGCTTTGGAATGGCTTCAATGCCAGGTTCTCTCAGTAGAATCAGGGCTAAATATTTTTGGAAGAACACAAAATAGCTGTGTTAATATTTTGAAGCAGTACATGTCATTAACAGACACCATTTGTCAAACATTGTCATGCTCACTATATTTTTCTTAGTATGCTATATTCCTTATCATATGTTTGAGAATTTTGAGGCAGATTCTCACTGTGCTTTTCTCACTGATGTAGTTATTATTGCACCTATGGAGTTTCTGAGGTATTATGAGTTGTGTTTTTTGATTTATGCATATACATATCTTTATAAAACAATTAAGCAGGATTTTGCCCTGCTCTTGCATTTGTAAGTTTTGTTTCTGTTAGTGTTGGGTAGATGATTGCTCCAGTCAGAGGTACAGATGTGTTACTAGGTTTCTGATGTTGCCTGGAGTTAAAGGTGTTTAATAATTTAGTAGCTGCTGACGGGAGCTTGGTGTGTACTGTTCCACTGTTAGGAATGAAACCATAGCAGCTGAGAGTGTATGTTTTGCTGAGAGTGCAGTTAACAACACTTGTCATAGGTGTTTAATTGTGATTTTGGTTGCCCTTTCTAGTGGTTTGAAGCTAATACTGAACTTTTGTGGCTTGTCTGAGTATATACAAAGTTTAACGCTTCTTTCAGAATTACCGTTTTGGGTATTTGAACATGGCTTTCTGTATTTGTGTATTTTCAAAGTCCTGTGTTTACGAAGACCAGTTTTCAGAGTTTCCTATCAGTGAGACTTGTACTTCAGGATGTTTTGCAGATCTTATCAATGTCTTGCCTCCTTTCTGTTTGCAAATAGCTTAAGATACTTGATGACTTAACATTTTGATTTATCAGTTCTCTGTTTCCCAATGAACCATTTCCTTTTGCCATCGAACGTGCTGAAAGGAAAAACTATCCTTAATCTTCTTCTATGTTTTACTGTAGTGATGATGATTTTTCTGTTTTTCTTAATGGTGTGTAGACTGAAAGACAGATAGTCCATCTCAACTAATAATTTTTTACAGTATTTGCTTGAAGGTACCACAGTACTTTTTAAAAAATGCAGAGCCTTCCTTGGGAGGAAAATATTTGTGTGTTCAGCAATTCACGTTCAGATTTCCCCTGTTGAAACAGTAAGGCAATTTTCTGATATTTCTTAACGAAAAGTATAGCTGAAACTTAGCCTTCATGTGGCTACCCTTTATTCAAATTACAGATTTCACGGGTATTTTACCAGTTGTAAGGCATGCCTCCATGACAAGTTATGGCTATGTGAGAGGGCTTGGTGTGTGACTAGTAGTCAAATAGCTCATAATTGAATAACTATCAGTGGGGTGAGATGATGTTAGGTTACTTAGATGGCAGTCAAGAGTTACTTCATACTCAGATTGGCAGACTCTTAGGTCTCAAGTGGAATAAACAGCAATAAATCAGATAGCTCTTTGGTCCTTTATTGGGTGTGTGTATAAGGGACTGAGGGTGTATATGTATGTGTATATATTGTATATATTCCTTTGCATTGTTAGTTTTTACTTGAACTATCAATAGTTTTATAGCTGCATTTTTAGCACAACTCAGAGGTATGAAGGCATTGTACACTTGTGCATCGCAACCACACTGCCCAGACAGAGGGATTACAAAGATCCACTGAATGCTAAAGACTAGTGCAGTCAGCTGTACTTTGCAGAGATCCCCTTACTGCTGCAGCATTATATGTCAGAGAATCTTTGTATGCATCTTCTGTGGTTTACAGCCTAGAGTTTTGTCGCTGGTTTGTGTCATTGGCTAATAAAATATGAACAGTACAGTAAAAAAAAAGAATAGTTGTAAAACACTCTTATTTTCACTCTTCCCTCTTATCTTTCACTAGTTATCTGTAATTCTGAGGATAATTTTGAAGAAAAAAGTTGTTTATAGACATATTGCTAAAAATAAATGTAGGTGCTGGGAGTCATGTAACTAGATTCCCTGAAATTGCATCAAAAATGCTGAACATTCACGGATGCTGACAAAATGACACACCAAATGAGAGAGGAGATTTTTTTTTTAACTATTAGAAAGAAAATTGTCTTTTGTAGATTAATGAAGGACTATTTTTCAACGAGCTTCCTTGTGGAAGGACAATTGCTTGCCTGTAAGCAGTCCTTGGTAATAAGAACTGTGTGCTGTATATGGCTTACTTTATTCGTGAGCACATACTCCCACAGTATTAAATGAATCCAATCACACATCATGTTAGTAGTTCTTTGTCCTGTCATTCTCCATAGTAAAAGTGTATATTAGAAATATAAGAACATATATGTGAGAATGTAAACAAGGACAAAAAGGATAAATAAAAATGCTTCATATAAGGTAGAATTCAACAGAGAAGTTAGGCCCGTGCATACCTGTAATTGTATGTTTAGGTAAGTTCATCACTGTGTAACATTACTGAAATCCATGACAGTATATGTGGGTTTAAAAGTACGCATGGGTATGGTTTAAAAACATGTAGACGCACTAAAGTTATTTATTTTAAATTCAAACACTTAAGTCTGTGGAGTGAAAGGAAATAAATCATGCTAATTTCTGCTTTACAGTATTTTTGCTTCTTCTTCATAATGTTCAAAAAAATATTATTATCGTAGTTAACAAGAGATGGAGTGGTTTACTTCTTTCCTTGGCTTGTGGAAAGTATAAAAGTAATATAATACTCCTTGATACTGTTTTCTTTTAAGTTTGCATAGGGAGCAAACAAAGCATCTCCGAACTACTGAAATAGACAGCATTTTCATTTGTGTTCATTATGAGAACACTGTCATTTTACTACAGGAAAAAAACAAGTAAGAGGTCCATAACAGGTCATAGTCTGTTGCTAGAAGTATAATTGCTTCAGTTCATAAACACTTTTAAAAAATTTTACGTGATACAGGAGTGCTACTACAGGCATCACGCTGTCAGGAATTTCTCTCTTTCATGAAACCACAATGCAGTCCTGAAACACTATACCCAGTCAAGGCAAGAAATTTTTCTAATTGATTCACACTGTCTAATATTTAGTGAAGTATTTATCTGAATGAGCTGAGGTGTTTCTGAGTGGTTTTTGTGTCTTTTTTTTATCCCCCCTCCACTGGTCTTGTTCTGTTTTATAAAATTTTATAGTTTTGTATTGGGTTATTCACAGTTTTGTTGAATTAGTGATGGAGAAAAAAAATAGGTAAAGTACTTCAGTGGCTTCTGTATGCACTTCAAAAAAATTTTGCAGATATTGAAAATAGTGAGCAAATTGATGTTTGGTGCAAATCTGTGGACTGAAATGTAGACATTAGATGGCATTTAGTTGTAAATTATTCTGTATACTAATTTATCTCCCATGGATTTGTATGTGATGTTATTATGTGTAAGTGCCATACTCAGGGCTTTATGTCTATTTTTCTTTAGCTTTTGTTTTGTGTTCTTTTAAGGTTTCCAGTCTTTTGCCTCGAAAAGCTTTTATTCTTCTTAAATTGCTGCTCTTATTCACTCTCATCTTTTTCTGTAAGTTAGTGCCTTTTGTGCATTTTTGTTAAGGTAAATGAGCTGAAGACCAAAAGACTTTAGAAGTTGTATGTAAGAGTAGGAAGATTTCTTCTCTCTAGGTAGTTGGAAAGACAATTTTACATCAGTATGATTTTGATAGCTAGATTTGCTAATATGACTGATGTATATAGCATAGGCTTGCTTTGGTTTTAAAGTAGAATTATATTAAATTAAACAATCCACTTAGGGGTTAAACCTTCCAGTTTCCTCTCTCTCCCTTTTACTTCACTGAAGTCTTTGATCACTTCTATGCTTTTATAGAATTCAGTGCACAGGGATTTATCAGTAGAGAAATAAACATTGTAGTACAGAGCAATGAGATGATTTTCTGGATATGTCATAAAAGCTAATAATAATAAATCTTGGAGTGATATGAATCATACAAGGCAAATAAAGATACAGCTAGGAAAGTATTTATTGGAATTGTAACTCTGGGTACCAGATTTCTTCTGCTATGTGAGAATTAAATGTCTTCAAATTAATATTTTTGATTTCTTTCATAGGACAGAGAGCCTGATATGTATAGAATCTATTATTTGTTGTTTTCATTTGTATAGACTCTATTATTTGTTGTTTTCATTTTGGTCTTTTTCCAGATACTAGATTTTTTAAAGCAATGGCTTTCATGGATAGTTTGTATTAATATTTTCTACCATTGGTATAGCTGAAGTCACATATTCTTTTGGTATATGCAGTTGTTATTTGACAATAAATTTCATCAAGGACAACTTTCTACTGAAATATACTTGCATTTTACCCAATATATATATGTATTTTACCCAATATACATATATGGGATGCAAGTTTTTATTTTAATTCTACATTTTATACAGCTTTTACCCTTTAGTTGCACAGATTGTTATTGCTAAAAGTATTTTACTAAAACTCATGGTCAACTTTCTTTTCATCTTCTACTTCATGGACTGTTTTACCAATAATTTTCATGCTGTTGATTTTTATTTGTGTAAAAAACAAAATAGCTTTAGCTGCCATTGGCCTTGTGTTTGACATGTTGTTTTGTTGTTCTTCTTTTATGGCTATAAAAATATGCCATTCCCTGCAGTCAGATTTTGGCAAGGTCTAGAAGGATTTTTCTTAAAGCAGTTCCATGTTCAGGTAAATTAAAGTCACTTTAAGAGCTTTGAGGATTACTGGATCAATGCACATCGTTTTACATAACATTTTCATTTCTGGGTACTGAAATATATTTAGGAGTTTTTTTACAAGGTACCAGCAGGACTTTGTTAAGTATATGTGTATTCATTGCTTAATTTTTATTCCTTAACTGATATTTGTATTCAGTGCACATTATAGCTCTCTGAAGGCTGAAAATGCTTTTTAATATTGCCTTTTATCTGTCATGCTGTTTGAATGATTTTACTGGACACTAGTAAAGTAGGAAATGGATACAAATAAATTACAGCTTGGATCTATTTCTGTTGTCAGCAAGCACTAAAAGAAAAAGAAAATATGGCTTCTATAAAAAGTTGTTATTTAGAAAGTAATGTTTGGCAAATTAGTATATGTAAGTTGTCCTGTCTGTGTGGCTTTCTCTGTAGGATTGAAATGTTTACAACCATATTTGACTCATAAAAATAATATGGAACTGAGCCACTTTTTTTTCTTTTTAATTGATAAATATTTTTCACTAGAAAGTGAAAAGCATCATGATTACTCCAAAACAGATGGGTTTCTTTCCTTTCTTTTTCAGTGCTGAAGTCTCCTGAGTGCACATACATGTGCACTCAGACAAATGTGTATACATAGAAATGACAATTTTGTGGCTAAGGAGATTGCATGTATTAGATTTTGTTGCTGTTTCTGAACACCAGAAACATCTGATATTTTGAAGTTTTGTTAATTTTTTAAATTACTGACATTTAGAAAATACTTACATCTCTGGAAGTACTTTGCAGATGCATCCTCATCTAGATTTGGAAGGTTCTTCTGAACACTACTGATTATTCTACTTTTATCACCATTAGGTGATGAGCAATGCTTTTCATTATTTTTCTTACCCCTTACATCCTTCTTTCCCTGCTTTTCTCACAGGTTTTAGTGCCAGCAGTATAGCTGGTGTATTTTTCTGGTAATGTGTGTGTGATCCTGTGTTAAGAGTTGAGATGGCCAGGGAGGCATTTAGCCAGCTCTCCTGTAACCCTTTGAGGGCACAGATGCTCCCTGATGGACTACTCATTGTATTGTGCATGACATGGAGTGTAGATTTCTGTATGGGCACCTAGGTTTGGGTAGTTTGAGGAATACAGTTTCCAGGAATACAGTAACCAGATGCATTTCTGGCTCTCCGTCTTATACCATGTAAGAAGCCTTTTCTTCCATGCCTGCAAGAAAAGAGGCATTTGAGCCTCAGTCTCAATATTTCTTAACAGTTGCCATATACATGAATTAGTTTGCAGGAGGTTTGCTGGAAAAATATAACATTTTTTGTCCGTAGTTTCTTTAGGGATGCAGTGTTACTGCACGGTGTAGTAATTTCTAACTGCAACTCCTAAATCTTTTTTGTTACAAATTTCGTCTTAATATTTTTGACATTTAAATTGACTGTTTGAAGTTAACAGGAATTAAAACTAGAATTCACAACGAAGTACTAATACTTTTAAACAGAAATGTTCATGAATGATGTGACACTTAAGATTTCTCCATAAAGATTTTCTTTCGAAACTTTGAATTACATTACTGGTAGGATAGAAATTTGGCAGTTTTCTATTAATCTCTTTTACTTTATGTTTCTTCCACTTTGTCCCTTTTTATGTATGGATTTTAAACTAATGATTTTAAAACAATGGAGTTTCATCATGCGGTGATAAAGTTGATAGGTTGATGAATCATTATGTCCTTTTCTGTTGTTATAAATCAGATTTGTCTCAAGTGACACTCCTTTGTATTTATAATAAAGTAAAATATAAATTTTCCTGCATTTTGCGCTGTAATGATGCAAAAATTTGAAATACTTATGGAGCAAGCTGCTTCTGAATAGTCTATTTTTTCACTGTTTTTTTGTCTTTAATGCTTTCCTAGAGCAAAATCTTCTATTGCAGAGTATATGATGAATGTGTATTCATGTGAATAAATAATAAATACATAAATAAATAATAATAATGAATACTAAAGTACCAATTCAAGACCTTTTACAGTCCTTCTAATTCCATGTGATGAATCTAAAACAGTTTTTAACCTCTGCTCCTGTTTAAGTGGTTGTAAAACAGTGTGGGGATATGCTGCTCTACTGTTACGGCCAGCCTTCAGTCATTTGTGCATGTGTTAAAAACCGGAACTATTGGGGTATGCGAAATCTATAAGAGGGGGTGATAGATCTGACGAGCACCACTTGTTGCACAGGCGTAGATAGTGTCGAATGGAATTCAGAGTGCTTTGCCTTGTAAGCTCTCCTGGGAGACTTCCAGTAACATACCGAATTGAACATAAATTGACTAATACAGAAATGTTTCCACTAGGAGCCTTGGAAAGGTGAAATAAGAAAATTGGCAGTAATATTCAAGTTGAAGTCATGTTTACCAAAATCAAATTCTTACATTTGTGTTTTTTTACAGTTTATAAGCTTGTTTTTTTTTCTATTTTTAATGAACAATAGGGCTATTTTTGTGTTTGTACCTGCACTGCTTTGCTAACAGCCTTTTCATGTTGCATCATTTGAATACATTAGATCATAATTCAGATGATGTTTGGGACTTGAAGGGTTGGAATAAATGTTGTCTTCACCTACCATGTAGCATTAAATGGTACTAAGAATTGGACATTACCATGTAATCAATTTTCATTGTCTGACTTGGTCTGCTTCCATTATTGATCCCAGACAATAGGTTTCATATATTTCACATAATGCATATTAATTATTCTTGTGACTTTTTCTGAATCTTTTCAGCAGTAGAATAAATGTAACATCTCATATGAGGGATGCGGTGACAGCCCCAAACCATGTTTAATTAGAGCTCAGCATGCAATTTAAGATGGCATCTGTTTACATGAAACATGATTATTGCTGTTTGTGCTCTTTTTTCCTCTCTTCCTTTAATGAACACTAAATTTATTAAAATAGATGAATAAGATTTCCCTAAATAAACTAGAACATAAATGTAGAAAGGATGGGTAGCCTATTAAACATTAGAATCAATTTTGTCATGCTGTCTTTCACATGCAATTTCATAAAGCATGACGATATTTGGTGGTTTTAATCAAAATCTGTGTATTGATTAATGCAACACCATGGTGTAAAATGTAAGATTTATTGCAGGTTCTGTAGATGATTCTTGCAAATCAAGGAGTTGAGGTACTTTTACTATCACCTGATGGAGTAATCTGTGAGTTTGGAATCTTTGTGTCCCAAACCTTTCTACTGCCAGTGCCAAAAAGATAAAACAGTGTTTTATATAAAGTTATGATGTGTATATCTGACCGCTTGAAGTCTTGTGAAGGCTTCTCAGTGTATCTTCCGCACTTTGTTAAAAACATCACCAAATTTTCAGCAGCCTATGCTGCTTACGGATGACTTTGATCTTGAGACCTACAAGTTAAAGCCACCATATCTCATTAACATTCCTAGAACGTCTTGTTCTCATACAAAATTGGCTATAAATTAGGGAGAAAATTACAGTTTAAATGTGATTTAAAGAAAGTTAAGTGGGTGACAGAGGAGAGCTGTAGCAGCAAAAAGGCTATAAGTCAGCCATAAATCATAGCCCTGGGAAAAAGAAACCTAAAATTGTATGAAGGGTGAGAAAAAGTAGAGGAAAGGATTAGTTAGGAAGACTGTTGTAGGGGATAAGGAAGAGCTAAGCCATGGCTGTTGTTTCACATAGGCACCAGTGATACAGCCAGGAGCAATCCAAGGAGCATCAGGAAGGGTTACAGAACTGTTGGGAGTGTTGGTGAGGGACTCCAGAACTCAGATAGTGGCCAGTCCTTCCAGTTAAGGAAAATATATCTGAAAGATCCAATTGAATATAACAGATCAGTGGCTACGGAGCTGGTGCCACAGGCAGAGACTGCTTAGGCTATGGGACTTACTTGGAGCCTGGCCTACTGGGGACTTAGGGGTCTGTCTGTCAGAAGAAGAGCGTTTTTGGTCATAGGTTTGCCAAGCTGGTGAGGAGAACGTCAAATTAAAGTTGCCGGGGAAGGGAACCTCAGCTCATCCTGGAGAGGGATCACAGATCAGCAGGAGAGCCCCTGATGAACAGCACAAAGGAATTCCACACCAGCCAGCCATTAAGTCAGCTTCACCAGGGGCTCAACTTGAAGGAGTCTGTGGAAATGCACATAGCATGGAGAATGAACAAGAGGACTTAGCGGTATGCACACGCCTCCAGGCTGCAATCTTACTGGCAGGGTAGAGATGTGGTGGAATGGCTCCTATGACTAAGTGCTGGATTGGAAGGGTATAAGCTCTCTAGGGAAACTGGCAGGGGAGATGATGAAGTGCTGTTGTTTCCTATGTCCATGACTAGAGGGAGTGCATGGAGCTCCATCTGGATGAGAAGGTGACTGAGAGCTTATGGATCAAGACTAAAGCAAGAGCAGGGACTAGTGACATTGTGGCTCTAGAGGCCGCCCAACCAAGAGAACCGAGTAGATGAAGCCCTCTGTGGACTCTGGTCCTGTTGGAAGACTTCAGTCACCCTGATGTCTGTTGGAGGGACACACAGCAGGGCACAAAGAATCCAGGAGATTCTTGGAGTGTGTTGGTGACAACTTCCTTCCCTAAGTGATAGAAGTACCAACACGGGCAGGTGGTATGATGGACCTTGTTCTTACCAGAAGGAGGGGCTGGCGGGAAATGTGGAGCTCAAGAGCAGACTGAGCTGCAGGCTCACTATCCTGGGCTTCCAGAGAGAAGAATTTGGCCTCTCCATGGATCTTCTTGGTAGAGTACCATGGGATGAGGTCTTAGAGGGATAAAACACCCAGGAGAGCTGATAAATATTCCTCTCCTACAAGCTCAGCACACCAACAAAGAGACAGTCAAGCAAAAATTCCAGGAGCATCAATAAAGAAGGAGCCCCTAGACAAACATGAACAGGAACCATAGAGAAAGTGGCAGCAAGGACAGGCGGCTTGGGAGGAAATATGGGTAAGTTTCCCAAGCAGCCAGGCATCAGGTTAGGAAAGCTAAAGTGCTGATAGTAAATCTGCTTAGAGATGGAAGGAGCAACAAGAAAAGCTTCTATGTGTGTGTCAGTGATAGAAGTAAGATTATGGAAAATGTAGGTCTATCTTAGAAGAGAAAAATCAAACAGGAGACCTGGTTAGCTTGTACATGGAGAAGGCTGAGGTACTCAACAAATTTTTTTTTGCAAGTGCTCCAGCTACACCACCCAGGTCACAGAAGGCAAAGGTCAGGAGTGGGAGCATGAAGAACTGCATGCTGTAGGAGAAAATCAGGTCTGATGCTGTGGAACCAGATTAGATGCACCTGCATTGAAGAAATTAGCAGATGCACTGGCTGAGACTCTGTGCATCATATTTCAGGAGTCATGGTGGTCTAGTGGAGTTCTTACTAACTGAAAAAGGAGAAACAGCTGTCTGTTTGTAGAAGGGGAAAAAGGAAGACATGGAGAGCTACAGACTGCTCAGTCTCACCTCTGTGCCCAGCAAGACTGTGGAGCATATTCTGGAAACTGTGTTAAGGAGCATGGAAAATAAGGAGGAGATGGATGACAGCTAACATGACTTTGCTTTTTATCAGGCAAATTGTGCCTGAAAAATTTGCAGGCCTGCTATGAAGGACTACAGCATTGGTGCATAAGGAAAGAGCAACATCAACTGCTGACATCAGCTGCTTGGAACTTTGCAACGCATTTGACACTGCTGCACTAAATCCTTGTCTCTAAATTAAAAAGACAGAGGTTTGATGTATGTATCAGTCTGTGGGTGAGTAATTGGCTGTATGGTTGCACTCAGGAGTTACAGTCAATGGCATAATGGCTTGAATGGAGACCAGTGATGGGTGGGGTTCCTCAGGGGTCATACAGGAATTGGCACTGCTTAATGTCCCTGGTGGGGACATGAATTGTGGAATTGAGTGCATCTTAAACAAGTTTTCTGACAACATGCCAGAGGGCAGGGATGCCATTCGGAGGGGACCTTGACTGGCTTGAGACGTGGGCCTATGCAAACCTCAGAGTTCAGCAAGGCCAAGTGCAAGGCTATTGGGACAATCCCAAGCACAAGTACAGACTGGATGGAGAACACGTTGAGAGCAGACCTGAGGAAAAGGACTTGAGAGTGTTGGTTGACAAGAAGCTTGGAGTGCCTGGGCAATGTAGACTTGGAGCCCAGAAACCCCAACCGTATCCTGGGCTGCATCAAAAGAAGCATGAACAGCAAGTTGAGGGTTTCATGTCTCCCCATTCATCTTGTGCTCATCTCTAGAAGCGTTGGAGGCCAGGTTAGATGGAGTTTTGAGCAGCCTGGTCTAGTGGAAGGTGTTGCTCCCGCTAGCAGGGTTGGGACTAGATGATATCTAAGGTCCCTTCATTCTGTGATTCTCTGATCCAGTGAATAGCCTGAAAAGAAAGAGATATTTTTAAAGTAACTCAGCTAATGTTGGAGGAATATTTTGAGATAAAATCCTGTATATTATACTAGAAACTAAAAAACCCTAGTTAGGTTGTCAAATAAAAGCTAAGAATTTAAGATGGTCTTGCAGCAGACCACACAATCTCATTTCTGTCTCTTTGAGCATTTTTTTTATGAACTAACTGAAATAAGTCATCTGGAAAAATACGTGATCCTGCATTTGATGATTATATCATAATTTTGTTCAACTTCTTAAAATTTTGGGTTGATGCTGTAACAGAATATATATTAATGCAGTTTTATCTGAGCTATGTGATTTGATTTAACCAGTTTCAGGAAAAATGGCATCATCAAATGGTTATCTGACTTCAGAACTTGTATGGACCACCTTGCAACACCCTACATGTACGCTTCTGCTGTTAAAATTTTTGTGTTATATTTAATAGCTAGCAGTGGCAAATGCTTGCCATGTGACAGGGACATTTCGTTTGTGTCTTCCATGAAGTCCAGAAGTGTTGGAAAGGAGCTTCTCCTGGTCTACTGTCATACAAATTGTGAAGAATGTTCTCATCTGTATAGGACTTCCAGGAAAAAAGCAAACATTCATAAAAACCAGCACTTGGTGTTTAATACTATTCTTGAAGGAAAATATGAAGGAAATAACTTTGTTTTTGCATTCATTACTCTTGACAGAGAGTTCCCATATTTTATATTGCTTCTGCTGTTGCTGAGTAGGCATGAAGCAAAAGGCTGCATGGGCTTTTTTGGTTCCTAAGCTGTGTATGTGTATTAAGACAGTTGAAAACTTCGAAGAGGTTGGAGCTCTGCTCCTCATGAAGCAAATACCAGCTCTTCTCTTCTGACAGTTTCAGTAGCGCTTGCTGCTTTTGCCCAGACAAGTTGCATGTGTCTTTCATGGTGTAAAGTTTCAGATATTTTGCAGGAGGTGCCATTTGATAGTAAGTGCAAAGCATTTTTTTTTAATCTCTTATTCTTAATTGACTTAATTTAAAAAAAAATAATGTTGAAGTATTATTGCATTGGTTATTGTTTGTATTGTAATTTTGTCTTCTTTAACTATGTTGACCTTTCTCAACCAACTTAATTTCAGAAATTAAATTTTTATAACTGAATTTCTTCATGAGTTTATGACATGGTCCAGAGTCTGTAAAGATCACAAATCTTTATAAAACTTTCAGCTAATGAATAAAGGCCTTACTTTGCCTCATGATGATTTACTGTACCTATCCCTCGCTTTATTTTGCGATAGTATAGAACTTTACAGTTCTGTATCATAGCAAATATTTGCAATATTGCGTATGTGAAATTAATTGCAATAATTTATTTCATAAGTAACTAAAGCACTATGCTTTTTCTCTTCTGGACTTAGAATCTGAAGTAAGAGTGACAGCCACACCTTTTAAAATTAGCTCTGACCACAGTGGTTAATTGAAAATAAGGATTTTTTCCTGCGAATGAACTGATAGAGTATCTTACAGTGTAAATTCTCTGTGGGCTAGATTAGATCTGTGTGGCTTAGTGGGTAGGGACTGGGCAACACGAGCCTGTCCTGCTTCAAGAAGGACTTAGGAACATAACCAATAAAAGGAATTGTTACAGAACTTCTGTAAAGTATAGTTTGGGGGAATTTTAAATCAGGCAGTCAATACACAATAGTATTTTTATATTGTTTTTTTCCTTCAGGATAAGATACTTCTATCTGGATTACTCCATCTTACAGACATAAGAAATGGGCATTTCATAGAACTACCACATTGTGGAGAGGGTAATATTTTCTGCTATGCAGGCTGAGAGTTCAGTCAAGCTTTTTGAGCTGTCTAGGCTGCTGCTCTGGAAGATATCCTATCATTCTTTTAAAGAAGAAAAACTTGTAATTTCAGTGCTCTTAAAATTCTCCTCAAAATACGTTTTCTAAACTATGCCTGTACTACATGAGGTATTTAAGAATTTTTTGTACACTTTCTGAATCCTAGTGGTTTTTTCCTCCTATTTATGAACTGGAATGTAAAAGAGGGCTAGAAATCCTGGAAATTATTTTTCCAGTAGCACTCTTCCAGGAGCCTTGCTTAACTACTTTCCCATTAGTTTTGTTAGATGTCCTTTTGCTCTTGTCGTTCTGGTTTTCACTCAACTGTAATTTAAAATGAGGCTTATTGTTGGTTGTGGAGATCACTCTATGCAACAGAAAACTTTCCATTTCCTTTACGGGAATTGATACCTTTGCAGTGCACCATGTTTCTATCGCAGGGCAGATCCGTAATTGAACAATCAATCATTTTGCTTTGCTCTTTTGTTGAAATGTAACTGCTGTCTAAACCTACCAAAAGCCCAAAGTGGATTTAACGTTATATTATTATTGCTGTTTTTATTAACATTGTAAGTGCTGATTAAACATGCCTAAGGATATTGTACTAGATATTACGAGAATGTATAAATTTGCAAAAAGCTTCTATTCTGTGCAATTTTAGGCCTATTATTTTAAGTGGATCTCATTCAGATTCAGTTCACTATGCCCTAATTGGACTAGTTTAATACAGCGTTCTCAATAAAGTATATTGAGTGGATACTTCTAAAATGAATACAGTGATGAGAAATGTATCATGGGTACCTAAATATATTGCTTTACTTGTTAATTGTTTGGGCTTTTGAAATTTAAATAATAATAGTTTTTTCAGTGTTATTTGTAAAGAGATCCTGTAGGTGAAGATGCTTAAATTCTTAAAAATTGTACTAATGAATATTATTAACCTTTAGGTTGTAATACTTCATAATTCTGAGGCTTTCATGGGAAAACAAACCAAATAACTCCAATTTCTTGTGTGTTGTGTGCAGATACCCTGTAGTGCTTTTGTTGCTGGTTCTTTTCAATGGATCTTAAGTTCTCCTTACTAGAAGTGACTTCAAACTAGTTGTGGAGGTGGGAATGCAGCTATTCAGAATTTCCTAGGACAAGTTCCAAACACCCGAGACAGTATGCAGTGCTCCTCACAGAGTGAAATTTCAGCTCAGTAGCAATAAAAGTATGTTTGTGTTTTGAGGTTTGTTGCAAAGTTATATCTTTACCTGCTTCCTTTTCACTGTACTTCTGCACATAGTATGGCTGCTTTTTACCTATATATGCTATGCAGTTATTGTGCGTGGATAAACATTCCAGGTACAGCAACAGAGAGGATATTAAAAAAGCCAACAAGCTTTTAGGTCTTAACCAGTCATTCAGTATTTTGTTTATTAAAAACAAAAAAGGAATGATGAAGAATTGCAGTGGATTTGTCTTACTTGCAGAGGCATATAAGAAGATGCTTACTAAACCAAAAGCTGAGCTAAAAAGTTGCATTGATTATCACAATTGCTGAAGCAGCAGAATTGTGGCCTCTGAGGCTTTTCTGAGGATTCTTGTGTTTTACACCTCTTGATTTTTGCTGGAGGGTTAAATTTTTCCTCAGAAATCACAATTCTGCAAAGCTTACTTGCTGTATTTGTAATCCTGCTGCTTAAAGTTACTTGAGCATACAGATATTCTTAGATTTTGCCTCTTACTGTTGTCCACAACTTTTTCTGATACTTACATGATTTCGTCTATGTACCTGCCTAGGAGGCTAGACTTGTAAATGCATGATTTTCATTGACCTGTTCCTCAATTTAAAAAGGGTTTAGAGACAATCAGGCCTAGAATTTGAGAATACTGGTTCTGTTTTTCTCTTTATTACAACACAGACATTAAGAAAAAATACTAAGTATGTTTCTGTGTCAAGTCTATATAGCATCTTTGCAATGCTTGAAGCATTGCTTTTGAAAGAAATATATTTTAAACTAATATTCATACAGGTGTGAGAGAGGCTGTGGATAAAAAATTGGCTGGCTATGTGCATATAAACCCGTGTTTTTATGTGATTGAAATCTTCTGATGGTTGCAGATATGGGAAACAGACCTATTGAAAAATTCTGGAACATTTTTTCATTCTGTTTCAGTTTTTTCATCTTTAAGTGGAGATACAATTCAAATAAAGGTGCTTTTGAAGTAGATGAAACCTGCAGATACAAGCTGTTGCTTGGGAACAGTACGGTGTAGTACGGATTTCTTTAACTGAAGTTGCAGGAGTTCTACCAAGTATCTGAGCTTTTGCTGTCTAAGATGCTAGAACACTCCCAGAAAAGTTTTCTTTCTGAGCCATGGTATAAAATTACATGGATATTATTTTGTATGCAAAGGGAAATTGAACAAAAAAAAAAACAAAAAGAAAAAAGAAGAGTGCGAAGTTACTTCTGTATTAGCTTCTAAATACTTCTGTTACCTTTCCTTTCAGTCTTGTTCTGCTTCAATAGCCTTCTGTGCATTCTATGCATTCTATAGCATTCTATAGTTGTAATATATGAAGGCTGCATAGAGAGAGTCAGTTAAGTGTGTACAAAACATGCCAGTGTAAGTCTAAGAAGAATAGTTTCGTAAAGGTTGTGTAAATATACTGCAGCTCTTACAAAATGTGTTTCAAGAAGACTTAGAACTACCTGGTTGAGTTTGTACTCGGTTTAATATGCAAGTCCCAGTATTAGTCTCGACATAATATTATGGTATGTCTAGTAGTGTGTAACATGATCTTCTTGAGGTTGGTATGAGTGAGTCATGGATGATACCCTTGTTTTTTGAAAGCTGGTAACTTATTTGTGTCCTTTTTCTAGAAATTTATTTGACTTAGCATGCATAAAGTACTTGCTAGTAAGATTCTCATCTGGTTCCTATCTGAAGTATCAAGGAACTATAATTTTTGTAAATTTCAGAGTTTGATTTGTAGTAGTAGGAGGTCAATGGCAAAGCAGATTTTGTATATAAATAATGAATACTTAAAACTTTTCTAAGACTTAGATTATGACCCGCAAGAGATGCTCATGGACAAAGGGCACATGAATTGTTCAAAGTTTTTACCTAGGCAGTAAATGTCATCTACAAAAGGGTCATCATGATATCCATGTAGCAGAATATTGTGGAACCTTATGATAGGTTAAATTTACTATGGGCCTTTGACCAGATCCCCTTGCAATTAGTCCTTTCCTCCAGAAACTTGGTCTAGCATTTGTCTGTGCTACTGAGCAGCCTCACACAACTGACATTTCAGGTAACCATAAAAGATATGCTGAAGTACTAGACATGGTTATGGACATTACAGATTATTTGAATTGTTCACCAGATGGAGGTAAATGAATTTGACTGAGATTAGAATGTGTTGCTGAGAGGAAAGACAAGATTCAGTTAGATACCTAGTTAGACTGGAATTACATAGAAAATTCTCAGCCTTTGTATCTTTTAGTGTAATTTGATACAAGAAGACTATTTTGTTGTGTTGGAGTTTTTAAATTCTTAATTCCAAGGGAGTCCTGTTGTTTTCTTTTCCCTGGCATTCAGTGGCAATCTCTGTAATAGCTAGAGGAGGATTTATGGGGACATTTTAAGCTTTTCCAGAGTCATACTGTATCCCTTACGTCTGCTGTTGCTAGCTGAATTTCAAGGAAAAAAAAAAGTCTTCCTTTACTGTCTCCCTGCAGCTGTAAATATGTATATATAAGTATATGCAGATTCTCATTCAATCTTCTACTTATTATTTAACATACTGTAATTATATAACACAGTACGTGGCTAGAAGTGAATAAATGCACCTGTACATTTCTAGAAGTGGAGAAATAAATTTTTTATACATTAGGATAATTTAGCTGTGGTGTAGTTTTTGAGGTTTCTTATGATAGTTAAGGTTACAGAAACTAAGTGCTAATGAGTAGCTTTTTGAGGTCTAAAATGGAGGCAAAAAACCCATGAGGGTTAGAGCTTTCTTAGCACCCTGTCATTGATATTTGTGATCAGCTGTGTGTGGTCTTGGAGAAATCCAGCGATACAGACATGGCCTAAGTTATTTTTTCCTCCACTGTGTTACTTTAATAATATGATGTCATAAAACATCCTTCAGTATTGAATTTTGGGAATGACTGTGTGAGTCTGAATATTTTAAGTAGTTTTAGGCTTCTGAGTAAGACCTGAAGAAGTTATTTAAGACTTCATAATGTGATTAGCAGACCCTTTTTATTTATAATAATTGTAATTCTATCACAGTAATTATATTTTGTTGGTCTTTAACATTAATTATATTTTAATATCATGACAAGACATTTGGCAACATTTAAGATGTGGATTTACTTCCTGAGCAATGTACATGCACAAGAAAATGACCAACTGTGTCAAGAAAGCACAGATACCTATAGCAGAGGACATAAAATATGGATGCTTTTTCCAATGACACAGTTATGAAAGCAATGTGATTATTGTCAGGAATGAGATTTTGATCTCTTACGTTATTACTCAAGAGAGTAAATTTGGAGCCCAGTTCTCTCCTGTGCTGTTTATCAGAGTCTCAGTGAACATCTTCATTTTTCACATTCTTCGGGGTTCAGGTTATACATGAGCTGCTCTCTTCAGTAACACTGCCTGAAAAGTTCTGGCTCCTAAACTTTTGTATTAAACTTAATTTATGGGATGCAGCTTTACCACATACTGCAAAAGGTGATAGATTACTATGCTGAATTACTTCAGTAAAGGTATGTTTTATACTAGAGTACTTTAGGATTTGTTTTGAATCAACAGTATTATACTAAACCTTACAAGGATCAAGGTATTGTAAGTTAAGAAGCAGTGTGTGCTGATTTTGTTTGTTTTTATTAAGTTCTGTTTGGAAATTTGTTGTTTTTGTAAAAAGAAACTTAATGGAATATTTGCAGCAGATTATTCATATTGGATGTGTAACAACAAATTGATAGTCATGATTGGGGGGTGGGTTTTTTTATATATTTGTTTTAAAAAATACCTAGACTTGTAGTCCTGGTGAAAGAATTTAACTGTTGTCAGCATTCTTTCATACAAATGTGGCACAAGACTCCACAGAGTAATGAAATGAGAGCAGTAGAAATAGGAATAGTCTCTTAATTTTTCTGTGACAAACAGATAGTTTGAACTCAAAGCATTAAATTACATATTTCAATGTTCATACTTGCACATGTTTATAGCTGGTTTCCAGAAGTTACATTTTCTCATATTATAAAGAAGTGAGAAAAAAATACTATACTTTTTATTCTAACATGTATTAAGCTAGTTTATTTTTAAAATAATTTTTAAAAAATCAGTCTCTTAAAAGAAAATAATGTTGCTTGACATCAGAAATCTTCCTTAAGAAGAAGTAAATAATCTTTTATCAGTTTCCTGTGCTACTGTGAACACAGTCTCAATTTAACATATGGATCTAGGCAAGAGATCTGTTGCCTTCTTAGATGTGGCATTTTTGTGTTCTGCAAGGATGCTTTTTCAAGCCTTAAAAGTAATAATCTGTAAAAACTGATGGCAGCAAATTGAAGGTAGAAGTTCAGACTATTGTGTCTTAGCCAAAGTTCCATGTGCTCATTGGCCAGTTGTGATTTGAGGTAAAAGGCATCTTGGCCTGTATCAAGAATAGTGTAGCCAGCAGGACTGGGTGCTGTGGGAGTGATTGTCCCCCTGGACTCGGCACTGGTGAGGCTGAGCCTTGGGTACTGCGTTCAGTTTTGAAAAGGACACTGAGGTGCTGGAACATGTCCAGCAAAGGGCAGCTAGGCTTGTGAAAGGTCTAAAAATATGTCTTTTGAGGAATGGCTGAAGGGAACTAGATTTGTTGAGTCTTGAGGTAGTGGCTGGTTTCATCTACCACGCCTGCAGTGAGAGGACAAGAGGACATGGCCTGTATTCCATAGCATCTACATCATGCCCAAATCCTACACTTCCCAATGATACACATATTATACATATAATAT
>WBND01000335.1:180397-204856 GCA_013398595.1 Tychaedon coryphoeus
TAGGATGTTGGGTCACTGTGTCCTCAGCAAGTTTCTGGTAGTACAAAACTTAGGAGTGACTCATAAACCAGCAGGTTTTGCAGCCATTCAGCAGGTGGCAGGAAAGGGCCAACAAGAGCCTCATGTAGTAGTTCAGAAGTTTGAACTGCAGGGTCTGGTAC
Source organism: Tychaedon coryphoeus (assembly GCA_013398595.1). Classification (NCBI taxonomy): domain Eukaryota; kingdom Metazoa; phylum Chordata; class Aves; order Passeriformes; family Muscicapidae; genus Tychaedon; species Tychaedon coryphoeus. The sequence continues at coordinate 180,559 of WBND01000335.1, forward strand.
TTGAGGAGTAGCCCTTTGTACCACAACATGCTGGAGGCTGACTGGGTGGAAAACATCTTTCCTGGGGCCCGGGCTCAGTGGCCACCAAGCTGAACAAGTCAGCGGTTTGCCCTTAGCTGCACAGGTGGTTGATGATATTCTGAGCTGCATTAGCAGAAATGCTGTCAGCAGGTCAGCAGAAGTGATCCTTGCCATCTTTTCAGCACTGCTGAGGCCACACTGGAGTACTCTACCCAGTTCTGGGCTCCCTGGTACAAGGGAGACATGGGCATACTGGGGAGAATCCAGCAAAGGGCCACTAAGATAATGAAGGAGCTTGAGCATCCCTTGCGTGAGAAAAGGCTGAGAGAGCTGAGACTATTTAGCCTGGAGAAGGCTCAGGGGGATCATACCAATGCATATTAATACCTGCAGAGAGGGTGCATTAGAGGACAAAGCCAGGCTCTTTTTAGTGGTCCCCAGTGACAGGACAAGAACCTGAAATACGTTCTTTCGCTATTAGATGGTGACATATTTCTCGCCAGTTTTGGAATCACAGGTTAATAAGGAAGACATTTTTTTCTACATTTAAAATAATGAAATAATATATTTTACAATTTCTTTAGCAATCTGATTGCATTCAGCTGCATTAATTCTGGAGAAACAGCCTTATACTGTGTTCTTTTTCATTAAAAAAACCCAAGTGTTTAATCTCTATCAGCTGTTTAAAGAGTTTTGATTTTTACAAGGAGCTGTAGAAATCGCATTAAAGTATTTTGTTGTTCTATAGTAATTTCATTATTTTCTTATGTTCTTTTTTAATGTTACTTATCTCATATTTTCTGGTTATTCATTAAAATATTCACGCTTCTGTGCAGTTCATGACAAGCATGTGTAAGGCATTTTCTGTCAGCTCTTCACAATCAGCTTGAATTATTAACTATTTTTCAGCATATTTGAAATACATTTCCCCATTCTTCATTCTGTAATCCAACACCTAAGAAGTTGGGATAGATTATCTCTGGAATGTTTTGGTTTGTTTTGGTTTTTGGTTTTTTTTCAAAAACTTACAGTCCTCTCTCAAGTGCTTCAGTTACTTGGAAATCTGGTTTCCCATTTGTGAACAATATGATCTTTGGTTTTGGATTTATTTGAGAACGAAAATATCTATTATCTAGGTAGGTTTTGAAAGTAATTTGTAGCCACTACTTCTTTTCATATATGTAATTCCATAGTAAACATAGCATTGCTTTCAAGCATGTTGATTGATAAAATATTTTGGAAATAAACAGGTAAAGCATGTACTCAAAATTATTAGCTGTTAGTGCAGACCATTCACTCAGCAAAAAGTTTTCAGAAATGAAATTAATTTATTTGCTTTGTAAAAGAGTATAACTGTTCCTGGAAGCTGATTTGTGATGTGAACAAATGATAATGTGTATTCCTAATCAAGGTAGTTTTTTTATTTCCTCAGCCTTTTTTTTTTTGCAGTAGAGAAGTCACGTAAGATGTTTAATGCTTCCATGTTGCATATAATAACAGCTGGAATTTTGATTAAATCTTTGCTTTCATACTTTGTATATACAAGGACCTTAGGTACAGAAATTTTCTTTCTATTCCTTTGAATCAGCAGTGTTTTTACTGAAGTGTCCATCCTCACAATTCATTCACACAGTCTCATGATCAGTAACAAAGTCTAGCTGTGTTCATGAAATGCATCGTTGTGGATAATTTTGCTGCAGGTTTGTTATTTTCTCTCATTGAAAAAAGGAGATATAAACAGTATTTTCATTTTGAAGCAGCTTGATGAGATTTTGTGTCATACTAGAAAGCAGATTTACTAAGGGTCTTCATTACTAGCGAAGTTAACTTAACACTGGTTACACATGTTCTAGTATCTGCTTTGGCATATTCAGCTAAGTAGGATTTAGATCAGGTCTAAATTTTAAGTTCATTAAATTTTCTTTTTTTAAGTAAAATAATATTTACTTCTATCTTGGACTCTTTCTCTGAGCTTTTATAGAAAAATCCTTGGCTTCAATTGAATCTGATCCAAAAATTTTTTAGATGGTTGTTTTTCTAATTTCTTAAGAATGCACAGCTTTGGTTTGTTTATTTCATTTTGCTTGGGTGTGTTCCCTGTCACGTCCTCAGCCCTTATGGAGTGTTTTTGTGCTGTATAATGGAAGTTGGTTGATGGTTGGCCCTGGCCACTCTCTTGTTCCTCTATCCCAACCATGATCTGGGGGAGAGAATAGTAAGAGTGAAGGTGAGAAAACTTGTCTGTTGAGATAAAGACAATTTACTAAGTGAAGGAAATATGAAGAAGGAAAAATAACAGTGCAAAGACAATCACTCACCACCTTCTACAAGTAGTGTGCTTATATCCAGGCAGTCTTTGAGTAATAGCTACACCCTAAGAACCCTTCCCTCAATTTTCATTACTGAGCATGATGTTATGTCATGGAGCATCCCTCCAGTCAATTGGGATCAGCTGTTCCTACTGTTTCCTTCTAGCTTCTAGGCCGTCCTGGCCTACTGTGTCTGAGTTTGATTTAAAAGCTGAATTTTCATCTTTCCTGCTGTTTGGCAGTGTTCCCTCAGAAACAGAAGCAGAAAATGCTGTATTAACTCTCCTCCAACTATACAACAGATTTTCACAGATAAATCACTACTCTCATGGTTGTACCTGTGTTTCAAAGGGCAAGAGAATATAGATATTCTTGTTGGGGAAAGGGACACATAATGGACCAACTTGGCCATCCAGGCAAGAGCTATTACATCATTTCATGTTCAGGGATAAATTTAACTCTACAGAACATATCATGGTTCTTCTAATTGATTAATTAAAATTAAAAAAAAAAAAAAAAAGGAAAGAGAAGGCAAAGGTTCCCAATAAAGGGAACATACTTAGAAGCAGCATATATGCTGATACATTTAGTAAGAGACAGTGCTTCTGAGATTCAGGACACTCATGCAACCTTGGATTAGTTGATAAGTCTGAGTATGCCTAGAAGCAAAGCATCTGAAAGGAGCCAATTTGTATATGTGGCAATACTTCATCAATGTACTGTTTTAGAAATGTTTTCTGCTGGTGTCAGATGCATTTAGGCTTGTATGTGTGCTTGTGGAGCTGGCAGTTCTGAAGTTGATGAAAACTTTAAGCAAAAGAGAATTTACATTTTCTTTTTTTCAGTCTAACACCTTTGTCTGCCAGATAATAGCATTTTAGCATGGCAATTTGAGTTGGATTTTTGCCTGAAAAGGACAAGCAAATAGGAGTGTTGGCAAATGTAGTGAGTGAACTTTACGGCTCATATTAACAACAAGTAAATGACTGAGCAAACTTTTAGCCATATGCTACTTTATGTGTGTAAATATCAGCTAGTTAGATAAATTAGAAGAGGTTATGAAGTGTCTAGGCTACACAGATACCTGAAATGATAGCTGCTATATCCAGACCTGTTACAGAAGTCTGTATCTTAATAGAAGACTTGAGGTTTTGGAAGAAATTTGCATTTAAAAAATAAAATTCAGGCCATCAGCTAGCAGGTTTTGTCCTTTCTAACAAAAATTATCTAATCCAATCCATAAAGAAGAGGACTCCAAAAGAAAAGCTTCTTTGACTTTGTGTCAGAAAAGATAAAAACTCTGAAAAAGTTTCACTGACAACATTTGACAGCATGTTTTATCTCAGTACTGTAAATAGTAGAATACTCCATTTTATGGAGGCTTTCAAAAGTATTACAGGTTATTGCAGAACTGTTGCTTTTTAACCTCATCAGTAGAAATAATTTGTTGTAAAGAATATGATAGGACTCTGTCAGTTTAGAATTCAGGCATTATTGTGTGAATAAAAGAAATTGAATATATGAGCAAAATATTTCTGCTATATAAAATAAAGTTAGCTTAATTGTTACAGGTCAGAAGATTTGGACAAACATGTGTCCAAAGCATATAATTTTAAAAGGGAACAAAATGAAACCTAGATTAGAGCAATAACATTCCATCTGCTTTTGCTGTGGACAAAAAACCCAAGTGAAGTGTTACATAATTGATTTGTTCTGGTTCTGTGGGTCATAGAGAGATCAGACCGAGTCCTCAGATTTCCTGGAGCATTTTACTACAATTGATTGAGGAACATAGAATTAAAGAGAGCCAGCTCCAGGGAGAGCGCAGTCCTCAGAGGTTTAGATTAATTAAACTCATTAAACAGTTTGGACAGAGTTTTCAAACCAAGTGTATCTGCTTGCCTAACTGCTGAAGCAGATGACCATTAAGAAGACAATTTAAATGGCTGTTTTGCTGACAAATCAAATCCTATGCAACCTGAAAAGAATTGAAGTTCCAAACTATAAATAATTGCTACACAGACTTGAAAGTGAAAGCGCTAGTGCTATTCCTTTCTGCCAGTTGTGTATACAAAGTCACCACATAAGATTTCAGTTTCAGGATAACATTCCTTGCACTAGAAGGTCTATCTCTGTGCACAGTTATGCTTAATTAAAATATTTAAACATAATACGTTTTGAAAACGGTTTTCAGTATTTTTTAAATTACTGATGACATTTACAAATACTGTGTGATCATCTAGAGAGCACTCTTACTCTTCTAGACTTAATAATAACCAAATTATTCCTGTATCTTAGACACCATTAGATGTTCTCCCATTCTGTTCAGAAACTGTGACCTGGAGGTGTGTTTCTTTCCTCTCTCTGGGCTCATAAATACCTTTCATGTGGTCTTCAGAGTATATTTAGTGTCTTAATTTCTGTATGATTCTTAAATCTCTCTTCTGAAAATCAAGTGTCAGATGTCTTCAAGATATTTGTTTACAATTTTCAATGGCAAACTATTCTTATGAAGCAGTATATAAGCTTTGATGAAAAAACTTTTCTCCACTTTCTCCTGTTTATGTGGAAAGTCAAGAAGGAAAAGCCAGCTACTTATCACGGTGTACAGTCCAAGGATAGATGAAATGCTTTAATTCAATTAAAAAAAAAAAAACAACAAAATTTTTCATCTGAAGCACAAAATTAATCAATATCAGAACATGTTTTTGTAATTTCTTTTAAACAGAATGTTTGACCGAATTTCAAATAGCAAAGGAAAAGCTTCTGAGCGCTGGTCATCTAAAAGTTTGAAAGTTTTTGTTTGGTGTCAGAGCACCATAAGGCAAGAAAAATCAGAAAAGGAAAGGAAATAATTTCAAGGAAACCATTATTCATGGTCAGATGTTGTGATTCTTGCTGCTTTCCTATGTAGGGACCGGAGCTGTGGGTGCCTTTCCACTCAGGATGCTCTATGTTTCTATGAAAGAGGCCTGCTTATTTTCCAGAAAACAACTTAGTCCCATAGTGGAAATTACAGAAAGAGTTGTGGGAACATTGACTAGGGAACTCAGGAATGCACTGTGTAGTTTAACTATTAGTGGCTTTACTTACAGAGTTGTCTATATTATGTGAGGTTAGATAATGTTTCTATTTCTGAAGTAATCAAGGACGTCAGAGTATGCGCTCTGATTTACCCACAGTTTTATGAACTTTTTGGTGCATGATTCTAACTCTATTCATTTATTCAACACCATTCGTAAATTTACACACTATTACCATGTTATTTATAAAAACTTTTAAATATACTTTCAGTAGTTTTTAAAAATGTAACTCAAAGTCTCATCTTTTTATTTCATGACTACTATCCTGGCATGGGTAAGAAAAGTGTTCTGAACTGTGGCGGTCACTGAGACTCAAGCTGCCACTTCCTGATACAAAGCTGAGGTTTTAGTATATACTGCAGAAGCTGAGCTGTATTCTGCCAACAGGAAAAGAGATATGACCATGCAGTTAATTTATTTGGGTTTGGAAAATTCTAGAGTTAAAATAAAATAAAACATTACATGTTTGGACTTTTGCAAATGTTCTATACAACAACTTTAGCATTAGATTTAGTAGGTTCATCCTGCATGCTGTTTAAACAGCACATTTGATAACCTTTTTCAAAGTTAGAAGAATTAAAGTATAGATTTCATGTGTAAACATCAAAATCACCACAAACTAACTACAGATGTGTGATGAGTTTTGCTTGAATTGAGTCTTTGTGAAGAGCAATAGATCATCAAATCAACTAAAATAAAATATATTAATAAGTTTTTTAAAAATCTGAAACAAAGTAACCCCCAGAGTTTTATTAAATTTAAATTATCAAGGATATTCCTTGTACTTGTAAGTACATAAGTGAAATACAAAGAATAAGTCACCAACTTTAGATATGTTTCAGAAAACATCCCAGTGTGAAAATCCTTAATCTGCTGGGACCAGAGTATGCCTGGTGCATGCCTGAATTGACTTTGGTTCATGGGTCATGTGAACCAGGCTGGAAGCATTGTGTCTCAAAGAAAAAAAAAAATAGAATCAAGTTAATTTCCAAAACTCAGTAAATCTTTTGTTGTTAAAAAACAACGAAGAATTGAGGATGTGCCTAAAGTAGCGTTCTTGTGGTAAGCCATTCACGATGTTATGTGTATGTGTTAAAACTTACTGGGTGGAGACAGTGGAGAGGGAAATCTCGAATATATTTGTGCAGTGGAAAAGCAGTTTGTTCTTTAAGAGATCCAATCTTGATAGTTCTGTATGGTTTGAGTCAAACTACACTAGACCAAATGGCACTTTTAGGGATTAGCACTTTAAAGGAGGCAGAGATTCTCCTCTTTTGTCTTTAACAAACACTCTCATTCTATGTACTTTAGTTTGTGTGGCAACATAAAAGCTTAGTGTGTTAAAACCCTAGCATAAAATCTTAGTAATTTAGTATTAGTTCTGCATGAGTTTTAATAATTGTCCCAGAATACCACAGACACAAAACTTCATCCTGGTGCTAGATACCAAGATCCAGATTCTACTGGTCATACTATCTTGTTTACACTAGCTGGAGAGTTGGGAAATTTGCCATATTTTAATGTGGAAATGCATTTTCATTCAGCACCCTTTTAATATATGTAGCAGCATTATTTGGCGTAAGCTTTATGCAGAATCAATGTTTTAAAGATATCATGGGGTAGAAATTAATTAACTCAGTGAGTGTATTGTTTTAGCTGAAATCTTTTCATTAAAGATGTGTTTGGAAAGAATTTTACAAAGATGATGGGGATATGATACAACCTTTCTTTAATGGTTGGGAGGAGGAAAAAGGAGAAAAAATGTATCGCTTGTGACCCTGTGAATTTGAAGACATCAGTTTATATAAATTACACCCTCTCAGATTGCATGGAAGTATAAGACAGTGAACCATGGCAGTGTGCAGTAAACCCTTGCAATAAGCTGATTTATACTTTAAATGTTATACATTTAAGGGGCAAGGCAGGACACATTTATTTATAAATTACTTTATTTCTTTTACCTGACTTAATCACTTAATGACTGTCTTGTTAATTTAGTTTAATTTCTACTTTTTATATAAGTTTTCTAACAGAAGTTGACATAAAAGCCTTTGTGGACAGGCATGATTGGTTCTGTTTCTATGGCAACATGGGTGAATAGAGGAATGATTTCCTTTTGGAACCTTTCCTAAAAGCTGTTTTGTACCCTATAACGATATCTCTAGATTGCCATCCCTTGTCGGAGGTGAACGGAGATCACATCGAGGGTCAGCTTTGTTCCTTGTGTTTATAGATTATCCTCTGCAATCAAAAGACTGCACAGCTCTTCTTTTTCTTTGTGGTGCTGAACCAATTCCCTTCTCCACTGTACACTGATGATAGGAAACTCAGCAAGATCTTCATTTTTTCAAAACATAACAAATAAACTAGGACTAGACCAGCTATTGCACCCTATTAAAAGTGTCTCTGGCAGCTACTTTGAGTTCCTAATTTTTCAGTTATAGATCCATTTGTAAATATTTTGCTTTATGCATCTTACTCTCTGGAAGAGCCTGAAATACTAAATAGCAAGCTGAACAGTTCAGTTCAGTGCTTTGGTTAAGAGAGACATAAATCTTACTTAGTATTCTTGATCTTGGGGCTTAGTATTCAAATACATTTTTAAAGTGTGAATTTCAGCTACATTAATACCGTAATTCTGATCCATTGAATTATCTAATGGTCATGTTGGGGAAGTTTTTAGTCAAAGAAAGTAAAAAAGTCCTTTACATTGTATTTTATAAAACTTTGGTGGTAAAGCTTGCAAAAATAATAGTTAAGAAGATGAATTTGTATGTAATTTCTCATGCTTCCTATCTATAATGAGAGACATGCTTTTCTGCTCTGACCTACGTGAAGGATCATGCCTATTAATAAATAGTGTGTTTGTGAATCTCAGTACCTTTCTATCTTTCTCAACCGCTAATCTCAATAGATGTTTTCTGAGAGAGAATTTTATTCTTATAATAAAAGTGATGTTAAAGTTTCCTTCCTCTATATAATGATAGTAATGCCTTTGTCCTTTTCAGTCTATGTCTTAAATAAAAGTAGCAATTTTTAAAAATCTGTGTCCTAATCTGCTCCATATTTGTAATTTCATACTTTGTAACCATTTTTATGCTTATTGTTGTAAATCTCAAAGGTATTAGGTTCTGTGTCAGTAAAGGAGAGAGACCAGTGTCTATGCCCTGTAGAGGAAACGCAGCTGTTATATATCAGGCAATCTCCAAGGAAGAAATCCTCTTACTAATGAAAGGCATGGGGATTTTGACTTTAAAATTTCTCTTTCTTTCGGAACTTCTGGCTTATTTGCTTAGGGAGAATATATAGCTGTTTCTTTTGACTGAATCTCTTTTTATTGTTTAAGTAACTTTGATTTCAAAATTTATAACTATGAGGTTTTTAATTGTTCAGTTTAGAAAATTAACACTATCAAGAAAGGTTGAGACTGCTTTTTTAAATGTCTTTTAGGGATATTGTCTAAAAATTACAGTAGTAAACAGTGAGCAGAAAACCTAAATGATACTGTGCTTTGAGGATTTCATGGGGAAATTAATTGATTAAAAAATAGGCGTAGGGCAAGCTATAAAATGTATTAAAAAGACTAATAAATGATGACTGTGGTCCTTGTGGTGGTATAAGTACAGATAATTGGATGAAAATCTAGAAGCGCAAAATAGTGATTATAATGGAACTAACTAATTGTTACTGCGATAATCAAGTAAATTTAGAACCTGTCAAAGAGAAGCACAGGCAAGAGGTAGTACTCATTAGTACTTCTTCCCTGCTTTCTTTCCTCCCTCATGATCTCACAGGACCTTTTATGTTTGTTACAAAATCATTTCAGGCATTTGTCTACCTGCATCCTTTGTTTTTCTCCTTTGTATTTTTTTCAATATTAGTTTTTTTTTGTGTGTGTGTGATTTTTTTTTAATGTTTGCTTGTTACCCTTGCACCTTTTACCTTAAGCAGAATATATTTTTAATGTAGTTAGAAATAATTTGATTTTAACAGCACAATCCCCTACAAGAAAGTAGGAAGATCTGAGTAGTTGTCTTTCAATACCTGTATATTTTAGAAGACAGTTGTCAGAAAGTCAGATTTTTCTTTAGACATCCTAAAACCATGGAAAGTATTTGTTACTAGGTATTGCTATTTTACCAGAAGATAGATGAATGATTTTTCATTTCAGTGCCTTACCATCTTCTTTTTCCTGGTACATCTATAGCATTAGTTGACCTAAGTTTTCAGTGGAAAATGTAATAGTGGTGTGCTTAAGTGGTATATGGATATACCTATGTAGAAAGAAAATAACCTGCACACTAATTATACAAGTAGGATTATAGCAATAAACACCTACTGCATGGCAGAAACAGATATGTTTATCATGTTCAATTGAGCAATATTTGAAAGACAGAGCATGATGAAATTCATTGACATTCTCACCATAAAGCTGTCATTGCAGCACTGATAGCAGGTGATAGTTCTACAAGCACATGTCAAATCTGTGCTTATCTGTTTTGACATCTGTTGATGGAAGCTCTCTTTTTCTGTTTAAGTTGGACAATAACCTTGATATTCCTTGTGAGCAGTAGGAGCCTACTAATGTTGTTTTAAGAAGGATGTTTCCACTTGTGATTTATACCTGTCATAGCAAATCAGCAGATCATCCAAAAAACAAACATTGGTACATTTGAAATAGATCCTCTTGCAATATTAAATCTTTTAAGTGTTTTATTCACAGGCTATACCTCTTTTGTTGAACTTTGTGGATGTAAAAGAAATTTATTGGAATTTATTTGGTGATAATTTCGTTGTTGCCTTCTCACCCACCTTCGTTCCTGGCCTCTCCCTCCCCATAATAATCATTCAGTAACAGCATTTTCCATTTTTCAATTTTCCATAAAACAGAAGTGAACTTATGAAATAGTTATGGGAAAAGAATATTTAGAAACATAGCAAGCTTTCCATCTTCTTGTTAGAATAGTCAAGCATACTCCTTTAGGAACAAAATGTGGCACCAGCCTCAGGTATAAACTAGAAGTATTTCCTTTTGCTTCAGAATCCATGGTTGACAATATTACAGAATTTTTCAATAGCAAAAAGTACAATTAGAAGTAAATATGATACCATTTTTCAGTTGAATCATTGCTGAGTTTCTAAGCAAGTTATTACTTTGTTTGGTTTTTTTAAGCAGTATTGTATTATGCATCTATGATAATATTATGATGAAAAGTCAGTAAAAGTGAATGCATTTGTATGATAATTCTTTAATGACTGGGGCTAAGTGAATAATGCTTGCTCTGTCTATCTGTCTATCTATCTATCTATCTGTCTATCTATCACCTAATATACTTTCCTGACATCAGTTGATAAGCTATTCCTTTGAAATAAATTAGTGTCTTAAAAAGAATGGAACTGGACCATTAGTTAAAAAGTTTGTTCCATTACCTTTTAGCAATGAGAAGGACCATATGAAGTAGTCTGGATATTGAATACAGCTGATAAAATTAATGCCTGTGGCAAATGAAAAACTATTTATGTAGCATTCCTAAGATCAAATAGTGATTTTTACAGGCACGGTAATAAAAAAAAACAAAAATCCTTTCAGGACGACCTCAAGTTCACTTACAATCTCCAAATACAATTACTCATTTAGAATACAGTAGTAATTTCTAAATGGTAGTGTAATTCTTTCCTAATTTGTGGTTGCTTTGCTTTGTTTGAATATAGTGATTATGATGTTCATTACTAGCAAGTGGTTAGGTGCTGCTATTCATATAATGAAAAAAACTGCACTGTAAATGTGCACAGACAAAATTTTAATCTTGAAAAATTTCTTCAGAGTCAGCAGATGTATCTTTAATGAAAGTGGTTTTGTCATTTTAGATGCAGCTTGATTACCTGACAGAATTATGGTTGTATTTCGATTTGACGCAGTGTCCATTAAAGTATACATTCTCAGAAGTTGTATGGAAATGTGGTGTAAAAGAATGCATTGACTTGGTTATCACTTTTTAATTTTAACAAATTGAGTTGTTTCATGTTCTCCAGTGGTATTCCAAATGCTTCTTCACAAGACACCTGTTATCAAATGGCTTATTAGTCTAACAAAGAGGTGGGCCATTAATGATCACAGAAGAATAGGTTTGCTATCTGTTCAGTAATTTATAATCTTTAAAATTTTTATGCTCTTTCAAATTAAAATTTTAGGCTCTGTTACCATGAAATGCAAGATTTTTAGATGAGTGAATTTAAAGTACTCAGTGTACTCAGTGTTACTGGGTGGGGACTACCTCTAATTTTTTACCACTTTTTAGTACTTGTTTGCAACTTTATTTTAACTCTTCTCCTTGATTTGAGCCCTTCATTTCGTAGTATCTTTAGATTTTAACCATTACATGATCTGTCTTTGCAGTACAGAAAAATAAGTTCTTATTTCATATTAGAAGTTAGTGGTGATTTCCAACTAACATGTCATAGTATTGAGTGATCCTAAAGAAAGACGGACAAATCAGAATGTATCTACAAATAGCTAAGCTTGACCTAGGTTACTGAGGGAGAAAAATTTTATGGCTCTTCAGAAGCAGTAAGAAAGCTGGAATTTCTTGTACTACCGTAATCCACTCGTACAGAGCATGTAATATGCGGGTACTATTTTGGCCTCTTGTAAGGCTTTTGTTATGCTGAGAGCCTGTTTTTGACACCAGTTTCAACTTAACTAGAAGAAACAGCTTCTTGTTAGTATTCACATTCCGTGTTGTAGATGGAAAACTTCCTGTTAATTCAAGCAGGCTTGATTGGTCCAAATGAAAGAGCTGCTTGTCAACAGTTTCTTTAACAGTAGGTGTGCTGGAGTAGAAAGCTGGAAAATCATGAGTAATTGTTTACAACAACTGTGAAGAGAAGTGTGACTACAGAGAAATCTTTCTTTAAAAACAGTTGTATTTTATTTGATAAAACAGTGAAATTTGTGTATGTTTTTATGTTAGTCTTCTCCTACTGTTTATCGGCATATGAGCTAAAAGGCTTTTTTGAGTTTTATATTTAGATTTTTAGGTATGCCAGGAAATGCTATTGAAATTGTAAATGAAAACCCAAAACTTGCAAATAAAAGGAGAAAAAATGCTGAGAGGATAACTAAATGAAGATTCTTTGGTTCTATGGAGACTTCTCAGAGAAAATGAGAGGAAGAGATTCTCTTCCAATCCTTGCTTTTATCCCAGGCTATAACACTTTGCTGGATTAATCACCATACTCAATTGTTCCAATACCAAACTTAAGTTTCATGTTTACAGGTATTTACTAGTCATCAGCATTGCCACAGCAGCCCTATCCTGTCTCCATCTCTACCCTTCTTATCTACATTTCCACTTCAGGTTTTTACATTCTAGTAAGAAAACCTATTATTGAGACTTTCTCAGTACACAGTTTTAGTGGTAAAAGGCTAATATTATCCAGGAAATACCTTCCCATATTACTGCAAAATACAGGCTCTTTTCACGTCTCCCAGGTAGTCCTTATCCTGGGTGTATTAGACTTCACTTCAGCTAGCAGTGAAGTTAACACCAGGATGAAGAGAAAATCATACCTGAACCACTAAAAATGATAAACCGTTTTTTCTGCGTGATTTTATTTGTAAACTAGCAAGCATTACTGGAGTCAGCGACAAACAGACTTCCTCCAGGCCTGTAACCTGATTGCAATCTAAGCTTACTCTTTACCTGGAAGAGTTCTGAACATGGATGTGTGACCTCTGATGATTTTTTTCGTATAATTTATTCATTTGTGTTTATTCAGGCCTTGATGTTCCGCAACTTGATCCAGACCCATCTGTTTTTCTCAGTTCTTGTTGGGCAATTTAAGAACAATATGATAGTGTATGACATAGGTGTATGATGTAAAACGCATTATTGTTTGTGAATTGGTACCACACGTCAGTATTGAGTGCTGATGAAGAACGTAGCAATTCAAATACTCATTAAAGTGAGCTTTGTGTAGTAAATAAAAGAATGTATTCTTGACAGTAAAAGAGCAGGGCACAGTCTGAGCTTATTGCTTTTAAAACATGAGCAAAAAATCATAATTAATAGATTGGTCTGCTGATCCCTTCAGTTTTTTGAAAACAAGGGCAAATACTTGGCTATTATTAAAGCTGAAAGAAGGACAAAGTCTGGATTTATAAAGGAGAGAGGAGTAAGGACAAGAGGACTGATTATGTACCAACACCCTGAACTTAGAGCTGAAATCATATGTTAATATCACCTAAACACAGTCAGAATATGTTGCTTGTCTTATATTTTTCTAGTCCCTTTACATTCTTGCGTCAGGTATCATAAATTACATGACCCATATCTTTTCCTTTTAGGAGACCATATAACTCTAGAAGATTGTGGGATTGGAAGCTTTTGCTTACTGTTTTGCTAAGACATAATTTGATAATGGTTTTAGAAAAAAAAAAAAGAATTGTTGTCACTGTTTTCTCATCTATCTAATTAATAAGAAATTTTTGTGTTTCCAGTTATGGTATAAATTCTTAACTAAGTTAGGTTGTCAGCGACTGGAATGCATTCAGTCCAGTTAAGTGCCCGCAGGGGTGGCACTGTACAGATGCCAAATTTCATTTCTTAACCAGGATTTTCAGTGTTAGATCTTCATAGGTTCATATCTCTGAACTGATTTCCCTGCTCTTGGTATGACTGTTTATGCTACTAATTATTAATTTTCTGTGGACAATGACCTAGGAAGAATGATTCCTGAGAGCATATATGAGAACTGTACCAAGTTTTTATTTGTATTTTTTATTTGTATTTTACTGGAGTCTTCATACACATTCTTTTTATCTTCTCTTATCTCCCCTCTTTCTCTACCCTGTCATTGTGGAAAAGGTGTCCTGAATTTGCTAACAAAGTAGAGGGAAGGTGAGAAGAAGGGTTCATGCAAAAGGGAAATTGATGCCTTTAGTAAGCAGGAGCTATTGATAATCTAAGTGATAAACCAGGAGAACAGTAAACAGTTTGTTGCTACCTTTTTGATAGCTTTGATTGTCTTTGAATTCTGTTCTCCTGTGCTGCTTCAGAAGATGTTCATAATCTTTTCTGCCCTTTCCTTTGTGTCTCTATTGTGATTTAGATGAACTTCAGGTTTTTTGAGGTGGGGGAAAATGGTTGCAGTGAACAGTGTATTTTTTTTTCTGTTACTGTATTTTTCTGTTACTGTAATATTTCTACATTTTTGTGTCATAGCTTCCAAGTGCATTGCAGAATAACATATTTAACAATATTTAGAATACTTTACTATTCAGCCTCTGCTTTCTCCCATCTGGGAATCAGTGAAGAGATTATCTGCATGGGATCACCTTTATTATATGTGTCACTGGCAAGTTCAGAGCACATCAGTATAGTGCAAAAGTTTCTGAAACATGTAATTGTGACAGTCTATTTTTTATTACTTTGGCTTCCTTGAAGGTTTATTTGTACAATCACAGGATAGTTTGGGTTGAAAGGGACATTTAAAGATTGTCTAGTTCAAAGCCCCCTGCCATGGGCAGGGATATCTTCCACTAGATCAGGTTGTTCAGAGCTCCATCCAGCCTGGCTCTGAACACTTATGGGAATGGGGCATCCACATCTTCTCTGGGCAACCTGTTTCAGTGCTTCACCACCTTCTGAGTAAAGAATTTAATCGTAACTTCAAAACTGAACCCACCTTCTCTCTGCTTAGAATCGTTGCTTCATGTCCTGTCACTGTTGCAAGTCCAGTAGACTAGTGGCTATTCAGCTTCACCAGGTGATCCCAGATCTGCTCTTTGCTTATAGTGGGAAGGACTTCACTGCCCTCACACTCACTTGGAAGATTAGAGACTTGAAAGAGCTGGGAGGCATGACTGCCAGGTGAAGATAAAGGCAAAGATGTCACTGGGCACCTCAGCCTTTACTGTATCAGCCATCACTAGTTCAGCCTGCTTGCATAGTATGGGATGGGTTCTCCTTGGACTTTGTTTCCTGACCTGTGAATTTACAGGATCCCTTTTGGTTATTCTTCACATCCCTTGCCAAGTCCTGTTCCAGGTTTTGCTTGGCTTTCCCAATACTATCCTTAGACATTTCAACCATATCCCTGTAATCTCCCCAGTTCACACGTTCCTGCTTCTGCTGGTTATGCGTTTCTCTCTTACTCCTCAGTTTGAAGAGCAAATCCTTACTCAGCCATGCTGGTTTGCAGCCTGGCTTACTCAATTTCCTACACACAGGATAGAGAGCTCTTGAGCTCTTAAGAAAAGTGTCCTTAAAGAGCTGAATTCATTGTGTTTGATGTATGCAACATAGGGTGCTTGGTTCACATGGCATGGGAAGACATTGCACATCCTTAGGGATGGATGTGTATTTCAAATGTCTGTGCATTTTGGTGAATCATATTTTCTGATTTTTACTTTTGACTGTCAAGGTAAGGAAGGGGGAAAATATACAGAAGTGGTTTCACTTTTTCACCTGAACTGTGGGCTAGAAGGCACATCACATTTTTTCAAGAAGATCCTTAATTAAACTCTATGTGACAGTTCCAGTCTCTTCATGGAAGCCTTCCATGT
This sequence comes from Tychaedon coryphoeus, assembly GCA_013398595.1. NCBI lineage: Eukaryota > Metazoa > Chordata > Aves > Passeriformes > Muscicapidae > Tychaedon > Tychaedon coryphoeus. The sequence goes on from WBND01000335.1 coordinate 196,539, forward strand.
GGAGTGAGAGAGGTTAGAGAGCATACCACATAGGACAGGAGAGCAGTAAGGAAACTCGTAAGTTACTGTGCATGTAAAGGTGTTGTATGTGAGTTTATACAGCCTCAGTGAATCATCCTTGACTCCTTTGTCTGGTAGTAGTAGCGATTCATCTTGTGCAGCAAAATCATACAGCTTACAGCTGAGTGTTGTCATGACTACTATCACATTAAAGTCAACATGCTTTACTCTGCAGAGTATTTCCATTTTGCCCCACTTTTTAGAAACTACTTATTTAGTCTGTTTTGTCCAGTTTTCTACTAGCTTAGGTGGTGTTTAGCTGCCAATTTGCAAAACACAGAAGCTGAAAATGTTAAAGAAAACGGGAAGACATGGTAGACGAAGTTGTTGTTAAGGCCTCATCCAGGAGGCCTTCTTCTTTCTCATTTTTGATCTCTTCATACAATCCTGATGGTGTAAAACACAGAAACAATTTAATATAGTCAATCCCTGGGACTACTTGTGTGCTTAGGCTGAATCGGAGCGTCTAGTGGATGTCATCTTTTTTCTATCACTGCAGTCTCACCACTGCATTGGCATGGTATTTGATAATGATGCTCTAATCAAGTTTTTCTCCTTCCAAGCAAAAGAGATCTCATGATAATTAATCACTTTACTCACGCATTCCTTACTTCTATGCATAGAGGCCATAGCCCCATGCATAAGTCATGTGGATCTCTTCCTGTGTGTTCACTGAGCTCTTGAACTTTTATATATATACACAAGGTGGACTTTCTTTTTGTTTTAGTCATTCATTTAGTCAAGTCTTTTGGGGAAATGATTTAGAGTCAGTGATATATGCCTTGAAACAGTACAGAGTTGAAATTGAGTTATGGTTCTAAAGGCATAAAATGCCTTTCTTTGAAAAATGGTAAAATTACCTGATGTGAAAAACCACCACTGTAAGACTGATAAGCCATTGCAAAGGAGGTACTCATAAGAATGGTAACTTGAATTATAATCCACTTTATCTGGGGCGGGGGGGGAAATAAAATAAACTCTTCATCGTCTTCACATCTTCAAACTGGTCTTCATCCTCCTTGTCTTGTGAGTATTTCCTTTGCTATTCTTTATGTTTGTTTGGAATATTTTTCAAATATTCAAAATCTGAGGGATTTCCTGTATATTGTTTAGAATGCATCTTTCCTTGATGATACCTTTTGTTTCCAGAATATTCTCCTGATAATCAAGTTCCTCTCCTTTTTTTCTTACATCTCAATTTACATATGCCCTTCAAAATTTGCAGACTGTTACATCTTTCAATTGTCACTTAGCCAGCTTATAAGCAGCATGCCAATATTTAGCTGGGAGATCTCTTCCATAAATTTGTCCTTAGAGAGCTGCTTATGGTGGTTCTGCCTTTATTTTACTGACTGCTAATTTACATGCTTATTTTTATTACTGAACCAAAAGATATATGTCTTGTGAAATGTTACTAGGATCTTATATGCATCTTTTTTATGCATCTGGGAGTATATGCATCTTTTCGTATGTTGCTTTATTCTACTTCTTTCTTTGTCTATATAAATCAAAATTGTGCTGTTTAGATTTTTTGCTGGAGTGTCTGTAAATTATAGGTACACACTCCCTAATGGCATGGGATCTTTCTCCATGCATCCAGCAGCATCGTTATAGGGCATTCTGTCTTGATTTGATTGCATCTAAATTTTTCCTTTATGCATTTAGTTTTAATGGTGAGAACAAATCTGTATGTTGCTTTTTGTCTGTTGGTTTCGTGTTTATAAAAAACATTTCTTTTGTTACTTTTTTCTGTTATTCTGGTCAGCTGATGTGAATTTTCACACAGATATTTAACCTTATCCATGGGAATCTCTGAATATAAGACATACAGCTAGTATGAAAAGACTGCTCAGCCATCTCTGCAATTCAGTTTTCTACTATCTTCTAAACAATATGCTTTATTAGTAGAGATTTATAGTAAAGTATATGAAAATAAAGGGATTTTACAGATAAGTAGACCTGAATTACTCAGTATCCAGTTTGTTTTTAACATGTCTGGTTAGCAATTACACAGCAGATAACTTCTATTAATTAAATTTTATTAAAAGAATCATGAATATAAGTAAAATGAAGAATACTTGGGGAAGAATAAATTATAATAGGCCATGGAATCACTTGCCCTTAAATATAATGTCCTGGTTTTTTTGCATAGTTCACATAGTTTTGCATTAAGTATAACTTCATTCAAAACCTGATTCAAGATAGTTAATGTGTTTTGTTAAGAGGGGATGGCATTTGCAAAAAAAAAATAAAATTAAAATGTATACTGGTAATTTCCTGGTCTCATTTTAAGAAACTCCTTGTTTTGGGTCAGCCACTCCATTCCAGTAAAATATCAACAAGTTTTCATAACTGTCTGGCTAGAATTGTATAAAAAATAACCTGTTTGCTTTGGTCTTGAGGAACAACATTTCATTAGTGAATTTATCGACACTGAAACCAAGCCATGTGCCCTGTTTCCAGTGTTGTCTTCCAAGTGAGTGAATGCCCTCTACAGTTTTTGAATGCTAAAAAATAAAAATAGTGTCCTACAAAGACATTTAAAGCATTTAACTGCTTGCAAAATAGAATGAACATACGTAGTATGTTTGCTGCTGGACAAACATCTTTCAGTAAGGAAATAAACACAATGCAAATAAATCTCAGTTAATCTCAGTTATTATTATGTGGAGATTAGTTGAATAAAAAGATAAAGGTTCTGCCAGCCTTTTTCTTTTAAGCACCTGTGAGAAATCTCTCAAGGGTATACTGTATAAATATGAGTTCTGTCACAAGGCTGATTTTAAATATTTCATGAGTTCTGCTTCAAATGCTTCTGCACTGCAAACAACTTCAGTATCTATAATAACCATATTTCAAAATAATTTTTATAAACTTGGTACTGTTTTAGCACTTGGCCTGTATTTGAGAAAGCAGAATTGTTCCCAAAATGCACAAAATTTTAAAGCAAGTATCTCTTTGTGAATAATTTGTAAATCATGCTTGCTGTTCTTTCTATGGACTTTCTGAAGCTGTATTGTTTCTCTTCATGTCTGTAAAATGACCCCTCTTGTCTTTCAGAGCTCTGTAGTATGGAGAGGTGTCTCTGAACCATGAGTACCAGACATAGCAGTCTTAGAAACCTTCTAAGACAGCTTTTCAGACTGTAAGTCAGTTTGGTGCTTGTGAGTTCCACTACTGAAGCGGTATTCTGCTGTACAACCACCAGTGACTGGCCAGACTTGTGAGGCCACAACTGGAGTACTGTGTTCATTTCTGAGCTCCCCAGTAAAAGAAAGACATGGACATACTGGAAACAATCCAGAGAACAGCCATCTCCTCAGCAAGGAAGGTTGAGAGCTGGACTGGCTGTCCTGGTAAAGAGAATGCTAGGGGGATCCTCTCCATGTGTACAAATACCTAATGGGAGAGTGTGAAGAAAATGGGGCCAAGCTCATTTCAGTGGTGCCCAGTGACAGAGCAATGGGTGTCTGTCACTGCTGATGCTCTTACAGCCATTATCTACCATCCTGTCATTGTCCATGAGGCCAAACAGCCGGTTCTATCTGAACATGAGGAAACATGTTTTGTGGGATGAGTATGACTGACCACTGAGGCAGTCTGGCCAGGGACATCATCCTGGGTAATCTCTGCTAGGTGGCCTTGCTGGATCAGGAGTGTTGGACCAAATGACTTCTAGAGGTACCTTCCAACTTCAACTGTTCTGCAATTGATTTTACAATTAAAATGTATACTTGATAACATCGAACCTGGTTCGGCTAGTTTTCTCCATCTTCCAAAGCCAACAAAAATAGTAGTGGTAGACACAGGTGATTGGTAAAATCAGTCTTTTTACAGGAAGTCTGGGTAAATTCATCAGTCAAGTAGTAAATAACATTCTCTTGCCTTTCTTATATTCATCTTGTGATAGATCAGTTGAGGTAAGTAAGTGCTCTCCAATCTACTTCAAATCAGCATCAGTGAGGACTGTAGGAGTTTATGTTGCAGGGTAACAAAAAAGGAAACAGTTTCAAAGCAGTATGTTTTTCTTGAACCATAGTGGGGTGGCTGCTTTGCAAATGGACGATTGCAATATTCTTTATGAGCTAAAATTATGCCTGGTCTGCTTTGTTTGGGACTAAATTTTTAAATGTTCAAACTTTATACACTTTTTTTTGCCACATACATGCAAAAAGGATGTACTTAAAGTGAGAAATAAAGCTTGCCTACTTGACTCTGAGAACTGGGCATTCTGAAGAGAAAGTGAATTTTGCAAAACTTAAATGGCTAAGAGTAAGTTAACACAATGTCAGATGCAAGTATTTCTATGGTCATAGGATATGAGGTCTCTGTACAGTATTTCCTAGAAAAAATCCAAGTATATGAATTTATTTGTAGCTTCCATTCTCAGCCAGAGGACAGGAATAAAGCATATAGCTGAGAAGATGGGAAGAGTCACATCACTTTACCACCTGGCAGCATTCCCCCTAATGCAGCCCTAGCCTGCTTTATGGCTAGGGTAAATAATCAGGATTGTTAACACCAGAATTAACTTGGATTGATACATTAGAGGTATCTTGGACCGTTGAGAAACTTTCTAATTGTTCTGTGCTTCGCATGATAATGCGAAAAAAAATAAAAAAAAATCAATCTGCCTGTCTATCTATCTATCTAATCCATGTGTCTATCTTTATATATAATATATATAGTAATTTACCTAACATATGTAGCTATTTGTATTTTGCTAGCTTAATGTTAAGTGACTGAAGGCAGTATTTTAAAATTCTAAATATTTTGCCACTGCTGTTGATGAAATACAGGCCATACTCAAAAAGGCAGTGTTCCTTCTTTCACTTTTGTGGTTTCTTACCTTGGTTTGGAGGTTTTTTTTTTCCCCATTTTTCTTCTTCTGTGCTCTTTGAAACTCATGATTTTTATGAGTGATCATTATTCCGATCCTTTTGTTTTCAGTAGGTGTTCTAACTGTTCCTTAACAAACTGCTGGAGTCTGCTGTTTGCAGTCAAGAATTGTTCCTTTTATCAGCAAAGGGGTACCTAGCAGGGTGCACCATGTTTGTACAAAATTCCAGTTGTTACAGGAGTTCTCTCATGGTCTCCTATAGTTTGAAACTTGATACAGATCTGACCCAGATCTGATGGTTAGTCTGTGGATGCAGTCTGCAGAAAATATGTTGTATTAATAGAAGAACATAGTTTGAAAAAGGAGTTCATTAATATTACTGCACTACCATTCAGAATATAAATGACCATTACAAAGAACTTGACATATGTGTAGAAGACACAACCTTTCCAGAAGGCCAAATTAGTCCCTAATAGTTTATTCTCCAAATCTGTCTAACAGCAATGTAAAAATTAGTATAAAATTAATCAGGGAGAGATAAATCCTTCTGAAGGAAATACTTCTCAGATTTGTTATATGTAAGGACATTTTTAATAGAATTTTGTTGGATAAACAGGCAAAAATCATAAAATGGCAGAGGGTAAAAGAGGAGGACACAGTATCCTAGTATGAGTTTTGCACTTGATAGGTCACTCCACTGAGATACTCTCACTAGGCATTGTTTAGTAAGTTTACTGAACTGCTGATCAAGAAAATCAAGCAGTACAGATCTTAAAAAAAATCATGCCACAGTCATGTACAGCGAGAGCAGGAGATAAGTGAGGTGGTGTTAGGACATGTTTACGTTTAAGAAATTTGTCTTAACAGTTTTCAGAATCTAGTGAGAGAGACTTGGTTTGTATTGGGTCGTTACCCAGTTAAAAATAACCTTTCCAGGTCATGTCATTTTGTTTGCCGCAGTGAAATAAGTTTATTTCAGCAGAATGAGGCTGTTATTAGCTTGGCAGAGTCCACTTGTCAGAATTTTATGGAGCAGAACACCGTTTGGCTTGGAAATTCAATAAATACTGTAATGTGAGAGGAGTTAAACTCCAAGGGCTGAAGGGGCACAGTCTTGGGAATTTGTCACTAATGCATTGTTCGACACTTCTGATGAGAAAGTATTAGACTGTATGAAGAATGATAATTAAAAATCCTGCAGATGTCTCTCTCATGATACTAGGTGTTGTTAAATATAAGGACTGTATATAATTTTTCAGTATTGAAACAGAATAGCAGTAATGTCAAAAAATAGATGCACTTCTATTTTTACCTACTTTATTTCTCCTACATGCTGTTCTTCTAACATTGGGTTTAGAAATGGGATGGTTTAGCATGGTTAGAGGATATCTACAATTAAATGTAGTCGAACTATTATTGTTTAAATTAGCATGGGAAAAATTTGCTCTGCGACGTGTATTTATCTGAAGTGTGGGAGGCTGATTTTCTTTCTCCAGTGGGAGAGGAGTAGGAAAACTAATTGCTCTCCCTGCAAGGTGAAACTATGCAATTCAGTCATGTAATAATTTTAGACGCAGGGATGAGGTAGTCAGCAGAAATGGTTGGGGTGCCCTGAAGCTATCCAGACTTCCTGCTTGTGCTTGGAACACTATAATTTGAAACAACTCTTAAAGTATTGCTTGTTTCAAAAAAAAGATTGCATACAGGTGGGGTAATTTTAGGTTTCCAGTCCTATACAGTAACATTTATAGACAATGAGCTAATTAACTGTTGAATATATGGTGGAATATTGATTATGCAATGTCATTCTGTCAAGATTGGCTGTTCTTTATTAGAGAAATGTACACCTGTTACTTATTAAGGAAATGTTACTGTCTGGACACTGAAATAAATGCTACTTGGAAGTCATGCTTTGTACTATGCACAGATCAGGTGAAGCTATTTTAATAATTTTGCCAAGTATTAATACCAGGTAATTTCTAGAAGGTGAAGGATTCCCATGAGACAGTCAAGTGTTGCACCACAGCATGAAACAGTTGTTAACATACTTTAAATTATATTAACTATCTTTTCTTGAATTTGATATTTTTCAGCTGATCAATCTCTTTCATCTACAAATGTAATTTTGGAAAGCGTTAAAATTGAATTTGCCTGTATCAATTCAAAGTAGTTCCTCCCTGTGTAATGTGACCAAGTCCAAAGAATATACTGTTGTTCATTTGATCGAAGTGGTACTACCTTCAGTATTACTTGGATAATGCTACATGCTCCTTGGCATCCGTTTGCAAGTGGCATATGAGAACAACACAGTGTTTTGATATTTGTGCCTAATTTTTTTTTTATTTTATTTTTTCTTTAGCATGCTTGTCCTTGTTTCTTTTCCCCCCTAAACCGCTGTAATCTGCATATTTTCATTTTAAATCGAATTATCTTCTCTCCACTGCTCCTACTTGTGTAATACAGAAATAGGTGTGTTGTGGTTGGTACATCTGTATGTACTATTTAGATAACTATCCTGAAGATTTTAAAAACTTGGAAATCTAGTTCCAGACAAGCACTGAAGAATAGTCTGAGCTTTTATCTAATCTAGGATAGGATACATCTCTTCGCTTTGCAAGTTGATGTTCTCACATTTACTTTCAAAATAAGGGTATGCCTTGAAGTTACTTATTAATTTAATTGTACCAGAGTTCTACTGGTCCTAAAATGTGTGTCTAAATGTTGAGACTGCTGATTCATAAGTTTTAATTATACCTTTTTATATGCATAAAATAGTTTTGCAAATGGCTTGCTGTATGCTCAAACTCCTTTAAAATTATATGAAATAATTTCATAAAACAAAAAGCAAACACATATACACATAAACACATAAAAACGTATAAAGTCCAGATTAATTGCATTTGGTTGGTAGATATAACTCTAGTTGGACACAGAAGAAATCATTCACAGATTAGTAATTCCCAAAAGGCATTTCAGCTGGGTAAAATGTGTAAACTTACAGTATATGGACGCAGCTTACCAAAAGGATCAGTTCAGTGATATCCTGAAGCACCAATAAACAAACATATCAGAATAATTCACACAGTTTACTGGCATTTCATAGTTTATATGCTGTCACATCTGTATTAGTTTCTGGCAGCTGTACATACTGCTGACTAAAGATTCATTTTTTTCCCTCTTCATTCAATAAGTACTTAATGTTACCTTGATGTTTTGGGTTTGTGGGTTTTTTGATTATTATTAAAATTAAAACTTTCACATAATAATTAAAAAAATCATATTACTGCAGAAATTTTAATAAAGAAGGTTAACCAGAGAAAGGTGTTGTAAAGAAAGCCTGAATTATATACACCAGCGAGTTAAGAAATTATGACATTACATGCTGCTGGGTTTTATTTCTATTTACAGAATACTTTCT
>WBND01000335.1:205906-250029 GCA_013398595.1 Tychaedon coryphoeus
TGCAATATTAAAGGAACTATTGCAATTCTAATTATGCACTTCTGATGCGTTCTGGAGTGACTTGTAGTCTTCCATACCTACATGGAATCAGGTATAAGCAGCTAGGAATTTAGATGCTTTTATGCCTTAAACCCTCATTATTTGCCACATACAACAGTAAAAGCTCTGCTGTTAGTTACAATGAAATATTCCAGGTATTTCAATAATTGCTTTTTGATTTTATATTCCGGGAATTTTTGATACTCTATTGTGCAAACTGACATAACCTCTGATTTGTTGTTTGACTTCTTTTTTAAATTAGTTATTTTGATTTCTAGTTCATGGAATCTCTTTTCCTGTAACTTTTCTGCTGTAGTTGAAAAAGAACACTTTGATTATGCAGGGTCAGTTATCTAGTGTCACTTAAGTTTCCCACAGCTAGTCATTAAACCATAACCATCAGAAGAGACAAATGTTTAGGAACCACCTGTTAATTTACAATGTTTGTAGGTAGTTAAGTAGGTAGGTAGGTAGGTAGGTAGGTAGGTAGGTAGGTAGGTAGATAGATAGATAGATAGATAGATAGATAGATAGATAGATAGATAGATAATTTGTCCATACATATGTATAGAAGTGTATATGTACTTAAAAATGCCAGCTGTTTGAATCTGAGAGTGGTAACATACTTGATTGTTAACGCTTTTTTTCCAAACTACTTTCAGAAGATTCTCATGGGTCCTAGGACAACAGGAGGCATTGCTATAGTAATTTAAAAATGCTCTCCCTAGCCAGAAGAATCAGTTGTATGAAGTCAAGAGTAAAGTGAGTAAGAGGTAATCCACCTATGCAGACAGAAGCTGGTCTTTTTCACTGACCATAAACAAAAAGTCATTCTCACAGTTCATGTAAATCTCACCTTAATCATCCTTTTAGCTCATTTTAGGAGCTAGCAACAATTGCCCACCATTCTGTCAACCAGCAGCTTACTGCTTATCTCTGCAATCATGGCTTTTCCTCTCTGAAAGACAGTAATTTTCTGTGTCCTTGTTTGCCTACTGCTAAATTTAATGGAAGTTTAAGGAAAACATATTCTGAATGAGGAATTAAAGAATTTTACATGGATTGTAAGAACAGTGACATTTGTTAAGACAATGTTATTAGAGCTTTGTATTCTATCAGTGCATACTTTGATATAAATACCCCAAAAAATGTCTAAAGAATCGCAACAGAAGTGGGGATGGGAAGTACAAACTTAAGGGAATGAAACACGAAGAGTAAAAGCATACATGAGAAGCATACATGCTTCTCAAACATGACAGGTTGAAGAAAAAAGGCCTATAACTTCAGAAGCTTGTCAAGTGGTATTAGCATTAACAACATTAAAATAAATTATATTAGTAAATAATAAATACAATGATTAGAATAAAGAATATTTTGCTTTGAAAAGAAAGACTGAGTTTCATGTTTCTAAATCTGCTAAAACACTTTTCTCATATTTGTTTATGATATATGTCTATTTGTTTATGTTTGTTGGTCATCCTTTTAAACCATTAATGCATACACAAAAGATTTCCTTGGTTAGACTTGTAGTATGCTGCTAAGGGAACAAAAAGTTTTGATACATGCTAAACTTTATGGCATGCAAACTTCTCCTAAATTTAATGGGAATACTCTTGCTTTTTAATTTTGATAGTTGATGTGTTAGATTGTGTCTGGAATAGTTTAGCTGTTTTGAAATCAAAAGGAATCTTTCATTAACTTCAGATATTTAATTTGTGTTTCCAAATCTGGACTCTGCAGGTGTGTATGTTCTCAGAAATTCACAATGAAGGGGATAAAGAACACCTGAAAACACCTAAAACTGTCTGGGATATGAAATACTGCAATAGTATATGGAGGTTGACTGAAGTTATGATTAGCAGTAGGATCATTAGTGAAGCATCTTGATTTTGCTCTTGTACCACTGATTTGAAACTTTCCATACATTATTTCATGTTTCTTGGCCTTGTAAATGAAAATGAACAGACTTAATACTGTAGTGTCACTGATCTTAAGGAAATATTATCTGCAGACCATTATTCCTCTTCCCATATCAAATATTAAACTCCATCATAAAAAAACAGTTTTTGGAAATAACAGTGTTTATATTGCTGTGCAAAGGTTTGGAATCTGTCTCAAAAGGGAGAAATGACAGCCACCTGTAGTAGTAACTTTCAAAAGTACCTCATGTCTTCCTGAGAACCCCCCCACCCCAAATTTTATTACTCAAAATAAGGATTCAGTAATACATGTGTTCCTGTATGTGTGTGATGGTTGGTTGCTGATGGTAGGTTTTTATTCCTCCCCCTGTGATCAGAAGATTATTAGAGTTACTATGATTATTTCTGTAAAGGGTCCTGAAACTTCTTGGCTAACTTTCTATAGCCTCATGATTTGGAACTAGTGAGGTGGTTCAGAAATACATGTTTTGGACTCAACCTTCCATTTGCTGTAATTTTGAAAAAATTTTCTGTAGCCTTTTGAGAAATTCTCTTGACCTGCATAGTTTCCTGATCAAAAAGTCGAGACCTTACCCTATTTTCTAGCTCACCATGTTTTACTCATTGAGTCTTACTATATTTATTTTTTTAAGTGTATGAGTTTTGCATTTTGTTTGCAGGGTTTTTTGGTACATTATTTTTTTTGTTGTTGTTGTTTGTTTTGCTTTCATTTCTGTTGGGTTTCTCTGTGTGTGTAAAGTGTATTTAGAAACTAGAATAACGCTTTTTTTACTATGTGGACTTCCTTTTGAAGCAGTTTATTTCTGCCAAACAAGGTAGTTGAGGTCATCTACAGTTTGAGCGAGAAGAAATACCATTTGACACCACTGACTATTTAAGTTAGATTTTGATTATTACTTTAGCTTTCTAACTTCAAATACATTTTTGGACTTGTTACGTAAAAACTGAGAAAACTAAATTAGAAAATGTCAAGATAGAACTTCTTCATTTTTTGAAAACAGTATTGATACTACATTTGCCCAGTTAAGACTAGCAGAGATACTAAACTGTTAGTTTGATACTTGCTATAAACTAAAAAAAGCTTTTCAAGTTTACACGGATAGCACTGTTCTATTCTGTTTTACAGGGGCAGGAGAAAAAGATTTTTACCAAGTTAAAATACTGACTTTAGGTAAATAATTTAGGTAAAATACTGACTTTAGGTAAATAATTTAGGTAAATAACTTTCAACTTCTAGCATTTTTAAATGATTGTGTTATATGGTAAAAATACATATATGAGAGACCTCTCTGTTTCCACTTGAGATAACTACATGAATCATCTCAAAAGACTGCAGTGTGGTTGTGTGGCAAAATGTAAGAATACTTAAGGTATTTTTCTCAGCCTTGTTTTTGTGATAGGTTGATAGGTTGACAGATCGTGTTTTCAGACCCCTTCCTAGTTTTTCAACAAACTTAGATTTGGTTTTGATTTTCAGTTCTACTCAAGTAGACTACTGTTTAGACTGTTCTGATGTTAAGATGTTTAATCTGAGATTTTTAAGAAAGCTAGTACTATTTACGAGGTAGTTAGCAATACTTCATGGCAAACATATTAAAATCACTTGGAGCAGCCTGTTGTAGTCATGTAATTAATCTTCTGTCAGTTTTAGTGTGGTCAGATTTCAAGTTTTATGGAGGCGTTTCATGTTTGTGATTACTGTTTTCTGCTATGAGAAAAACCTGCTAGTCCAGGCTTTGACACTGGTGTATATGTTGACTATTTCCTTTCTGAAATAAGGAAATAAAAACAGCTCATTAAGAATCTGCTTTCTGCTTGTGAAAAAAATTGACAATAGTAAATAAAAAATGAAATCTTCAGTGGATGCAGACAAATGGCATAAATTGAAATTTCACTTCTATGAGTACAATGAAATTTTTTGCAATTCACTATCAATATGAAAACATAATTTAGAATTGCTTATGTTGGGATTTTCTGACACCAGTTGTGAGATTCTTTTAAAATATTGGTTCCAAAATAGTGTGGCTTTTACAGTATCAAATAGCAGTACATATGGGCTAAAAGGCTGCATTGTACTGGGGTTTTGTGGAGCATGGTTTTTTTGTTAGTTGCAGGACAAGTAATTGAAATTCGTCAGCCAGGTGAATTCTGTGCTTTCATTTTAGAGCATATCCTTATTCAATGAAATTGCATTCAGAATTTTTCTACCTGTATTCTTTAGAATATAGATAAGAACTTGGATTTTGGAGAGCAAGTCTGGTATTTTAGTTCTTTTGGTTATTAATGCTAAAATAATCAAAGCAACATTAAAAGAAACTCTTAAATCAAGAAACCATCTTTATTTTGGTTATCTGATTTATGGTTCTGAGTGATTCTCTGTTCTTCACAGTCTAGTTTATTTCCAAGGCATTGAAATTTACTCCAGGTAATTTTTGTTGAAATGTTACTGCTTTAACAAATAACAAAATCAGGGAACTGTCCAAATGTATTAAAATTTATATGTTTGTTCTAATAAAGATAAGCTGAAATCTGCAAAAATATTTTAATATTTGTTTTCTAAATTATGATAATTATTAATAATGGGTATTAGTTTGCTAATGGGTATTAGTTTGATAATATTTTAGAATGTATCAGTAAAACATGATTTTACAAAGTTGAAGGAGCAGCCTTTGGAATTTTACAGATAATGGTATTGTTTCATGCTCTCTATTTTCATATGATCTTTTCAAAATTTAGAAGTACTTTGCAACTTTATGTTGCTTTATTTTTGTGCCAATTTAGAGATAAGAATGAATTTCTGCTTCTTACAGACCTTCAATGTCCATGATCCATGATCTGAATAATGACTTATATAGAATGAAAGAGAAGTGTAAAATTTTGCTGCCATACCAGACATTTCAAGTGAGACTTACCTCTCACTTTTATACAAAGGGTGGTGATACCTACTTCTTACAATAGGTCTAGTTGATAAAGTTAAACTCAAGCAAGTTTTTCCTCTTTCCAGGTAGGAAGTGAATATTTACATGACCTGAGGTCACCTGTGTGGTTTTGGAGTCCTTTCCTGGCTTAGTTGCAAAGAAAATATTTATTAAAAAAGGGAATGTGTCTAAGTAGTTTTTTCACTGACTAGAGAACCTATGTGCTTTCACACTCACCTGTAGGAAGAAGTATACAAAACAATTCAAAAGGATTGTAAGCATTAAATAAACTGGGATTACAGCTGTTATTAAGTGGAGGTCTCTCTGAGTTTCATAAGCAATATATTGATTAATTATTGTAAAAATATATTTATCTATTATATAAAAAAGAAATAATTGCATATCCACCTTACAGTTTTACAGTAATAACATTTTTCAAATAAATGCTATATAGAATATAAACAACATACAGATTTATGTACACATCATTTCAATTTCTTGTGTATCCCATCTGCTGTCATGTCACTGCCTGCTGATAAAAATTCAAGATTGTTTAGGTTCTTTGAAATAAGAACATAGTGGAAACACTCTGGAGAATCCTCCAGAAAGAATTGCTAGCAAAAGCAGCTGCATTGAGTAAGAGGTGGTATTTACCAGATTCAGTCACTGCACTTTCCTTGTTTGAAAGATGTGTAGTATATCTTCTAAATTTAGCTTTAGATATGTTTGGGTTTTGTTTTCTTTTTTTTTTTTTTCTTTTAATCATGTCAGGCTTAGGAAGTGAATATTGTGAACTGCAAATAGTTTCTCTGAGACAAGGGTAAGCTCTGTCAACAGAGCAAACTGTATCATGGTCTGTCATTCACACTTCAAGTAATTGAATAATAAAACAGTGATTTTACTCTGACTATTGATGTAAAAGGTTTTGACTCTGATACAAGTGTCTTTCCTGAAATTTTCTTTTAAGTTTTATTCTGATGATTTATGGATGTATAAAAAAATACATCTACACATCTGTAGAAATACACCTGTGCAACTAGATGTATCTCCGTGCAAAAACACAGATTCACCACACACATATTCCAGGCATTACAAAAAAAATGATTTGGTGTGTGACTCAAAACAGACATGGTGAAATCACCTTAAGGAAAAGAAAGTGAAGCTTCCTTTTTAGTTCATGGTTTATTAGAAGAACAGTTCATTTGGTGTGCATTCACTGTAACAGGAGAAGGTTTTGCTAATAGGTATATTTTTCGCCTAGTAAAAGGTCTTAAAGAGTGTCGGGGAAAAAAAAAGAGTCATTCAAATAGGTTCTGTTGTCAGTAGTCTGATAATTAGACAGTCTGATAATTCCTACTTGCAGATGTGTTGTTTATAGATGAGCGTGATGAAGACTGACATCCTGTTGTAAAGTGGATATCCAGTATTTTCAGGATGTGGAAGTAAGAATTCTCTTACAGATCCATTTTCAAAGGAAGTTTACTAGTGTTGTAGTACTCAGTAGAATGTCCCCATGACCTTTCTTAAAGGTGAGTTGTTTTTTTTTTTGTTTGTTTGTTTGTTTTGGTTGGTTTTTTTGGTTGATTTTTTTTTGTTTGTTTGTTTGGTTTTTTGGTTTTTTTTTTTTTAATTATTATAAAGATCACTTACAAATTTAGAGAACCATCCTTTGAGGCAATGGAGGGATCAACCCATTTGCCTCAGCTGCTTAAATTAAATATGAAGATTTGTTTAAATGTTTATTGATACCTCTGTAACTAAGTGGCATATTGAGTGTCTTTAGATTCAGTTAGGATTATGGTCCAGTATTATGTCTGTGATAGCAAATCAGGAAAGAACCCTTTTCAGGAGTATTTATGCATACAGAGTTTGCTCATGATTGCAGACCCATTAGTAAGCCATAATTCACTTCCATGGATACCTGTGAAGTGATAGCATAGGAGTAGATACAGTTGTACATGTGTGCAGTTGGATATTTGTACAGAAAAGTAACATAATCTGTGTGCTCATATTTGACTCTCTTATATAGATTTTACTTCCAACATATATTCACACAGCTCCAGCCTCTATTTTTTTAAAATACATTTTCAATGTGCCTAATTTCTGAGGGATTTCAGTGTTTAAGTCTTCTGGCATCTCACTGTGAGGAAAAGGTAGGAAGTGCTGAGGGTGAGAGCAATGATTGTTAAATTAGAAGTCTACTTAAGAGAAAACAAAATATGAAGAAGAGCAGTGTGTCAGTACATCATTTTTTTATTATACTTCTGTAATTAAACTGTAGCAGAACATTGAAAAAATGATAGAACTGTTTAAGGCATTTAAATAATATAAAAAATGGGAATGTGAGTAATAATAGCTATATTATTATATATATTATTATTTATATAATATATAATTATATAATTAATAATTATATAAGTTATAATTAATTCATTAATAATTAATACAAATTATTAATTTATATAATGTATATAATTTGTATAATAATATATTTATATTATTATTATATATATTATTATTATATATTTTTTATAGCTATAAATCTGTGTGAGAGTCAGAACTGCAGAAATTACTGTAATTGGTTTGATTGTGATACTTTGCTTTAAAGTTTAATGAGTTTTGAATGAAATTCCGCATTTCTACAGTTGTCAGTTCTGAGCAGTGATCTGGTTTAAAATTATACATACTGATCTTAATTGTGCTGGATACCAAATCCAGTGCCAAATCAGATGACTACTTTGGCTGTTGTGTAGATCTGTTTGTTCAAGATCTCAACTACAGAAATAAAGGCAACTTATTGATAAAAATGAAGAAAAAATGATGATGGATTATAGGAACAAATGAATTACACCAACACATTCCAGTACCTTCACGAATCCACAGATAAAGATGTAAAACAAACTCTATGTAGATAAATTCAAGCCATCTTCCAAATTTTTAAGTTTCGGTACCTTAATAAATAAGTGTACATCTTTGTCCTAGATCCCAAGTAGTCTCTGACACAAAGACTGGTGGAAGTTTGGTCTGAAAATTTGGATGTTCCATTACAACATTTCAAATAAAATTGTTTGATGTGGAAGTGTCTGTGTGGCTGTACAGTGGTTGTGACATGACTAAATTAATGTATCAGGGCTGCTTATTTTCTGGCCTAAAGATTATGCCTAAATATTAAAAGAAAAAGAAAAAAAAGAGATACATTGGTTAATATGTAAAAATAGTGATTCACATTTCTTTAATATTTAATGGAGAGCTGACTTGCAGAAAATAAAATTCTTGAAGCAAATTATTTTATTTTTAGTTCCAGAACTTTTAAAAAAGGAGCACGCACCAATGACATAATTTGTGGAAGTAGTCCTGGTTTCCACAGTGCTAATAACTAGGAAATGATTGTGATGTGAATTTTATAAAGAGTAAGGTAACAGTCTGCGTCCTTTGGACTTCAAAGACTCATCTTCAGGTACCTGAAGGAGACCACCTTTATTGAGTTTAGATTTTTTTTTAAGGTGTAAAAAATCCTCTACTTTCTTCCTCCCCTTGTCCTTTAGCCTGTGACCTGCCTGTTTGTGTTTAACCAAGCATCGATAACCTTGTGCTGGCAGCAGTGGAGGATGTGTTGTATGGAGAGATTAGGACTAAGGAATTATGGTTTTGGATATCAAGATCTTAGAGATTGCTTGGGATACATCCCTGCATTTACTCACTTAATCCAGTTGTTTCTGTTGTCCTAATTTATAAAAAACGAAATAATATTTTTCTTGTATCTTCTAGCACCTTCAGTGAGCAAACCATTCAAACATCAGCTCAACAGCTGCGTAAATTTCCTTAGTAGAAGACCTCTCTTAAAATTGAGGGCTTGATGCAGTGTGCAGAGCACTAAGGAAAGGAAATACTTAAGAGTTTTTTCTCTTGATTTCTAGCCCTTGAAATCAAAGACACTTTCCCTACCCACTCATTTGCTCTTAAGCCTCATAAAAAATGAGTCGCTTTTCTTGGCAGAAGGTGGTTTTAACAACAATATGATATACATAAGAGAGAGTCTGAAACATGAGCCCAAACTTTGACATGCCACCAACTTTTTTTTGGCCTTTATACATAGGCTGCTAAAGTTATGCAGAACATCCATAATATGTACCTTTTTTTACAGTTTTTGTTTTTTCTTTTGCACTGAAGAAGTAGGATTGGAAAATGTTCTGAAAAATGTTTCTGTTTACTAACAACAAGGTCCCAAAGTCATTCACATCTGTATACTTCAAATGAGGCTTTCCAAGATACTGAAAAATTGTTTACAGCTGGCTGCACACCCTGACAGTTGAAAATAAAACTCCCATATCAGTCATAACTAGCAATTCAATTTAACTTATGCACACTGAGAGCAACAAAATGTAGTTGCTTTCCAAAGAGGCGACAGTGCAGTCAGAACTTCTACAGCTGCCTTTCATGCACTGATAATTAAAAAGAAAAAAAAATCAAAACAAAATCCCTAACTGGAAAATACACCCTCCCTTTATAATTATCTATTTCAAAGCTGTAATCGAGCATTTCATTATAAAGATGCTAATCAATCCAGAACAATACTCCTGGGACTGCACATACACACAGAGACATATCAGTTATAATAGAAATGCTGCAGAAACTTTACTGGGTTTATAATAGTTGCTCATGCATTTCTGTTATGAAAGATGAATCTCCCACAAGTCCCTTGCAGTGTCCCAAGCAGAACATCATCTCTAGCCTTTAGATGTATTGAAAAATAGTCCTTTGTTATCAGTATAACCAGAATGCACTCATCTAAAACAAGAAAAACCAAAACAACCCAAAAACAACAACTATGACAAAAAAAGTTTTCATTCATCCAGCCAGATTCTTAGTTAAAACTAGTGACTGTGAGTAAATGAAGCCAAAACTGGAATTGTCTTTCTAAGTTATGTTAGAATTTTTTTAAATTATTTAACATACTATTATTTGTAGCACCCTCTAAAACTTATTATAGAGATTTTATCTCTGTGAGATAGTGCTAACACTGCAGAGGAATGTTTGAGCCTTGAGTTCCCTCAGCCCTCATTCATACTTTAATTTGTACAGCCTTGGGATTTCATTTGCACAAAAGACTGGCAGTCACAGCCTTGTATTTCGTGTGGAATTTGAGTGTCACATGGGTGACATTTTTCTAGGGAAGGAAAGGCATAAAACTTTTTCTAGCTGTGTTTGGGAAGCAATGTTGGTAACATGAATGCTAATGGTGCTAGTAGACAGTAAGATTATATGACAGATTTCCTCCAAGTATTATAAATAGTTTCGTTTCATGTTCTAAAAAGAGAATTAATGTAAGCTGAGTCTTTAAAAGTCTTCAAGTACTTCAGTGTGACTATCTAAAGGCTTAAAGTTACTGTGTACTTCTGTAATGTAAGTTGATGGTATTTTGTGCAGAAGATAAGGGTAAAATTTTAAAATGTTTTTGAAAGCCATCTATAAGAACATTTAAATATTTCATTAGACTCAGTATTTTCTCAATTGGATTAGAGAATCAATGAAACTAGTTCTCTACTTTCCTTAGTTCATTAGTTTAATTTCATCATGGCTAAATATGAAGAATTGTGTAGCTGAAGATTAAACTCTTTATTTAGCAGTATTCATAGCAGTATGTTTACTGATTACTGCTTTCCATCAAAAAATTTTGGAAATGAAAAAGCTGAAAGCAGAGAGAAAATGCAGAAGTCCTGGAAGCCTTTGTGTGTGAGGCAATTGTCTGAAAGGTAGAGAGGCTCTCGCTTCTACTTCTGTTTTTTCATACAAATTTGAACTCTGCAAATCGGTTCTTTCTGTAATTGTGTGTGCGTATGTGTGCATGCAAGTGTGTATTTGTGTATATTTTTAAACATTTGCTTTACTGGATGTTAAGTATTTTTTATCTTACATCTGTATTTTTTTATTCCTTGTGATGCTAAGATTATGAAATATACTCAAAATCTGAATGACAGGGAGCTATAATCTAAGACACCATCTTCTGTGTTTTCTCACCTGTGTATTTTTCATGAAAGGTGACAAACATAACTAGGATTATAGCATAACTTCCTTTTGTGTTATATCTTCAGTCCATTTTTATGACTTTTTACTGTTCATTTAGAAGACAAACTATGAGTAGTGCCTGTAGTTGGTTATTTCACCAATTTAATCTTCTGTAATATTTTTCTTGGATTTTTCTTGTTCATTTATGAAAGAAGAGACAACAGATTGCTTGTTTCAGAAACTGTGTTATGTTCATAAGCCGTGAGAGTGATAATTGAGCATATATATGAACCATTGATATGCAGGAAGTTCTTTTGCAGGATGAAACTGCTCCAGTATATGGGTAGAAAAACAGTTTTTGCTAAATATGGCATCACTCTATAATATTGTGACATACCCTATCTTCATTACAACGTACTATTGGTATATATGCTGCATAAGTTGCAGAGATACTTCCACAGCTATATACAGTAGAGTTTAAATTTATTTTTTCTCATACCCTTTATGAAAATACTGTTCATTTGGGTGGTGGCACATACTCTCACTTTGTTACTGAGAACTGACAAAAGGATGCTGCAAAAGAAGGTGAAGGTTACACAATGTCAGTGTGCAATTAACAGTTAGGTTAGAAACTACCAGCTTGTTGCTAAGGTCAGCATATTTATAAGAATAAACTCACAGTTAATTTTTTCTTTAATATCATTAGCCCAAAAAAGATGAGTGCTTGGGAAGCTGTCGCAGAGCTTAGATTTGAAACATTCTTGCTGAAATGTCTCCTGAGAAGAACATAAACCCAGTGAAGAATATATGGAAAATACATAATGCATTTTAATCTATTCTAGTACTCTGTAACAGAGTTGTAAGAGGATGAACCGCAGGCCTAAGAGGGATATTTTTTATTATCATGTTCCTGTAGCTAAGAAGTATGAGTGCCAAGTTGCCTGGGCAAAACAATGTGAATGAAAGCTCTAAGTGTGGGAGCTGCACCACTTCAAAGTGCAGAGAAAATCTTAAAGTAAAAATGAGAAAGGAGTGCATGTGTACTGGTTAATGCTTTGTACAGCCTCCAATTGTTAGGTTGTTTAATGTTTAGTAATAGGTTTCACAGTGGAAATCTTTTGTTGATCTCAGTTGGCTTTCACCAGATCAAATACAAGAGGATTAAACTTTCTACTTCTCACTTCCCATTTGAAGGGGATTGAGGGAGAGGTTCTATGAAGCACCTGAAATGCCACTTCAAGTGGCCCTACTAAGCCACTCATTTCTTCTAATTACAGATAAATCTATAGTAGTTAATGAGGTCTGTAAAGAAAAACATGCTGTGGATCATGCTGTCTGGCTGATGAATTTATGATTTTATTTGATATCAAATTGGCTTGTCAACATTATGACATTAGTTTGGTGTCTGCTTGGTACTTTCCTTAGTAAGGAAAATTCAACAATGAAGTTGTTGCTGCCTTTTAACTCTCTTTTTCAGAGTTATTTTTACTTTTTCTCTGAGTGTAGTAAAACATGCATTACATTATAAAGATACTTTGTAGTTGTCATCTTTTTTCCAAAAGACAACCTGTGGAGAACTGTGAACTATTATACCTTATCTTAGTATGGGAAATGCACAATGCTTCTATTGCTGCAGGAAGTTTTTGTCTTTTATTACGAAATAATTTTATAATGCCAACTACTTTTGAAAAATAACCATTTCACCTCTCCATCTCTTCCTCTAATACAATTGTATTGCCATCAGCAACATTATAATAAAGTGCAGTCAGGCTAAACTAGCTGCAGCTGGATTGCTGTCCTGTGTGTACTGCAAATTCACTGTCTCAGTCAGTCATGCTTCAATCTGATTAGCCAACAAGTATATTGGATATTTCTGAAACAAAACCATTAAGTGAAAAAGAAAAAGAAAAGCCATAAAAGAAACGATTGCAGAGAATAGAGAAAAATTGCATTGTAATACTAAAGTTAGATTTGACTTCTTAACTCCAAACTTGCAAATATATTTCTGGTTTTATTTTTGTATCTGTGATAACTGGTATGCTTCAACCAGCCTGATCCTAAAGGTGAGGAATAACTTGTATTTTTCACAATATCCCTGCTGAAAAAGACAGGAAGGGCAAAATTCTCCCGGAAATAAGCTGGCTGTTTAGATGTAAGCCATGTTAATGTCTGTGTCATGTTCGTAGCAGTGGAGCTGTAGAATCATTCTTGTTGCTAGGTCATCCACATACGTAGCTCTGTGAAGAAGCTAGCCACAGACAGATGCCTCCTCGGACAGTAAAGGAGGTCTCAAAACTCAGCTGCTCCTGGTAGAGTCTAGTTGCCCTTGCTAGCTGTGCTTTTCCATAAGACTGCTGGGAGCATGTGCTTGAAAGCTGACTTTGGAGACCCTTTTCCTGGCTGATGACGATGTGGTACGTGGCACAGTGGCTCTAGGAATGTGTTTGTATGTGTCTCACGTGCTCAAGAGGTGGCAGCTGCACAACTCCAGGTTTGTTCAAGAAATGTAATAGACAGCTAAAGAAGACTAACAAACTGTGTATGGCAAATACCCTAGTAGTAATGATACGTTCTTTCGCTTTTTGTTACTTTGAGGCAAACAAGACAAAAATCAGTCTGCAAATGTTTTTGCATGAACATACTCATTGCATTATTCTTAAACCAGATTTCAGAGGAAACAATTAATAGAATCATAGGATCTAGAACAACTTATGTTGGAAAAGACATCTAAGATTGAGTCCAACTGTTAAAGTAACACTAAGTCCATCACTAAAGCACATTCCTAATCACTGTATCTGCATGTCTTTTGAATATCTCCTGGGCTGGCAACTCAACCAACTTCCCAAGGAAGACTCTTCCAATCCTTAGCCACTGTTCAGTGAAGAAATTTTTCTTAGTATCCATTCTAAGCCTCCCCTTGCACAGCTCAAGACAGTTTACTCTTGCTCTGTTGAGAAGAGCCTGATCCCCCACCTGGCTGCACCCTCCTGTCAGGCAGCTGTAGAGAGTGATAAGATCTGCCCTGAGCCTCCTTTTCTTCAGGCTAAACACCCCCAGCTCCCTCAGCTGCATCTCACACGGCTTGTGCTCCACACCCTTCACCAGCTCCATTATCCTTCTCTGGTCTCCCTCCAGCCCCTCAATGTCCTTCTTGGAGTGAGGGGCCCAGAACTGAACACAGGATTTGAGGTGTGCCCTCCCCCGTGCTGAGTACTGGGGGACAATCCCTGCCCTGCTCCTGCTGGCCACACTACTGCTGGAACAGGCCAGGGTGCCATTGGCCTTCTTGGCCACCTGGGCACTGCTGGCTCATGTTCAGCTGCTGTCACAGCACCCCCAGGTCCTTTTCCTGTGGCAGCTTTGCAGCCACTCTGCCCCAGCCTGTGGCACTGCCTGGGGCTGTTGTGACCCAAGGGCAGGAGCCAGCACTGGCCTTGTTGAGCCTCACACCACTGGCCCTGGGCCATGATCCAGCCTGCCCAGATCCCTCTGCAGAGCCTTCCTGCCCTCCAGCACATCAACAGTCAACAATCACCCCCAACTTGGTGGTGTCTGTGAATGTTCTAAGGGTGTGTTGGACCCTCTTATCCAAATCATCAGTAAAGATGTCGAATAGGATTTGCCCAATATTGATCCCTAGAGGACACCACTAGTGAGTGACCTGGTGATCCTAGACCCCTTAGTATGGATTTCTCTTTGTTTCTCTTCTGTGGCTGAAGAAAGAGTAGAATAACAGTATGGCGAAGATACTTTGGTTTTTTGGTTTGTTTTTTTTTTTTTTAAGTAAGCTGCTACTGTTTTTTCCCCTTTTCTGTCTCTCTCTCTGTCTCTGTTTTCTTGGGTATTTGTTTTGTTTTGTTTTTTTTTTTAATTTATTCCTTTCTTTTTTGTTTCATTCATTTTGAGTTTTTGTTTGTTTGTTTCTTTGTATTTTGTTTGGGGTTTTTTGTAGGTCTGTAGATTTTTATCTTAGCAAGTGTCAAAATAGAGTTTTCTTTCTTTAATTGTTCATATGGGCCAAGTCAGAGCAGGACTATTTCAGGGTTAATGTATGCAAGTAATTTACAGGAGTCAAGACCAGGGTATTGGCAGAGCTTGTGTTTGTTCAGGCCAGAAGTCCGTTTTAGTGGAAGATCTTATATTTGTCTGCTTGTTATCTGTGGCTTTGTTACATGGTTTAAATTATTTCCATAGATTCTCAACAACACATAGCTTTAATATCCGTAGACAGATCATATGATACGCTTTTCTCATCTGGCAAGACTATTTCCAGCTTAGCACTTCAGTCATTGCCAGCACGAAGTCTTTTCCTTGAGCCATTATTTGGAAATCACAAAGTTAAGAAATTAAGCAAGGTTCTAATGAATTGTTCTTACGATCTGCAGAAGTGACTAAGATGGCAGAAGGTTGTAAGGACTGAGACATCTGTCAACTTACAACTGGTATTTTAATCCATAATTTAGAATGGAACTGAAGCTTTATAAATATCAGGCTAGGCAAGGTTTTCTCTGTTGGGTTTAAGATTCCATATGAACATAAGTCTTTTTGTAAGCAAAAAAACAGAAGCCTTTTAAACAACTTTCTCTATGAGAAAAACATCCCAGTGATGTGATTTCAAGATCATTGAGTTGATTTATTCTCTAAACAATTTAATCTATTTCTTCAGTTACCAAAAAATCTGCTCTATTTTTCATGGTGACAGAGGAATCTTTGTTGAAGTCTAAAATAGAATTACAATGTAGGATCGGATTGATGGATTAAATTATTTTATTTTGGCAAAATTCTACGTAGCACTGCAACTTATTTGTGCTTTTATAGTGATGTAGTTCAAATGCTTGCATGACATCAGTAACCTACTGTTTTAGGATAGGTGCTCACTCATCTTGAAATAACTGTAACAGGTAAATTCAGCAATGATAGACAAGCATCAGGGTGTATTGTTCTCCAGAGACTGATAAGACTAAACTTTTGAACACTCAGCACAGCTGTCCTTCAAATTTCCTTAATTGTGTATTTGGATTTTGGATTTTTTTAAAATAAAAGCATAATGAAACGTAGAATTTTTCCAGCAGGTCAACTATGAAAACATTTATCATGTTTCATCAATGAAAGAGCAGGCAAAATATGGAACTTCTGCTTCTGCCAGTTGGCCTTGTTGCTTTGGAAAATACATTTAATTATCTTTAAAAGACATTGTTTTACCCAGAGGTATTTCTGAATTGAATTTGATTAAAGAGCTTATGAGAATCAATTTTCTGCATTATTTTCTATTCCTTCTAGTAATGATTCAGCTGTCAGGTAGTTTTTTTATGTGACCAAGAATTTTCCATGTTTTTTTTTTTTTATTTTCTTTTGTATGGAGGGGTCATGATCGATATGCAAGTATAGGAAGAATTTGCACCTTTTCCATCACTAGTTCTAGTAATATTTTAAATTCATTTTTTTATATTTCTTTTGCATTTCCATGGTATTGGAAATCTGTGGCTTGGAAATGGATGTAATTAAGGATTGTGGATGTGATGAATGAAGTGTCGAAACAGAATTCCACCACAGTCTTCTGTTTTAATCTGTGCTTCCATGTATTCTTAGAGAAACACCATTGTTTGGTTGTTTTTTTTTTTTTAATGTAAGATATATCCAGTTTCCTATGGGAAAATATGGGAGGTTTCTATGGGAAGTCCTTGAGACAAACCAGAGATTATCATAAACGAAAACCTTATCTCTATACAATTTAAAACTTTGGAAAAGTTGAATCAGAAATCCTGTTTGTAGCACAAATGAACTCTCATGCCTTCATCATCTCTTTCTTCCAAAATTTTGTAAGTTACTATTTGCTTCGTTATTTTTTTCAATGTGGCTCCCTGAATCTGTTTACAGGTTCTTTTTTATCAGTGTTCAAGAATTTTCAGGCAACTCCTCCCTGCTGAGCTGAATTTCTCTGTTAGCGAGCATCTAAATGCACATCAGGCATGGGAAAACAAACTGATAAAAAAAATCACTGTTTTCTTTTTTTTTGGTTTCTAAAATTTGCCCCCAGGTATGCATTTTCTATAACTGTCTTGGAGCAGAAGCCATCTTATGAGTACCATGATAGCACCTAAAAGCACCTCTTTGCTACTAAAGTAAACAGGCTGCAGGGAAGCATTTTGGTGTTCAGATGTTTCATTCACCAGTTGATCCTTTTGAGGATAATTGGTGCACGTGCCTGTGCCCTGGTACTATCATCTGCTGTGCTCCTGCTGAGGAGAATTCTTTTTTGCCTGTATTGAACATGTGGTGAGCTGCACATCTGCACCTTTACTGATCCTATTAATAGATACCACTAATCAGGGAAAATCTATCCTCTTACTTACTGGTGTGTTACTGTTAGATGTATTACCTAGTTTCATAGACAGCTCTTTTAGAGATATTGGAAGAGTAATTTTTAATTATTTAATACATCAGTTATACAGCACTTAGCCTAAAATAATAACAGCTTTTAGTAAAGTTTCATAAAGAGAATTTTTTTCCAAAGAACCGTTGACCTCTCTGTAGTTATTGTGATCTGCCAATGAGAAACCTCATGTTTCTGCCCTGGTGCAGTGTGAATGTTGTAATAGGGGCTGCTAAGAGAGTACCTTGCCCAGAATTTTTTCTGCAAGGCAGGTATTGGTCCTGTGATGACAAGGTTAGTGTAACCTGGTGCTGCAAATGCTGTTTGTATTTTCACTGTCTTTGGTACCACACTCAGGAGGTAACAAACCATCATCAGGAGGAAACAGAAAAGGAAAGGAACTTAATTTAATTTTAAAAATTAGTAATGCTTTAGATGAGTCTTTCACTGTGGAACCACTAAGGTGGCTTGATGTAGAAGCTGATGGTTGTCTTGAAAATTTCATTTAGTCCTTTTAAGGAATTACATCTTCCTGTTCACAAATAAGCCAACAGACCTACGTACCACGTGATATGGTATCAATGTTGGTACAGGTATCAGGGTCTGAATTAGAGGGTCTTTGTTTTCCTTGTGGGTAAAACTAAGGCAGGCTTTTGTGGAGAATCTTAATAGCACGTGAATGTGTCTTGCCTTGCTTATCTCTGTTACCACACCATCCATCACCTGCATGTCTCCATTAACAGAATATCTTCAACATGAAAGAAAAACAATTCAACGACCATCTTTGTTCTAGCGTTTGTGTTTCCTTGAGCTAAAATACTAGAAGTTTGCTTGAAGGCCTAAGCAGGTAAAGAGGGAGAACAAACAACAAGCAAAGGGCCTTCTGGAAACCTTGGTGTATTTACCAGGTTAGCTAAAGTCATGACTCTCAGAAACATGAAAGGAGGGGAATACTGAGGACTTTCATTTTATGACCTGAATGATAATGAATATTACCTTCAAAGCAGACACAATGAGTGCAGTATTCCCAAGTGGTTGCATGTGCATTTAGAATGAGAGAATGGAATGAGGTTTCACTAAAAAAAAAAAAAAGAAAAAAGAAAAAAAAAAGCTTTTTTTTCTTTCCAACCTTTGCCAGGTTTTGTGATACATCCCTTCAGCAGACAGCTTGTAGAGGATAAGTGCATATTCACATACCAGGATCATAAAGTTTTTAAAATTCCTCTTTTCCCCAAGCAGACAGTAATATTTTTCCTGTTAGCCACCACATTTAATATTTTGATGGGAATGCTTGAAATGTATGAGAATAATGTGCCCCAGGGCCCCATTTAAAAACTATTGTGTAAAACAAGTACCATTTTTTCCCCTTCTCTGTTCCCCTTATTAATTATCAGGGTTATTTCCTCTCTGCTTCCGGCCCTGAAAGGACTAAGGGAGTACTTAGTACCCACCACATTTCTCTGTTCACCTTCACACATCAGCTAGTGTGGTTGTGTACTAATGAAAAGATAGTTTTGCTCCTAAGCGAGCTGCCTTTAAAGATAGTCAGGACTCCCCTGTAACTCCTGCATTCCAGAAGAAGCAAAATAAAAACCACCTCTTCCTTGGAATTAAATTTCATACATCTCCATCTTTGTGATAGTATTGGAATCATTACACAGCAGTTGGCTCGGATACGCTTGCACAGACACAAATTGAGTCCGACAGGACTGGTGTCTCATGGACTTTGCTGTCATTTGAAATGCTGGCATGAAGATGGTAGCGGTGAAAGGGGAGAGCTGGTGCCTTTAGCATTTTGCCTATTAAGATTTCTTAGGCTTGTGTTTTTTGGTAGCTGTAGCTGATTCAAAAGATAATTTTACAAAAGAGATTCATAACATAGCATAGATTTCTACCAGCTGCTCATATATTTTCTTCCTTGAGTAAATTCTTTTGAGCGTTCCCCTGTAGTGAAAATGAGCTCTTTATGCCACCCACAAAACTGCAAGATCTATTTAGTGGAATAATAATTAGTATACTTTTTTCTCTGTGCTCTTGGTTTTCATCTTTACTGCATGGAAGCTACTTGTGTGGTAATGGAGAAGGTAGAATCAAACTTAAAAAAGGTTATATGTTGCAGATTCTTCCGAAAGTATGATTGCATTTCACATTATTTTAGTGCCAATGTTATGATCTTTAGGGATATCTCTAGTATTTCCTGTCTGAGAGGGAAAATATTTTAATATTTCTCAATTTCTGTTAGTGTAGCATATATGGACAGGATAAGGCAACTGTTTTTTCAAGTCAGGTACTTGAGCTTTTTTTCTACCAGTGTATCTTATTCAATTACGCATTGTAATAAATGAGATGGATTGAATTGAGATCTCAGCCCTTTATTCAATGCCAGATTTCTGTTTTTCTATAAGGCAAAATTCAGATACGTACAGGAAATCACAACAGGAATTTTAACCTTTGGAAGTTGCTGAACTATACAATATGTTAATAATATGTTCTGAAGTAGATTTTGTGGTTGGTATTCTTACCAGATGCCAGGGCATCAACTCCCTGTTTGCATGTGGATTTGTTATGGATATCTAAGCTGCTTTAATTACCTTCTCGCGACATGAGTTCCAGTGATGTCTTAAACCTCATCAACAATACTAGTTTCTTTGGTTCAGAACATGCTATTTTTCTAACTAAAGATGCAGGATATGACATTTTTTTGATTATGTGGTAAAGGTACACAAATGTGTTGTAACAGTGCTAGCATATACTTGTGTCTTGGATCTTCTTGTATATACCAGTAGCATGAAATTAATTATGTTTCTTTCCCTTTCTGCTTACTCTTTTGTCTTCTAAAATTGTTTTGCCTCAAATTGTGAATGCATAAAAAGAAGAATAGAAAAACTCTGCCCTATTATTGCTAATTGTATTTAAATCTTTTCACAGGCTCTGAAAATACTTCCTCTGAAATTTCAGGCTGGACAGACTTGCAGTGGCTTCTAAGCCAGTGAGAACAAGGCTTCCAAAGCATGCTGGTGCCAACCTGTCGGATGATGCACGTTGTCAGGCCAATGGTGGTGCTCCTGTGCTTGCTGCTCTATGCTGATGCTGAAAGTAAGCTTATTATTCCTTTATGCTTAGGCCTTGGCCATCATGAATAGTTTTGTTTTCAGCTGGTGATTACTAAGAGTCTCGGAATGAGTTTCCTTTTGAGGTATTCTTCATAAAAATCAAGGTCCTCGCTAGATCACAACCGCTATTTTAAAAGGATTGCTTATGCAACGTTCTTAGTCTTCTTCTTAATGCCCATTGTATTAACTGTGGAGTCGTGCATGCTAACATGGTGGAGACACAAAATTACACAGTCAAAACAAAGACTAACTTTGCTTACCAGACATTGGTCAAATACCTTAAAGACATCTGTCATTCTTTGAATATTTCTGTCCTAACTTTGATTAAAAAAAAATACATCCCACTCCCAATTAATATCCAGTCCAATTAAAATTCCTGTCCCTTTGTAAGTGCTGCAACAGCTGTTCTAATGTATTATTTCTGACAGCTGTCGTAGAGTACAGTATCCAAACAAATCAAGCAGAACTGACAACTTAGTGGCTGGCCTAGACATGTGACAATTCAGTGAGGAAAGGCACCTATGTTTACTTGTACTGAGGGGAAGCTGCTGGAGTTTGGTCAATTAGGTTATCTATTAATGGGAAGATAATATCTTCTTTTTAATTAGGAAATCATTAGGTCTGCCTTGTTTACATGTGTTCCTTCTCCCAGCTGTCCTTTGGCTTCTTGCAGAAGTAGTGTGCAAATGAGAAAAGCCATTTGCTTTCCACCTGTTGATCTGCAGGTTTACTGCAAGCTGACTGTTAACTCTGTCTACAAGCTGACTGCTGACATTCACTTCATTGGGGGATATTTTCTTACTTTTCTACTAGTTCCTGACTCTATGCAGACACATGACCAACCAATAACTTTGTTTCAGCTCTATCTTTAGAGGACTGCTGTGGTTTTTTACGCCTCTGTTAAATTAAGTAGAAACACAGAGTGATAGAATCAGCTTTAGTAAGGCTGGGTGAATCAGTTCTCAATACATGCATGCAGAAGAACTCCTTATCACCCCACTTACCACCTGCACTCCAGGTATACAGAGTCATAGCAGTAAAAGAGATACAAAAAATTTTCAGTTTCATGCATAATAACCTTTCCTTCTTTTAAGTGCAGCTATGTGAGAGTGAAGTAAATGGAGGAAAAAAAGGACAAAACATACATGTTGTGTACTGACAGCTGAGATTCTTTGGCCCTTTTCCAGTTAGATAATGACCAGCTGGGATGATTGTGTCTAAGGTGAAGCCAAGGACATTTTAACACTTTAGCCAGCAAATAATTAATTGGGAAGTGGGCCCATATGTTGGACAGTTTTGCAGTTGTAGTATTCTGCCTATTTTGAAAGTTGTAGGAAGCACAAGGATCAGCTTTTTATGACAGTTTCTCTCAAAATGAGATTATAATTCTCAAGTATTTAACATGAACCAGCTTTTAAGTTGTTAGATAATTATATACATATATACAAATGGTGTACATTATAAGTTATTAATTAAATTTCATGTCTTACATATGTTTATGTGACTCCATTTAATACTGGATTTATACTGTGGGTGTTAAATTAATGTTTTTCTATTTTACCAGTTTCTTTGAGGGTCATGGTATAGTCACATTTCCATCTTACACACAGTACCTTGCTTGGGAGACACTGAATCCCCACAGACATAGTTACTGTATGTCCTGGGTGGGATAGGTCAGCATCCTTGAGCTTTCTGTATGCAGACACACACAAAGGTGTGTCTTTGTCCAAGATTAGCCTTCCTTACTTGAAGAAATGTTCCTGCTGTGCTGGAGTTGCTCTGCTCTTGCACATACTCTTGTTCCTGATTTGTCTTACTCTTTCTAGAAGGGTCCCAGACCCTAATTTGGCCTAGTCCTTTTCTTGAAATTCTTCACAAAGAGTGGCAGGACTATGTTACTTCATTTTAATGGGAAAAGGACACAGAAGGTGAGACAAAGGGAACGAAAAATTTTGACATTTTTTCTCTGTTACCCTGTAAATGCCGTGCTTTCCTTTTTTTTTGGCCATTATTCTCCTGTTGCCAGCATCAAGGCACTGCAGAAGGGAAGTTATATCTAAACATTGACACTACATTGTACACTTTCTAGAGTGGTTCACATGGGTGAAGAACTCAGGGGCTTCCAGTCTCACTGTCAGATCACTGTGAGTGGAATGCAAGTAGCAAGCCATCTTGATGCTACTGAACAGGTTTCCACTGGTAGTCCTTAGTACTTTTCAGTTTATATACAGTTGAGAGAGGGAGGAAATGGGATACTTTTGTTTCTCTCCATCATTGTGAAAGACCCCACATTCTGAAATGTGTTGATGTGGGCTGATAAATGTACTGTGTCAACAAGTATGCATGCAAACTAGATTTGATTCTTACTCTTAATCCAGAAACTAAATTTATGCTTGACTGAGAAAAGTGAAATTGAAAGGTGGCAAAACCACCTTTGCTGTTTTTACCTTTTGATGTTAGTAATATGATGTGATACTTGTAAATAGAAAAAGTGCAAAATCTCAAGAATTATGAGTATATTTTTAGATGTTTTCCTTTATGTTTGGTATTTGTAGGTTCAGTGTACACTAAGAAGGAGTAGGGCACATTTTCACTGAGGAAAGAAAGTACCTTGTTAATTAGTCTTTATTGGGGAACAGTAATCTGCTAGTCTGCATTGTTTTTCATTGGGTGGGCTGTTCTCAGTGGTGTAGTGGCATTGCTTCACCATGTCTACTGAGATGTTAGGAATATAGCTTTGTTTGTCATAACAGAAGTACTGGTTTTTTTTGTGTTTATTCAAATGAATGGATAGAACAGTAACTATCCAGAAACTTTATGCAGGTTTATCAGTTTAATAACAAGATTCATATATGTTTCAGAGACTCCTAAATAACATACTTCTTCAAAAACTATCAAATATGGTACATTATATGTACTTCTGACCTTGCCAAGGGTCATTGGGCTCAACCACTGAGATCAAAGAAATACAGGAAATATAAAATCTTTCTAAAAGTGTTATTCCTGGTGTTTCCTAGTGTTCCAATTTTTGAAAAATAAGAGTTGAATTTGTATTAATAGAATCAAATATTTTTCTGCAGATTCTCTGCACCCTGCTTTTTAGTAATTGAGTTAATTCTTGTGGGTCCTGTTCCTTTTCCATACTGAGAAAGGCCTGACCACTAGCATTTCAAAATTCTCTGCTACATTCAACTAACTTTGTCTGTTTAGTGCTCTTCCTTCATTCTTGGTTACATGGCTTCTGCTCTGGCATTTTTCTTTTGTTAGTTCTTTGGAGGTGCTGTTTTAGAAGAGAAGCAACAATTGTCTTCCTTCAGCAGAAGTGTTTGCAGCTTACTGTAAAAATTCAAAGAGAAATACTAAAAACAATGCATTTTTTTGTATATTGCTTCTATTCCCGATTGTTTGAAATGTGAAAAATGCTTAGCT
Source organism: Tychaedon coryphoeus (assembly GCA_013398595.1). Classification (NCBI taxonomy): domain Eukaryota; kingdom Metazoa; phylum Chordata; class Aves; order Passeriformes; family Muscicapidae; genus Tychaedon; species Tychaedon coryphoeus. The sequence goes on from WBND01000335.1 coordinate 229,725, forward strand.
TGTTCTCTGGCTTCCAATGCATATTATGACAATTACCATCATGCAAGCAACCAGTGTACCATCGTACCATTATCTCTAGGCCAGAATCAGTTCTGACAGGACAGTGATTACTTGTAACAGATGTTGGGATAATTGAGACAAATTCTTGTTTAATAGGATGTAAAGAAAATAATTTAGTATTGATGATACCATTTTGCCCTCTCTATTTTTTAAACTTTTTTTTTAAAAATTCTGCTATTTAGGGAACATGTATGTTTTTCCCTGTTAATACCACTCTATCTCTTTAAAAACTTTTGTGTTCTTTGACTAGCTGAAACACATTCATGCAGTCCATACTGATTTTTTTTCTCTGTAAGCACTTGTCTGTATCAATAAACTACCCAACAGATCTTTCAAAGTAACTAAATTACAGGAAGCAGTTGTGTTATAGTACATCTTATGAGTGGACATGCATGGTTCATAGTAAAAACGCCCACTGTTGCAGAGTAAGTTCAAAAACTCTATATGAAGTGAAGCCCATTCTGGAAATTATTTAATTTTTTGTACGTATACCTTTGGTAATTAGGACTGAATTTTTTTCAGAGTAAATTAGATTTATATTCAAATTCTAACATCTTTGAACAGGTAATTTCAATTAATTGCTTTCAAGTATGGGCAGTGACAAGAAAAACTTAAATTCTTACTGTTCTTTATTGGTAAATTTTTACAGTTTCCTTGGTCTTTATATTAGTGCTGATAGCATGCACTGTGTGTAAGATACAGCCCTTTGGTTATATTGCTCTTTTGTTTTTAATGATGGTGATTATTAAAATCCTTATTTTAATAATAATGATGTTTTTTAGTAAAGTTATTTAGGAGAGTTGAACTGTAGGCTGGGAATCTTTTTTGGGGGGGAAAACAAGCTTTCCATTTTCTTTTATATTTCTTTTTTTGTTGTTTTTCAGGAATTTTGATTTGCTCTTTTCAGTGCAACCCTAGGACATTTTTCAATTGATTTGATAAAAATTAATATGTACTGTTGCAAGAATTATTTTACATTCAGTTTATTAAATATGATATTACATATGTCAAGTAAATCACCTATCCATTAAAGTTTCAGTTTTAGGAGAAAGTGAGACAGTCATACTAAACCATTCTAAATGCATTCATTTTGCTCTCCAGTGAAGTGAAGGCTTTGGAATAAATGTGATAGTTGAGATTAAGAGTCAGGGAAAATATTATGCGATCATTCCAAACATACTGACTTAGCTGCAGAAACGACAGGTAATAAAGCTCTTTGCATGAGCCAGGATTTATCTAACCCTTATTTTTCAAATCCTTACATTCATGCAAATTTGAATAATTTAGTTCCAGCAGTAGCCATAACTACCATCATATCTGTTTAACCTTGTGCAAATTATCAAGTATTAACAGCAAAATTGTGAGCTGTTTGAGGAATAAAATTTTTCAGTTTATTTTTAAGAATGTGTTTTGGTTATCTCTAAATCTGTACATAAGAAAACATTTTGAAATGTAATACGAACAAAATGTTTGTGTGTATTTTGTAAAGTGTAGATTCAGAATTAAATCATCAGAGTTTTGAACTTCAGAACAAATTGAAGAAAATTGCAGAATGGTTCTTCTGATCATTTTTCTGTTTGCATCTCTGCTGGTCTGAAGCTTATTGCTGTGTCTCTTTCAGAGCTGTTGTTACTTTGGGTAGTTGTAAGCCCCTAGATCCCTAAAGCAGAGCACTGAGCAGAGCTGTGTTGCAAACCTGGGAATTTGAGCAGCATTGAGCCCTGGCAACTTTGCCTGTGTCTGACTGTAGAGGCAGAGAAGTTCCTCAAGTAAAAAAAGCCGTTATCTTTTGAATTTTTTTGAGCATGTGTAAAACCAGAGTCAGAAAATCCAGAGTCTCCAGTCTTCCCAGACACCCAAAAATCTAGACATGGGAACTGTATTTTAATGGCCTTACAGATTTAGATTAATGTTATCTGTTAACAGCAAGTGTTTTTGGAGAAACTACAGTATGGGTAGTTATCTCACTGTATGTAATTCCCTGCAGCATCAGTAATGACCACTGGCAGATAAAGGAATGTGAGTCATTAATATTCCTGTTTCAGAATTGGCAGTGAATTCCAGCATGTCTGCTAGATTGCTTAAGAACATGTCTGCATACTTTAAAAGTTTACGTGAGGTACATATCATAATCTCAATATAGGAAGGCTCTCACGGAAAAAGGAAGGAGAAGCTGTGGTATAGAAATTTTAGGTTTTTTTTTTAGGTTATATTCACACAGACCAACAACTGCTGTGGTGTTTTGCAGTATTTTTACCCCCAGTCTGAAGCCTAACCGTCACTGGCCGAAATGGAGATAAAATGTTGAGTAGCAGCATCTGTTTCAGTAGTGAATTTCTGACATCTTTAGAAAATTATAAATATCTGAATGTATACTGAAAGGTCACAATTCACTTTTATCCACCTTATCTTTCAGTAAACTTGATCTCCTCAAAATAACATATGTATAGGATGAATCTCACTTAAGCAGTGTCTGCTTGAAGCCATATTTGGTCAAAATAATTAGGCAAATATTTTTAAATTTAATCCTTTCAAATTCTTGTGAATATGCACAATGTTCTAAAAATTTTTTTGATAGTACAAATTTGAAAAGTACTAATTTATTTTGACTGCTTCTTTCTAAAGGAAGTTATGTGGAAAATAAAGTTACACCTTGACTTTAAATTGCTATAAAATAGTTTTAAACATAAATTTGTGTACAGATTGTTACTGTGGCTTTCAGTGAATTACACAAAACTATAAGGTCTGTGTTATAAAAAATTTGAATGTAGAATTTTGTCTATTGATTACAAATTTCATGTTGTATAATTGAGAAGAATATATTGATAAAAGACAATTAAAATGTGAAATTACTCATAAACATAAAATTGAAAATGTGTGGCATATGGTCATTTCAGTTTACAAGAAATTCTCGGACATGACTGTAAACACTTTGGACATTGTCTTGCTGTGCAAAGTAGTAGCAAAGAACAGAATTTCACAATGCATAACACATTTTCAAATTCCTGCAAAACATAAATTCTGAGAGCTTTTCCCAACAAGGCTGTTGTTGGGAAGAGATTTCAATAGAAGTTTAAATTTTTTTCTTTTGGGATATAAATTCTTCATCTATATGTCTTTGTGAAATCTAAATGGATAGAGTTTTAATTTAGTTATTACTAAGGAACTGCTTTATAATTAACTTTGTAAAGTTTTCGGTGCTTTCTACATCAGGACCAGTATGTGGATGGAAGAGAGTTTCCACTGCTGTTGATTTTATTTTAATAAATGCAGTTGGGAAGAAGAAGGCAGAAAAAACAAGAGAAAATGATAAGAAATTTATTTTGGCAGACACATTAATTAGGTAGGGGAAATTCCAGGAAAGTTCCGCCTGTGTCATCTTTTTCATCCAAGAATATCACATATACTTCAATGTGTAAAATAATTGTAGAGAATATAGGCAAGTGATGTCTGGATTGAAAAGAGAGATAGTCAATTGGTCTCCTGTTTTAGTAAAAAAGCACACATTTTACCCGCAACAGAGAGTGCATAGTATCTCTAAAAGTAAGGATTTTGAAAATAAACAAGGTTTTTTTTTTGTGTGAGAAATTCTTTTTGTTAAAATGAAGTTGTAGGATCTAACATCTTTTGATTGAAAAGCAAAGGTAGAATGAATGTGAATAAAAAGGCAAATTAACTCTACAGATAAGGGCATAGTGAGGCCAGTATTCATGCATTGAAGTTTTTCAGTGGTTGCTGACAAACTGGAGAAAATGCAAGGAGAAAAACAGTTTCAGGACTAGGAAAATACTTCTATCATCTTTGGTAATAATTTCTTTTTATAAAACTGAAGGCTTATTTCAGCTGATGGTACATATTTTCTTCTTAGAATGTAGTAATTATAATAGACAGCTTTGCTCAATAAATTTGAGTTTAATGGTAATTAGTGGATGATTGTGGTCAATTACATTGTATCTATTGAAACAGTGTGCTTTAAATGTCAGTTTGCTACTATATATCTGTGTATTCTCAGATTCAAATTTGATGCATTTTACGGACAGTACACAAGGTGCTGGACTCATTACAGAAGTGATAAAGAGAATCCATTTGTTTCTTTTTTTTCTTTTTTATGTAAAAAAAAAAAAACAAAAACCTAGTTTTAAGCCTATAATTAATCCTACCTGAGGAATAAGGAAGAGGAGGAAATCATTGGAACCTTAGTGCACCTGCATCTTGTGTACTAGAATACAGTCTGATATACACTTCTCAAGAAAACACAAATGAGTTGCACAAAATGCTTTCAGTGTCAGCTGAAATAGTCCAGAGAATGGGACAGCTGCCATGTGAGAAGAGTCTGAAGAGGCTGAGACTGAGTTTCAAGGAGATTTGGCAGAAGTGGGTTGTGGTGATTATGGCTAAGGTATGCAAAATTACAGGGGCAGAGGAGAGAATGACAACAGAATGGATATCCACCTACTCAGTAGTAATAGAACTGTGGAGTTTGAGGATTTTAGTAGAAGAGTTATTAAAAGCAGGTAAAAAATGGAAGTTACTGTTCGTTTTTGTGGAGGTAGACAGTATTTATAGTCATTAGTAACTTAAAAAATCCATATACAGGGGGTCCATAAATTAGTACTAGAAGAACCGGAATGCTATTGTTAATGTAGTTGTGTATATGACATGAATGGACCTCAAAAATTGCCCAGGCTAATGTGCCATATATGGCATATTCTCCTGACATGGAGACATGATAGCAAACAAGACTGAGTATGTCCTAATAAAGCATTTGCTGTACTCTTACACGCAGAAATACATATGGTTTCAACAGGCATTGTGCATTGTGCTCATTGACACTAACTTTTCCAGATATTCTTTTTGAAGAGTCTTGTATCGCACTATATCACAGTTATATCACAGTTTCATACAACTGAAAATAGGAAGTGAAATTGTAGGCTTTGGCAAGCATTTAGGCAAATGCTTATAATTTTGGAAAATTACAATAGTAGTGTTACTGATAGCAGATCGGACCTATATGCCAGCTCTGTGTGTATGTGGTTTTGTGTATGTTGCTTTGGGGCAGGAGACAAAAGGCTTAGTTATTTCATGGGATGTGTTATGAAGCTTTACAATTCACAGATGAAGTAGTGGAAAACTCTAGTCACCTTTTTTCCTCTTTTATAAGCTTTCATCTTCAGACATACTCTTAAGTGAAGATGTGTCACATGTTCACTGACCTTTTCCAGTATCTGTGGTCTCATGAAAGTGACTTAAAGGTTGTAGCATCTAAAGATGTATGCATTCTAAAAACCGGAGGTAAACTGCATCACAGAAAGGTCCCATAACATCTTAGGAAGATGACACTGTATCTTAAGCCCAGATTTTGAAATAAAATGGATAGACATTCCCTTAAAATATTAACAGTATATAGATCATTTTAAATTTAAATGTCTCATAAGCAATTAGTTTAAATTACTTTAAAATCATTTGGCAATGCACTAGTTAAAGATAAATTTGTTACTAAAGACATTTGTTAAAATACTAAATTAACTAAACATGATTCTTTTGGATTGATTATTTGCATTCTACGTACAGCTCAGTGCTACTTTTTATCGAGAATTATAGACTTCTAAAAACATCACAGTGAAATGAAGTGCTTTGGGGACTCATGAGTGTGGATAATATGAGTATGTTAAAAATAGTTTTTAGATTTACATGCAAAATGTGAGGGATTTTCCTGTGGCAGAAAGTCTCTAGAAAACTTTCCTCAGCTATACACCATTTGACAGCAGCTACCCACACAGAGCAGGAATTCATTTCGTGTCTTGAGAACCTTGTGACAATTCATGATTGATCTCAATTTAGGCAGGTTATGTATAAACAGTTTTGAGAAACTGAATAAATGCAAAAGTGTGAATGGAGACTAGACAGGATTTTTAGCTACACTTGGCTGTGAATTTGCTTATTTGATTTTTGAAATGCAGAATTTGGATAGAATTTGTGGATTTTATTTATATAAAAATATTAGAGCTTCTAGCCAAATTATTCTCAGATCCCCAAGCCACGCAAGATTTGTTTACTTTTTCCATAGCCAGAAAAATCCACCTTTTGTCTATAATGCCCCAAACATTGTTTTCTCTTTAGTATGGTATAGATGGGTATTTTTGTATGTTCCTCTATAACATGTGCACTTAAGTGAGAGTTCATAGATGCCTTTGTTAATAAATACTAATTTCTGCCACTGAACAGATCTTCTAAGTCTCTAGCATCTGATTGTTTTTTTGGATGTGTGCATCTCTTTCCTTATCTATGAGTGCATGGCTCAGTGTCTTATTGCAAAATGTATTTTAACCTTGGGGGAAAAGACACAGTCTTTTGAGAGCCTGAAGATCAAGAGTTTGTATTTCTTTGATGTTAATAGATCTGTCATGTCTTTTCATTTTACAAAAAAAGCATTTTGAAGGATCAGTGAGAATAAAAAGGGGTCTCTTTATGTAGGAGGACGAAATCTACACCTCTCAGTTTTTAGTGTGTCGATGTGTGGCCCTTGCAATCTTTATCAAGACAATTTTTTCTAATTCCATATTAGTATTTTCTTTCTGGTCTATTACTGTTACTTCTTCAGTTGCGAACAGAACAAGAAACCGGAAGTGCAAATCATCAGAACTCATTGAGATGTAGATACCTTGAAACAGTAAGGACTACTATTTCGTTGTGCATACATCAATCTCAATCAATCAATGTGTTAAACATCTGACTGTAGGCAAGAGACGGGTCTATACTGAGACTGTCATATTCAAGGAAATATTGCGTCTTAGGTTTTTTCACCAGAGTCTGACACATACCCTATCCAAAGCTGACTTTCAGGAGATAAATTAGTAATCCCTGTTTGTAGTGCCTAATGGAGTATATTTGGACACTACAGGTAAATTTTAATAATTTATTTTTTTTTAGGGAGAAGAAGTTACAAAGGTAGTCAAGCACTCCTTGCCATTTGGGAGAATATTACTATGGAAGTACAGGGCAGATAATGCACAATTACTAAGAAATCTGTTGTCTTTGACCATACAGTATTGCTACAGGCCCTGGGATCTCAATGGTATGCCAGACTGATTCTTTTAGAAGGCTACTGAAATTTGTTTCCAAGAACTGATTCAGAAAAATAAGAAGGTAATATTTCATACAATATTCTGGTTCAATTATACTCAAACGTTTTTGAGATTGAAGTTTTAGAAAAGATCTTAAGTTCTGTGAAAAATATTTCATTGATAGTGATTTCTGATTGCAACACTCATTTTTTCTTTAAGATAAATGAATTATGCTACTATTCATTTGGGAGGGAAATTTGTATTCCTTTAATAATTTCTTTTCTCTTTAAAATGCAGACATGCTCCAGAAAAGACATAGAAATGATGTAAAGATGGATAAGAAATTAAATCACAAATACCATTTAACTGTAAATTGGATTTTAAGGTAATGTAAATCTCACCTCTGGAGTATTTATCTCTAAATGCTCCTAATTTAAAAGCTTTTAAAGGAGTGTGCAAAATTTGTCTGATAGGTAATGCATTTTCCTTACTCGGCCAAAGTGTCCTAAGTTGCACAAAATCAGCAGAATTCATGGTCTTAAAAGAGTGTTTCTTCTCCAATAGTCTTTTTGTTTATCACAGTCTGAGTACCCAGCTGCAAATCCTGGGACCTTTAGGGCTAGGTGAGTTGCCTCTAACAGCCCAGTTTTCTTCAGGCAAAGCGGGAGTGCCTTCTTACTGGAGTTGAGGGGGATGTTTTCTGCTTTGAGAAGGCATGCTTTTTGCTGTGAGGAAATACTCTTTTGCTGGTCTGAGTGGAATTCAGGATTGCCGTGCCCTTGCAAAGACCAGCAGCATGCCAGGCCTGAACTTCACCACTCTATGTCTGGCACCAGAGGGTGCCTGATTTTTCAGCTATGCTGTGAATCTCTGTGAATCAAATCACCCTCTTAGTGAAACAATTCGTATTTCCTGTGTTCTTCATTTACCATTTGTGTCTCTTCCTATGCATTCTCTTTATTCTTCTCACGCTAGCTTCCTCACGCCTCTCTTAATGTCAAAAATATGCACCAGTTTTCATAAGCGTCCTTGGAATCTGGTCCAGAAATGTTGTCAGTCGTGCATTACTAAGTAGAAACAAAGCAGGAGCACCCATGTGGAAATAATAGACTGAAAAATTTGTCAAAGAAATTTCATGTAAGTTTCAGAAACTCATTAGAGGTCACTAAAGTAGTATTACAACCTAATGTTTAAGCAGTAGCAACTTTGCTTTTGTCATACTCAAATGGACATGCTTTCTCACTCTATTTCTGATTTTTCATACTTTACTTGACCAAACTTTCCAAAACCCACAAAGATCCTTTCAATAGTATCTGTGTTGTACAATCAGACAAGCAGGCAGACAGACAAGACTTGTTATCTTTCAGTACATTCAATGAAGAAAAGGTAACCTCTAATTAATGACATAAAAAGGAAGCCAAACTAATTTTTTATCTGCCTAGACTATACAGACCTTCTGAAAAGGGACTGTAATTGTGCTTTTTTTAGGTATTCTGCTTTTTAAAAAACGACACTCCATCCCTGCAAAGAATTTTAAGAATCGCCATTTTGTTAAAATGTGCCATACTTTATCCTAATTTACTAGACTGTGGGATCTGTAGAGTTGCTAGTCTGGCAAAGTTTGGTTTTTGGTTGTTTTTTTTTTTTTTTCTGCATACGTTTATTTTATGCAACCTCTATGTTTTATTGATTCTGCTGCAAGTTTCTCATACTGAAGTAGCACTGCCTTCACACAAACTGCCTGTAAGAAAAATACACTTCTCAGGATCCTATCCTAAAAATTGGGAGTTTTCAAAAACCCCTGTTTTTTGGATTGGAATCTTGCTGTTGTACATTATCTGAATTAGTCTCAGTAATTAAATCAGAAAATTATTGGCACTTGCCCCTTACTAACAAACAGTAAAGTTTAGTGCTTTCTGTCTTGGTTCCCTGAGACCTGCTATTTCAGTTCTTCATGCAACTCTTAGTTTGTGGCATTTGTGCTGTTAAAAGGCATGAAGTCAGTGCTCAGCTCTGTGACTCTGCAGCACGAACAGCACTGGGAAGGAGTCCATTGATTGTACTTTCAGACAAACTGCATCTTATGTGTGTCACCTCAGTGAAAAATGAAAGACGGTACCAAGCTGACTACAGCTAATTAATGCTGGATAATGAACCATGTAAGTCAAGTTCGTTGTAGAGATCTGACTGACTTTTTAACGATTAGTTTTCATTGCTCATGGTTTTGTAGGATTTCTTTTTTGGATATTTGTATTGCAATAAAAATATTTTGGGTAAAGGATGGTTAATATTTTGCTTTAATGAACCAGGGCATTGACCTGGCCTTATTCTTAGTTGTAATGTTAAGTCTGCATGCCAAATTCAAAAATGCAAATTTCTTTCTATTAATTTCATCAGCTAGTACTTCAGTAGCTAGTACTGTATCAGCTAATACTAAATGATCTACTACTGCTTAAACTACTCTTCAACTCATGCTGATCAGCTAGAACTGAATCAAAATAGACATCTTTTTAAAACTACATCATTGGCAGTGGCTGATTTTTCAGGCTTATGTGACAGTTAGCAGTGTAATTCCAAGCAAGTTGTCTAAGATACTAGGAAAAAGTCCTTCACCAAAAGAGTTATGAAGCACTCTAACAGGCTGCCCAGGGAAGTGGTTAAGTCATCATCCTTGGGAATATTTAAAAGATGTGTAGTTGTTGCTCTTAGGAATATCTTATGTGGTGGACTTGGCAGTGTTGGATTAATTGCTGGTCTCACTGTTCTTAAGTGTCTTTTCCAACCTAGATGATTCTATGATTCTATCCTGGAAACTTCTATGTAGGGCACTTCTCTCTAAAGTTCTAACAAGAGTTCCATTTATCTGTGTCTGATCGGTCACAATAACCTTTTTTTGGCATTTCCTCAGGATTCACTTGCATATACTTGAGGTTGATTCATTAGGAAAATAAAATGAAAATAAAGAACGTCTTACATTTGTGTCCCTATATTTCATCAAAACTGTTCACAAGATAAGGATTCAAGGGACCTGGGCAGGATGGAGGCAGGGGCTTACAGGAACCTCATTGAGTTGAAGACAGGGAAGTGGCAAGCTTTGTATCTGGGAAGGAACAACCCCTGGCACACTGGAGGCTGACCAGCTGGAAAAACAGCGTGACAGAAAAGTTCAGGGAGTTCTGGTCGGCCAAAAGCTGACCATAAGTCAGTGATGTGTCCTTGTGGTAAGGAAGGCTGACATTTTTCAGGAATGAGGTGATCCTTCTCTTTCGCTCAGACCTGATCACGTGCACACTGAACCCATATGATGCGTTCAGCCTTAGGCTCCTCAGCAGGAGAGATACAGTCCATTGAAGGCCCACAAAGGCTGCGCTGGGACTGAAATACTGTCATGTAAAGAGGAATTGAGAACTGGGAACAGCCTGGCCCAATCCAAGAAGGCTGAGTCAGATTTTACTTATGAATATATGAATGTACCTAATGGTAAAGGGTGAAGATGTGGAAGCTGCAGTCTTATCAGCGAACCCTCAGTTGACAGTCAAAGAGGCCCATGAAACTCTGTTAAAACATAAGATGTTTTTATAATTGTTACTGGTTATGCTGTTGTTGTTACTACTGCTATTATTACAAGACTGACTGAGCAGTGGAATAGGTCAGAAATGTTTGTGGTCCCCATTTTTGGAGATACTCAAAATTAGACAAAGCTTGTCTCTGGGAAAGCTTCTGTAGCTGATCAGGTCTCATCGAGGTTCTGGGCTTGGCACTCTTGAGGTTTGCTTGCCAGCTTCAGTGAATCCATGGTTCTGTGAAAATGGATGAGTAAACTTCAGTGTGCCCCTACTAATTTCAGTGTTGTATTTCAACTGTTGACTGTGGAAAGAAAGTATTATTAAGCCTTCTAATTTTATGAAAATAGGTATAAAATGTGATACCTTTTACTATCAAAAAACTGTATTTCCATAAAACAACAAATAATGACAAGAAAAATTGGCAGATTAATAATGATCAATTTATTTTGCATAAGAAAGTGAACATCATAGTATTCACAATGAAAAGCAAATCCAAAACCTGAAGGTGTTAAGACAGCTATATACAGTCATGAGAGAAGAATACAAGTAGGAGAGATAGATTACATACAAAACTGGTCTGCCCTTTCAAATTCTCCATGCTGCAGTTTTATGCTACTTACAGCAGAGAACTGTGTGATTGAGGTCTAAGAAACCTAGTATTTATTTTGACTGAAGATATAATCTCTCTGTTCATAAATACACCTTTAGTTGTCTATATAATAAATGCTTCTAAGTGTGTGGGTGAAGTCCTGCACAAATTAAATCAGTTGGAAACATCTTTTTTAAATTACAGAGTCCAGGTCTTGCATCTTCCTCTAAATTTGCACTGTGTGAAACACTCCATCAGAGTTCCACAGGCAGTAAGTACATCATTGGCAAATTAAATTCATATATTTAAAATAAAAGTTAAAAAGGTTAACTAGATACCATTTAAAAAATAAGGCTATTGCACATTCTTAGTATATACCAATACTAAGTTTTAACTATTTTGTTGGGAGTCCATTGAATCAAAATGCCCACCATGTGAGCAGTGTCTTTACTGTTTTGCTTTCTCAAGCAACTGTGTTGAAAACCTACAGATTAAAATATTGATATGACTTTCTATGTAGCTTCAATAAATATACTTTGAGTTCAGTTGGACTTGTTCTAATAGTGGGGGTGGGGAAAGTGAGTATCTATTTTCCTACTGAATGCCAGGCAAAACAAATTTCTGTTTCAAACCAGGTTTGTTTTCAGCCCTGGACTGATTTTCATTAGTATTTATATATATATATATATATATATATATATTTTTTTTTTTACTTTCCTGACTTTATAATGAAGTTTGTAACAGAGGAAAGGGTAGTATTTAAAGATGTGCGACAGTACCGAATTATTTTAGTTGCACAGCATTCTGGAAAAATATGCTTAAAATGAGTTGAAGGAAAACTCTAAAGTTTCTATTACTTATGTTTGTATGTATCAAGAAGCATAACCAGGAGGTGACAGGAGTGGCAGGACAAGGAATAATGACTTTCAACTAAAAGAGGGTGGGCTCAAAACAGACCTTGGGAAGAAATTGTTTACTGTGATGGTGAGGAGGCACTGGAACAGTTTGCCGAAAGAAGATGTGGATGTTGCATCCCTGGCAGTGTCCAAGGTCAGGCTGGATGGGTTTCTGAACAGCCTGGTCTGGTGGAAGGTGAACCTGCCCATGACAGGGGAGTTGGAACTTGATGATCTTTGAGGTTCTTTTCCAACCCAAACCATGCTATGGTTATATGTTGATGTCAAATTTATATAATTATTAGTCACAAAATACCTAATTTTTTCATCTGTTCACTCTTAGATCTAGTTGCTAGTTTGTTTTCAAAACTGAGTGAGAAGCCCCGTGGTGACCGAAGCTTTGTAGTACAAGGCATTATCTCTTTCACTGGTTGAAAATAATGAAAGTACATCTCAATACATCTTGGCCATTAATGGCTGACCTCTAGTGTGCAGTGAAGCCATGTAATTTAATAATTCTGTTTGTGAAGACACTAAGTAATTATAAGAAATGGAATTTAAGTACAGCAAAGTGATAAGGAAACCGCTTAATGGTGGTGGAACAGTTATTAAATGGGAAAATAAAAATTCCTTTGATTCCTCTAGGCTGCCTATTTTACTGTGCCATAAGGAATTTGCAGGCTGATCACAAAGAAATGTGACTATTTGTGCTTTCTTTTTGAGTGACAGAATTCCATAGGTGGAAATACTGTGCTGTGATACTGAAATTGTTCTCTTGCATTTAATTATTCATCAGTGAAATGTCACACACACAGATGGGAAAAAAAAAAGAAGGTAAATGTAGGTAGTTTAGACTAATTGAAATGACGGATTGGATAACAAAAGATTTGAAGGCCTTGACTATTCCTTCTGGTGAAAATAATAATCCTGTGGTGTTCCCTACAATACAAAATCATCTTTGAATAGGAACTGAGGTTTAATAGTATAATGTTTCCAAATAATGACTAATCTGCTACTGCTGCTACCTCAGCCTTTTACTTAAATAAAAAAGGACAGATGCATTTTTCTGTTCATCTGGTATAGCAGTTGATGGATAACCAGAGTACAAAAGGAAGTGTTTCTGTAAAATTTTTGTAATTTAAAAAAAAGAGAAAGATTTGCACTGGAATTCTGGATATGAGTGAAGAACAATTGTGGTAAATAAATTAGTTTCAACGGTTAAGATAAATTTAAAAGGTATGAAAAAGTTTGAGAAATGGGTAGTTATAAGCAAATTGTCAGATTTCGTTAGAAGTGCAAATTTTACAAAGGCATGTAAGATTAATGTGGAGAGAATAATATATTTTATATCTGTTGCAACATTTTTTTGGAATGTAGCATACTTATACTGAGGTATGTATACAAGGGTTGTGCATGGTAATTAACATGTTTAAAAAAGGAGCGTAAATGCAGACCAGATACAGTATTTACCACCCATTTATATACTAAAGGAGCACTAAAATCATATTTATTGGGTTAATATCTGCGCAGTATCTTTATAATTTAAGGACTTTTTTCCTTTAGGAAAGGGAAGGCTTTTGACAACTTGAAAGGCAGTTTTATATTCTAGTGGATATTTATTTAATATAGCTTTTATTTCTATGGAGGCACATAGATTATACAGATGTTCTTATGCCATTTGAATTCTCAGCAATCTTACAAATATATGTGGTATCAATTACTCTCCTGCTATGCAATAGTATAACTCAATACAGACAAATTTGTGTATATGTTAGTAGCAATATAAGCCACAGAATTTCCCACAGGTTTATTTTCTACTTTACCTCATGAAATAGCAGTCTCAGTATAGATAGTATTCTAGAATAACTTTCGTCAGAGCTTTTGATTTAGTTAATATTCAAATGCGAATTCTGTTTCTTTTGAAATGCATTTTTTTTAAACTAATCTAGAGACGTCTTATCACAATAATAGTAAGAAATCACTAAGTGAAATACATTTTCTGTTGCAATACTTACTCTTGTTATTCATGTTATCCTCCTGGCATCGGCTTCAGCTACTTTTCTAAGTAAAGAATAGGATTAAATAAATTATGGATGAGACGTTGTGATTGACATCTAATCTGAATGTTGAAGATACTTAAAAAAGTATTCAGCAAATAACTTGAGAAATGTAGTAATATTGTAGCATCCTGTCTTTCAGACACATCAAAGTATATACACTTTGTATTATTTTCAGGGTTATTTAGAAGTTTGATACAATTTCTGCCATCTATCTGCCTTTTTCGATTTTCTAAATTTTCTCGGGATTAGGACAAATGTGTTAGAAAGAGCTTCTTCACGTTCAAAATATGAGTTCTCTAAAAATACAGGTTAGTAACCTCCAAATGCAGCTGTTCAGCATCTGTCTTACAGGCACCACAGGGCTATACTGGTAGGTTTCATGAAGAAACTGAGGGATCCATTTACAGCTTGTTTTAATTTCATTTTGTTATACACACACTGATTGACCTATTGATTGGAAAGAAAATTATTATTCCAACTTAATAAATAAATGAATTAATGGATATTCTGAGAGAGGTCCAAGTCATACAAGAACATGGCAGAATAATGTTTTCAAGTAACACTGTAGTAAGTAAAACTTCGGTGTGAAATAAGATGTTATTTCTGTACTGTTTATCAGCAACCTATGTTAGATTTTAGGCATGCAGTAATAAATATAAAAATAATAATGCACTTTTAAATTTAAAATATAAAAATAATAATTCACTTTTAAATTTAAAATGCCACATTTGCATAATAAAATGTTTTATAATAATTGTCATGATACAAACATTCTTGATAGGTACTGTCTTTTATAGAATGCATACATTTTTATTTCATTAAATAAATTAAATAAATGCGAACACTTCTAATAGTGGTAATAGTGTGACTTCTCATGATGGCATTTGTCTTCTCTCAGCCTGGAACATAATTTTTTGTGCATGCAGTCATTACTTCTCTTTTGCTTCTGTTCCAACTCCCCCCACCTTTAACACAGTGTGTCATTATCTGAGTCCTCACGTAAGAGATTTTCCTCCTTTTGCCATATTGTGGCATATGTATGTCAGTGCTGCAAGACATCACAGAATGAAAAGGTCAACCAGTAGTTATACCAGAAGATGCAAGCAGCATTTTCTTTCTGTTCTCCATCATCTGTATTACTTCCTTGTATTTCAGACATGACATTGTAACTGTCCTCACTTACTCAATTTATTTATCTTCTTGGGTTTGCCCAATAACATGGGTTTGGACCACAGGCAGCTAGAGAAACAACCTTGGTAGTTGGAATTCCCCTGTAGTGGCATACATTCGTTAGTTTTGTGGGGAACTGCCAACCCAAACTGCCATGAAATAATTGTAATTTTATTTTATAATTATAATTAAGAAAGTTATACAGCCTGTGGATCAAGCTCCTTTATTTCTGCTCATTTATTTTCAACTGGGTTACCAATCTCCTAGAATCCTGTTGGTCAAGATGCCCTTAGAGATAGAGCAATGTCTAGAGCAGTATTGGAAAAGGAGCTTAGCAGGGACACAAGGCTTATGTAGATCACCTGGCAATTGCTCGTTTCTCATGTCCCTTCCAAAGGCTGTCACTTTCAATCGACAGCAAATGAATATAAGCAAACAAAAATTAACCCCATAGAGACACCTATATAATAACATTTAGAACAGAACTACACTAAGTTCAGATTTAAACTATCCGTATATATCAAGGAAATAAAAACAGAACAAGATAAACAGTTGCAAAGACAGAAACCAGGATTTATTCTGTGAGTTTTATTTATGAAATTGATGCACAGATTTTTAATAAAAAAGACAATTAGACAAAAAAAATATATCGGTTTAAGTCTTCTAAAACTTATTTCCTCTTTTTATTATTATTTACACTTTTTTCTTGTACAAGTTTTTTGTTCTTTCATTTGTTTGTTTGTTGTTTGGGTCTTTTTGTGAGGGTGAGAGTGAGCATTTACCTGGTAAGGTCTATATTTTTGTAAGAGAGTCTCAATCTAATAAATGTTCAAATAGGGGATTTTCTAAAGCGTATGAAAGGCGGGTGCCAGGTTCCCATTGATATTTACCAGGCACTAGGAGTATAAAATAAAGTAAATTAAAATCACTGACAGAATCAGTGATATAGAGTGAATATTGGTTCTGTTTGGATTTTATGCTCTAGTTTGTAATGGGACATCATCTCATAGTTTTGAAAAGGCAGGTGTTCTGCAAATGGCATCTCAAAAGGAAGTTTATAGGACATGAATATGGAAGTAGTGCATGTTATGCCATATTGGGGGAAAATTAGCCTATTTCAACGTTAGAATAAATCTGTTACAGAGTTCTAAACCACTGAATTCCATCTTGAATTAGTTTTTTAAATTAACTGTTTGATAACTCATTTCTGGTTAATGTAAAGCCTACACATAGTTTTGTTTAGTTCATGCCACAATTGTTATTTTAACCTTGTAGATGCAGACAGTAAAACATTGCAAAAGGGGGAAATGGAGGGAGAAAAGGGCACTTTGAGTTTTCTCTATCACATTACATCTGCATAAAAAAATTTAATCATCACTGTTGAATGATTAATGGGAAGGAGAGTGGCAGCCACCCACCTAGAAACTCATCTGCCTTTGAAAAGATTTAATTTAGGTGTTGGTAGCTCTCCGTTACAGTTCTTGATTTTCCTGACATTGCATTGTTCCACTGCCCCTTCCCTCTGAAGCATTTTCACACTTTTTTTTTTTTTTTTTACTTCTTAAGATGTGCTAAATCCTAAATGTTTGTGTGGATGTAGTGAAAGATACCCAGAAGGGTCCTAAGGGATGAACAGCTACTTAAGACGGTAAATAGATTAATGTCCTGAAAATGGTGAATTGATAAGTTGGTTTCCTTTGAGAGTTAGTTGTTTATAACCAATTGGGCTGAGCCTTATAACTCTGCTTATCATTTGAATAAACCTTCTTCTTCTTTTGTGTTTACCCACTAGTCTCTTTGTTCTCCTTTCCAAAGTACTTATCAGTAGCAGTGAGCCTTCCTTTGTAGGCTTATTGAGTCGTCTTTGAAATGCACAATCGCTTTTTCTTAGCATGGTACATTTTATCTCTGTGTTTTCCATGTGGAGTGCACTTTGTTGCACGTGGATAACTGAAATCTGTGTAAGCTTTAGGATGTAATATTGTCAAAGAATATTTTTTTTTATATCATTAGCATTAATGAAGAAAGTGTATACATAATTTTTCCAGAAACTTCTTAGCCTTTGAAATAGCTGCATTTCTTTGGCTTTTCATTAATCAATATATATATATGTGTATTTTTGATGCATATAATATGCACCCTTTGCAGTTGTCTTTAGGTACTTCACCTTGTACTTTTTACAGCGGTGATTTCTCTTATCTCAGTTGTTTCAGTACTCTAGATCAGTTTTCTTTAATATAGCATTTAGATCCTTTTCTATAATGGCAACAACTTCCATCATAGCAAAAGGCAATCCCTTTTAGCTTTGTGTCACCATTAGCACATTATCATTAGCTAATTCTGTTTTCTGCAGCCAAGTGAATAATTAGAATTCTTAAAGTCCCAAAGCTGGTCCTGCAAGAACAGTATTACAAATTTATGCAGCTTTATAGCTAGGGGTTTTTTCAGCTTAGTTCAGGCTAGTTTGTTAAATGTTTTATGTTTCATAAAATAATCACAGTTTGTTTTAATTTTAACCATTAATTTCCATTTCATTATGCTTTGCTGAAGAATACAGTGCCTCTATACAAATAATATTAGCTGTATCATTTTCCCCTGTATCTACTTTATCAAAGAGAGTAGATTTATTTAGCATAGTCTGGTTTTGATCAAACACTGTTCGGGTTTATCTGGTTGCATTTTTGTCTTTGTGTCTTTGTCTATTATTTATGTCAAAGCTCAACTGTAACACATATGTATGTTTATACACATATAAACTGTTTATGTCCATACATACAGCATGAAAAAATATAATGACATGAAGTTTCTTTTTTCTTATTTGATGTACAGTTGCATTAAGTAGAATCCTTCATTTGCATCCTCTTGGCAACATTGTTATAATGGCTTTTATTATAGGTAAACAATCTTGGTGTCACTGTGACATGATAAAGTGTAGGAATATCTTTACTTTTTGCCATCTACTTGGTAAATATTTTTCTTATACAAGATGTTACAAACTAAGGCTCTTGGTCAGTAGGGAATTCTTGTCATGGCTTTAAAGAATGTACTTGTGCATGTGTAACAACCAGGTGAATACAATCTATTGCCTAAATTCATATCTGACTGCTGAATTCAGTGAAATTAAAATGTGTTTCATGTTAAATGTCTTTAAATGCATCGCAGAATCGTGTTGATACATTGTACAATAGCTGGAATTCTGTGAACAGTCTCTAGAATTTATTAATGCTTTTCTGGTGCACTTAAAGTTTAGTTTAGCTGCTTCATTAATAGCATGCACGTGTATTGTGAAGAGATGTCATTGATCATTATTGATTAGGGACAAAAGAGCTTGTGTTGCGATGCAGGTGACAGTGCATTCCACAAAATGGAATACTTATTCATAGAAAGGAAAATAGTATATTATATATTTGGTTTTCATTTGGATTTTAATTTTTAGATGTGAAATGAGCTTTAAGTCTCAGTAAATTTCATTGCTATGCTTAAATGTGGTGGCTTGACCTTGGCTGGCTGATGGATGCCCACCCAGCTGCTCTGTCACTCCACCTTCTCAGGGGCAAAAGATCAGTCAGGACTTGGAAGTGTAAGAGAGATATTCACTCAATTTGAAACACTGCTGTAAGGCTGTGCTGATACCTTAGTCAGGATTTATGGCTGTTGTGTCAGGGGTGATTTAGTTTAGTCATCTAGGCTTGTTATTAGGGAAAGGTTCTTCCCCCAAAGGCTGGCTGAGCACTGGAGCAGGCTACCGAAGGTAGTGGTCGCAGGCACAACCTGACAGAGCTCAAGGAGTGTTTGGACAGTGCTCTCACGTACATGATGGGATTGTTGGGATGTCCTGTGCAGGCCCAGAACTTGGACTCAATAATCTTCAGGGGCCCCTTCCTGCGTATTCTGTGACTCTGTGGTGCCACTATAAAATTGGAATTTACAGACACTTAGTAGCATTGAAAATCCCTTGGGTTGTGTTGAAGTAATAAGCATGTCTACTCCCTTTAATTTCCTTCCTCTTCATTTTCAAAGAATTGCTTAGAATTAGAATCAGGATTTTTTAGGTTAAAATGAATCTTTAAATATGATCTAGTCCAATCCCCTCTGCCATGGGAAGAGATATGTTCAGCTAAATCAGGTTTCTCAGAGCCTCATCCAGCTTGGCCTCAAGTACTTCCAGGGGCTGGGCATCTACAACTTCGCTGGGCCATCTGTTCAGTATCACCACCCTCATGGTGGCTTCCACTTGATGCCATTGTCTTT
Organism: Tychaedon coryphoeus; assembly: GCA_013398595.1. Lineage (NCBI taxonomy): Eukaryota > Metazoa > Chordata > Aves > Passeriformes > Muscicapidae > Tychaedon > Tychaedon coryphoeus. The sequence goes on from WBND01000335.1 coordinate 249,381, forward strand.
GGAAGTGGCCATCTAGTCAGTTTCTTATTCTTCTGATGGTACATTTGTCAAACACATATCTAGTCAATTTTGTGGTTAGAATGTTGTGAGGGACTGTGCCAAAGGTGTTACAGAAGCCTGCATAGGTCATGAGTTGCTCTTCCCTTGTCCCACTGACACAGTTACATTATGTAAATTAGTCTGGCAGCATTTGCACTTGGTGTAGCCATGTCTGCCTCCAGTTATCTCCCTGCCTTCATTTGTCTTGTTACATCTTCCAGGAAGACCTTTTTCATAATTTCACTGAGCATGAAGGTGAGATGGATGGGCCAGTCTATGATGTTTCTCTTCTTCTAGTCACTGGACTTCACTTTACTGCCACAACTTTTCAGATATGATCTTCGGCTTGGCATCTCTGCCTGCCATTCTCTTCCTCAGGATCCTGGGATGTGTTTGGCTGGATCCCTTGAGTTGCTCAATAGTTCTAATGCGAACTTTTTCTCATATCATTTTCTTTATTCTTACTTCTATCATTCAGGCCTCTTGCAATCCCTGGAAATAAAAAAAATCATCTTTTTATGACTTTGAAACAATGTTTTGGTGGGGTTTTTTGTTGTTTTTTGTTTTGTTTTGTTTGTTTTGTTTTCTTTTGTTTTTTTGTTTTGGTTTT